>SWKJ01000151.1:0-580256 GCA_019425465.1 Colletotrichum falcatum | reverse complement strand
TTTAACTATTTACTATCTTTATTTAGGAGTTTAGTTAAAATAACTATTTCTTATTATAATTAGGTGTTAAGTTAGATTATCATATATTATAAGAAAGAAATTTTAACTACTATTATATAAAAGATTTATATTAATAAAGTCTTTAATATTTTTTTTCTTCTTTACTTTTCTTAGATTAAAAACCCCTACTAGTTTCTTAATAATATATCTATAGTAGTATTTTTTTTTAAATATATACTTAATCTTAAAATTAAAGAGTTAAATCTAAAAAAGCTATTAAGTTATTATAGTAAATAGTAAGTTATTTATAGCTTTATTAATCTAGGTACCTAAGACTTAAGTATTAGTCTTTAGTAAGAAATTAATCTTAAAAAGATAGTTCTAAAGATATTTAAGGCTTATTAGTATACCTTATATCTCTAGATTACCTATATTATAATTTAGCTTTAGTCTTTTCTAGACTCTACTCTTATATTAGGCTACTACTTACTTATTACTAATAATTTAACTAAGAGTATAACTTTATTCTTTACTATTAAAGTCTATAGTAAAGATAATTATCTAGCTTTAAGGAATAATCTAATATAACTAAGATTAAAGTTATTATAAAGGCTATCTTTAGTATTACTATAGTATTAATCTACTAAAAACCTTATTTAAAGATAGATTCTTTTTTTAAGAGTATATAGAGAGGTTTTATAATTTTAACAAATATTTCTACCTAGTACTTATAAAAAGTAATTATCCCTAGGAATAATTAGATATCTAAAATATTTTAATAAGTTTCTTATTCTAAGATCTTAATAATTTTTACTTAAGTAAGAAGCCTCTTACTTATACTATAAAGGTAGCTAGTAATTACTACTAACTCCTAGTACTATTATAATTTTATACCTAAAATTATATAACTAGCTAGCTTATAGTTAACTAAGACTTAATTAATATTTAAGATATATTTATAAATAAAGTACTAAATACTAGGATAGTTTAAAAGCTCTTTATCCTTATACTAAGACTATAAACCCTTTACTTTTATATTATTTATAAATACCCTATAATAGTATAGAATTAAATTATAAAGAATCTATATAATAATCTAATAAAACTATATAACTAAGTTTATAGCCTCTATTAGTAGGGTATAGTATTAAAGGAGTCTTAATAGTATTAAAAAGGTTATTAAATTATAGTTCTTTTTATCTAAGGGAACCTAATTATATTTAGAAAAAAAGTCTAATAGAGAGATTAGTTTATTTATAGTAAAACTTTCTAAGAATTTATTAATACCTAGAGGAAGCTAAGTATCCTAAAGTATAATAGTGTTATATCTTATTATTAAGTTAATTAGCTATAAGTTACTATCCTTTTTTAATACTAAGAACTATAGATTTTAATAGGCTTTATAGCTTTTTTTTATAATACCTTTTATAACTTTCTTTTAGAGTACCTCTATTACCTTTAGAATTAGTACCTTTAAGATTAAGATACCTTTTACTTACTATACTTTATAGGGAATTATCTTAATTACTTAGGGTAGTATAACTATTAAGTCTACTTAGCTATAATCTTTAAAGTCTTATATAAAAGCCTTCTCTTAATTAATTAAGACTTATATTAGTAAGTTTTATTTTTTATCCTATAAATATTTATATTAATCTATAATTTATTATAGGTGTTTTTTTATTAATATTAATTATAGTTTAATCTTAGAGAACTTTAGTATAATTAGATTACTATATAGTCTTAAGGTATCTACTATCTTATCTTTAACCTCTTTTAGTTTCTTAATTTTCTAATATAGATCTTTATTTAGAATAGTTTTATTAGAGGGTATATTATCTATTAGTTAAATATTTTAATTTTTTCTTTTATATATAGTATTAACCTTAGTAGCTTTTATTAGCCTTAATAGGGTAGCTTTAGTATTTTTAAGCTAGTTTAAAGCTTATTTTAAGTACTTCTATAGGTATTTATTAATTAACTACTCCTTTTATCTTAAGATTAGGGGCTAAATTTAGTTAAAATATTAAACTTACTCCTTAGTTTAGTACTTATAGTATTATTTAAAGCTATTAACTATAGCTATAATCTATATAATTATAGTAGTATAAGGGTATATAAGCTCCTTAGTAGCTATCTCTATAATTACCTTAGTATTACTCTAATCTAAGACTACTATAATATACTTATTACCTTTTAACTTAGGTTTTAGGTATTTAAAGCTAGTATTAGTAGTAACCTTAGAGGTACTACTAGTATTTAGTTTTTTAAGCTAAAGATTTACTTAATATATTAATTAAAATTAGAGAAAATATTAGTAACTTTAGAGGTATTATTAGTTTTAATTACTCCTACTAGAATCTAAAGTAAAGTATTCTTAGCTTAAATATAAGTAGTAATAAGCTTTTTTTTATATATAAAAAAGAGTTAATTATCTTATATAAATAAGAGACTTAGTAGTAATAGGTTTATAATCTTATTTTTATTTTTAATAAAAAAGTAAAATATAATCTTATATTAATTAATCTAAATATCTATAAAGTAAAACCTATTAAAGTTAGTTATACTCCTAGGGTTATTCTTAAAAGTCTATATCTTAAGGGCTATATAGGTATATAGTATCCCTACCTAGATAATATACTACTTTAAAAGAATATTTACTTATACGCTAGTATTTAGGATAGCTATAATCTATAAAGCTTTATTATTACTTTTAATCTCTTTAATTTATACTTCTATCTAAAGATATATATTTAAGATTATTAATATTAAAACTTTTAGTGTTAGTCTAATTCTATATACTTTACTAATCTTTATAGAATATTTTATACCTATCTATACTAATTTATTATATTCTTTTAGAAGCTTAGTAATATTAGATTACTACTAAGGAGTCTTAGCTAAGTTAATTAGGGACTTTAAAGCCTTAATTAATATACTATTTACGTTTAGGTATCCTTAATTATAGAGAGTAGTGCCTATAGCTACGTTAAACTTTAGCTAGATCTTTTAAAGTAAATTTACTAGTAGAGATATTAGAGTATTAAGCTTCTTATTAGTTAACTTTTTTACTTCTTAAGCTAAGTTAAGCTCTCTTAGTAACTTAATTATTAATATACTAGTAGCTTTCCTATTTATATTTAGGGTACTATAGGTATCTTTAATAGCTTTTAGTCTTAGAAGAATCCTATATTATAGTAGTATTAATAAGGGTAAATTAGAGGACTCTATAAGGTTTATTATACTATCTTAGTTTATCTTAAGATCTATTAGCTCTCTTAAGTCTAAAAATAATATAAACTTTTCTATTAAAGCTATAGGTAGTTAAGGCTTATTAATCCTATAAGCTCTCTTAAGGTACTAATTTATCTATATTATTAGCTATTTTAGTAGCTATTCTCTTCTAACTATAAAAACCTTAGTATAATTATCTACTAGTTTATCTAAATATACTATATATAGGTATTATACTTCTACTATTAAGGGTAGATTTAGGAGGGTAGGCTAATCTTACTAGGGGGACCTAACTTACTAATCTAATATTACTTTAACTAAAGTCTTTAGGTTATTATCTTCTAAGAAGTTAGCTATATAGGTTATTATAGATACCTAATTAGCTATTCTATAGGCTTATTTTTCTTTAAGGATTATAAATAGTATTACTAATAGTAGGTTTAATTTATCTCTTTTTTTATAGTATTATAATCTTTAGACTAAAAGAGTAAAGCTTATACTTTTATCTAAGGTATATTACTTATAATTATAAATAAAGTAGTACTATAGGGACTAATAATACTAATATTAGTTAAATAAGCTATTATATTTAGCTATCCCTAGCCTTAGTATAGTTATACTAAAGACCTATACACTAGGTTAATAGTATATACTACTCTAATAGATCTTTAACTTATTTTTACTATCTATTAAGTCTTAATTAGTAGATTTTATAGGAGCTTACTATATCTAAATATCTATAGTAAGTTATTTAAATTAGTACTAATTCTACTAATAGCCTTAGTAGTTACTTTAGTTTCCTCTAATAAGTCTATAGCTTATAAAAGTAATATTAGCCTTAGTTTAATTAGTTATAAAAAAAGGTTTATATTTTTTTTTACTAGCTACTATATTAAAAAGTCTTATTTAAGTAGAATAGGTTATCTTATAGAGATATAAGAATACTCTATAAGATATTATATCTTATAGAAGTAAGAATATAAGATATATTAGGGGTAAAGTTAAGTAAAAAAGAGGAATAGTTAAATAAGAGAAGAGGTATAAAGAGAGTGTAGTAGTTAGATTATTACTATAGGAGTTACTTACTTAGAGAAAGATAAAGGATAGAAAATATCTATCCTTATATATATATAACTAGCTTACTAGAATATTCTATACTTACGTAAGCTACTTAGAAATTAACCCTTAGTTACATAAGCCCTATTTTGTAAGATAGTAACCTTAACTTAAAATAATAGGTAAAAGAATAACCTAGATAGTTAGAAAGAGGGGAGGAGAAGTTAATTTTACTTCTCTTAGAATCTTCTAGATATCCCCTAATTACGTAAGAATCCTACTTACGTAATTAATATATATATTAATCTACTAGTTAAGTAGATTATATATATATATATATCCCTTATATAAATCTCTATAATAGAGGAAATATAAGGTAAAGAAGTATAAGAGTTAAAGGTATTAACTCTTACTTCTAATATCTTACCTTAAAGTTAATATACTTTATATTTTAGAGGAAAGTATTTAAGCTTAGATTAAGGTCCTCTATAGTATTCTTATTAATATCCTTATAGAAATACTTATAAATAGCCTTAATTAAGCTTTTATTAGTTATACTATAGATCTTCTACTACTTAGCTTAAGTAATTATATTATTAATCTTAGTAAATAATACCTATACTATTACTAAATTAAAGCTTATAATTAAAACACCTTATATAGCTTTCTTAATTTATTTTTCTTTATCTAAGAAGTAGTTAGTATTTTATTATCTATATTTTTACTTAAGGTAAGCCTTTATATTAGTCTAAGCTATAGTATTAATTATATCTTTAACTAAAGTCTAGTAGTCTCCTCTTATTATATAGGCTATAAGCTTACTATAGAATTAGTCTAAGACTCTTATAATTTTATATTAGTCTTTAAACTTCTTAAGAAACTCTATAAGGTTATCTCCCTTAAAAACTAAAGTACCTAGTTAACCTAGTATTAGTATCTTATAGAAGCTTATATTTTTACTTTAATTAGTTATTACTATAACTACTAAAGTAAAAGTAATTATAAACTATAGTTTTATAAAAGCTATAATTAAGTTAATAACTATAAGGGTTTTAGCTTTACTAGCTAGGGCTACTAGGGCTAAAGCTTCTTAGAGTCTTATTATACTACCTAAGTCCTTATAGTAATAGGAGGTATTATCCTTATTATCTAAGCTAATTAAAGGTTAAGGATTCTAGTATTCTATATATATTAGGCCTAGATTATAAGAGAGGATAGGAGTTAAAGTACTTTTTAATAAATCTCTTAGAGAGATTAGGGAAAAGGGTTTACTTATCTTAAGCGTTAGTTAGTATTAACTAGTTAAGTCTATAGCGTTAAAAATCTTAATAATTATCTATTAATTAAAATATGATAAACCAAGTTTAGTAACCTTTAAAAAAACTTATTTTAATAACTATATAGTACTTATAGTAATAATTAGGCTAATTTAGAGTATTTATACTACTTTATAATAAGGTTTTTTACTTATCTTTAGTAAAGTTTCTAAAGTAATATAAAGTATTTCTTATAACTATATTATATTACTTTAGTTATAGGTTTTATCTTTAATTATTCTTAGTCTAAGTATCTTATTAACTTAAATAAAGCTATCCCTTAGAAAAATATTAATTATAAGTTAGATTTATTATAGTTAAAAAACCTTAGTACTTTTAGTTAGTTTTATCTTTTTATCTTAATTTATTATTTCTTAAGTTATATTCTATATTATCTTTTTTTTTACTTTCTATTTTACTTTTTTTTAGTTTATTTATTACTTTATTATTTTATTTATTATTATTCTTTTTACTTTTATTAACTTATATCTTTAATTAGTAGTTTTTAGGGTTTACTATATCTATATCTTTTTAGTCTTTTTATTATTTTACCTTAATTAATAGTTTCTAGAAGGGGAGACTATTAAAATTAGATATAGGGTATATTAGGCTTTAGTAGTATAGTATATAAATAATATAACTACCCTCTACTAAAGAACTTAAGATACTACGCTTAATTAAAAGACTAAGAGTATTACTATTTTTACCTATAGGTTAGAAATAAGTAATACTCTAGTCTTAATTAAGGTAGTATAAAGACTCCTAGTCTTCTTAAGTTATTATAATTAAGGCTATAAATTAAAGATAAAAGGCTTTAGTTTAACTAGATTAAAGTTTAAAGATAGGGGTAAAACTATATATAAGAATTAGTATATTTATCTACTAATTAGGGAGAGACATCTTCTTATATCTCTCTTAATTAAGGCGTTTATTATCTAGATAAATAAAAAGAAAATCTATAATCCTAGCCTTTTAGCCTACCTCTAATCTACTATAGGTACCTTACCCTATTCTAGTACTTTAGTTATTTACTAGATTATATAGATCTATATATTTAACTTTAAAGTTTACTATATTAAAAGATTATAGAATACTATAGCTAATAGTTTATTATAAAAACTATATAAACCCTTAGATATAATTAATAAGGAAGCTAAAAGAGAAATAGATAATTAAATTAATTTATAGATCTTTTTTACTAATATAGAGACTAAATTTTTCTTTAATAAAGCCTAGTTATATAGTAATAAAAAGTAACTAAAGGAAATATATATAACTAATAATAACTCTTTAAAGAACTTACTATCTATTCTTTTAACTATCTTAGATAATTCTTAGATCTATTTAACTAAGTTTAAGAGGATTATATATTACTTTTTAACTTAAAAATAACTCCTAGGAGTATATCTTAATAAATATAAGTAGTTTTAAGAAAATACCTTTAAGTATATACTATAAGGCTATCTTTTTTTATAAGACTAACGCTAATAAAACTAATACTTAGATAAGTAATTAATAACCTAAAGTAATAAAATATCCTAATTATAAATACTTCTAAAAAGAGTAGCTACTAAGGTAAAGAGGCTATAGCTAAGTATTTAGCTAACTAATATATATAAGATAGGTTATAGCTTATAGTAATAGTAGTAATTTAAATATACCTAGACTACTAAAAGTAATAAAGTAAATAAATTAATAATAAGTAAATATTTATAGAGCTAAAAAGACTACCCTTTATAAAAATCTTACTAAATATATAGTATATTAATAAGTATTATTTAGTTAAAGTAAAAGATCTTTTTTTAAATTAACTTAAGGCTTAGTAGCTAATAAAAGCCTCTTTAAAGAATATTACTAAGTTTATATAGGAAGATATTATTTACTACTATAGTCTATATAGTAAATTAATTATTAATAGAGGACTAAAGAATAAAGACTATATTATTACTTTTAATAAAAAGTATAAAACTAAAAAGAGAGTTACCTTAGTATATAACTTTAAGGTAAATAAAGCTATTATAATAAGATATTAACTTATTATATATATACTTTTAACTTTTATAAAAAAAACTAAAACTAATCTATAACCTTACTTACTAGCTATACTATTTTTAGACTAAATAAGTATATACTAACTAACTAGCTTTAGCTCCTTTTACCTTTTATATAGATATAAAGTAATAACTTTAATTAAGATACTAATACCTATATAAAGAGTCTTAGACTAAAATTTAATATAATCTTAGGAAAGTAAGGTATAATTATATCTATAAGCTTTTTTATAATTAGAGGAAGACTAAGAGAAAGCCTAAGAGATAATTATAAAATAATATAAAAAAATAGCTAAGTATTATAATAACTATAATATATAAATATAGTAAATATAATAACTTAAAGTACGTAACTTAGTTCTTATATATAATATTAAAGTATTAATTAATAAATTATTAATTAAGAAGCTTAACTATATATAAAATAAGCCTTATAGGATTTTATTATATACCCCTAAGATATTATTTTATAAGCTAGTAACTATATCTAGGGATAAAATAATTAAGAGAATATTTAAAGAAAATTAATTATATAAATTTATTAAGGCCCCTAATAGATATTAGGAATTTATTAATTTAGATATTCTTAGATTTAATATAGAGAAAGAAATTATAAGAGTCTTTTTTACTATTAGTAAAATACCTTTAGAAAAAGATAGTAATAATAAAGAGGAGGTTAAAGAACTACTAGTCCTTAGAGAAAATAATAGGGATAAAAGCTTTTAGAATATTATTATATAGTTAAAATAATACCTTAAAGACCTTAAAAAAGCCTATAAGAGGATATAAGTATAGACTTTAGAGGTAGTCTACTATATATAAATATAAAAAAAGGTAAAGAATATATATAGTTAAAAGAACTTAATAATATATAATTTTTTTTATTATAAGGAGTTAGTTTTATTAATTATTAAACTTATTTTTATATTTTTTTTACTTAACCTTTATTTTCTCTTAAGTAACTAAGAACTTATTTTTTATATTTCTTATATCCTTCTTTATTTTTTCTTAATAAGCTAAAGTCTTAAAGAAGATATAATATCCTTAGGGCTAAACTATATAGGCTTTTAGCCTATAAAAAGGTAGTAGGTATAATAGAAAAATACTCTAAGATAGTACTTTATAGCCTAACTAGGGTAGTTAACCTTCTTTAGTTAAGAAAAGTTAAACTAGTTAATATTATAGATAGTAATAGTTATAGGGATATATAATACTAAGATAGGCTAACTATTAAACTTATTACTTTTTCTATAGTATTTCTTTTTTTTAATACTATATTTATATTATTCTTAGATACTAAGGTTTTTATAAAAATAAAATAACTATATCTTATAATAGAAATAGTTTATATAAGGGGTACTTAGTAAAGAGATATATTTAAAGTAGGGACTATAAACTTAAGCGTTAGTTTTATTACTATAAGTAATATAAGTATACTCCTTATAGTAGTTATAAAGGATAGTATTATAGTTACTATAGGCTTAGATAAAGAAGCTATAGGCTATAGTTATATACTTAAATACCTTTAATATCTATATACCTTAAATTATTAAGATAAATTAATAAATAAATACTTAATAATAGAGGTTTCTTTAGCCTTTAGTATAAAAAAGTATTTATTAATAGTTTTTAAGACCTATATACTTTAACTAAAAGTTTAGTAATATAATAATAGCTAATTTATTAGGCTATATTTAAAGAAAAAAGGCTACCTTAAAGTATTTATTTTAAGGAATATTTAAAAGTATTTAGATAAAAGAAGCTACTACCTACTACTTATAAGTACTTTTCTAAGTTTTAGTTTAATATTCTTAGACTTACCTTAAGTTAGTTATTACTATATAAAATATATAAAAGAGAGTTATTAACCTTCTTCTTAGGAGGTAGGCTAGTATTAGTACCTAATAGCTATAGGATATACTTTAATAGTAGGTATTAGAGATAAAGGTTATTAGTATTTTTAACCCCCTAAATAAAAAAGTTAAGGTTAAATATTATTATAATAATAAATTCTTAACCCTACTTAATAGTTACTAAAGCTTATAAGAAGATAAATAGATTTTGTTTTATATTATAATTTTAAGAAGAGGTAAAAAAAGAATTATTCTCTTATTAATAATAAAGAAGAATACTATTAAAGAATTTATTATTATTATACTTATTAATAATAAAAGAGAAAAAAAGGTAAAGTTAGTTACTTAAAAAAGCTAAAGGGGGATTTTGTTTACTTATAAACTTACTTTATTTACTAACCTTACCTTTTATACTCTTTAATTATTTCTAATAAGTTATACTAAACTTTTAATTAATCTTATTAACTAGTATTATTACCTTTTAAAAGATAATTTAAGGGTAAGGTTTTTTCTTATTATCCTATTATATTTTTTTTTATTTCTTTTAGTAACTTTTAAGTAAAAGTAAGTCTCTATAGACTTTACTTTAACCTAAAAGTATTTTAATATTTTTCTTATAATAATTTTAAATACTTTTAACTCTATTTATTAAAAATAAATCTAAGAATTAAATACTTAACCTTAAATTATTAAACTTAACTAGCTAAATAATAAAATAATAATATACTACTATTTCTACTTTATAATAATAGTTAAAGTAGTCTTTTTTTAAGCGCCTCTAAGGTTAAACTATAGCTATTAATTTTAAGAACCTATTAATATTTATTCTATAAAAGGTTATAAAAAGTAAGTTTTATACTTAATAAGATAACCTTAGTAATATTACTTTAACTAAAGTCCTTTTACTACTATAGCCTCTAAAGGTTAACCCTAAAACCCCTACTTCTATATATATTTCTTTATAAATATCTAAAGATATTATTTTAGTAAAAAAAAACTTAGTTAATAACTAATAATTATTTTTTAATAACTATAGTAGTTAAATATAATATATAAATTAATAAAAGCTTTATACTAAGGTATATAACCTTATTAAATCTCTTAAGATAAAAGTTTTACTAAAACCTAATAATATATATACTAAACTTCTTTACTTAGTTTATTATTTACTAAATATTAAATCTATAATTACTTAGCTAGTTATTAAAAGTAATAGCTTATATAGTAATACTAATAAGATAGAGAATCTTTTATTACTACCTATAAAAGACTATCTTTTACTAATCTTTTATCTTTATAGTCTAATTAAGTATAAGTAGATTTATTTAGGTTTAATAATTAATTAGAGGACTAAAAAAACCTAGTTTTATAATAATTAATAAAAGAATAAGAGTATAAAAAAATATATATAACTCTTAATTTAGGGTATAACTAAGACTTTTAATAACTCTTTTATAACTACTAAAGAAATTATTCTATATAATATAACTCTTATTAACCTAGGTAACTTAAATATTAACCTATAGGTATTAGGGATTAAGTTTTTAGACTAGGTCTAATACTTTTTATATATAGGATTACCTATTTCCCTAGTAGATAGTATTAATACTATATATAATATATAGTTAAATAACCTTATTAGTAACTTTATTAATAATAATATCTCTATAAGTAGTTAGTTATATCTTTAGCCTACTTAAGAGGACTATAAATAATAAATAATTAATTAATAAGTTACTTTCTATAATATAACTTAATAAGATATTAACGCTTATAAAGCTATACTACTTATTAGATATTTTTATAAAGAGGAAACTAGTTCTTTAATATTTAAAGATAACCCCTCTCTTTAAAATAAATCTAAGAATACCTTAACTAAGAATATATTAATAACTTTACTATTAACTCTTAAAATAAAGGATTATATATTTATTAATATCCCTAAATACCTTATTACCTAATATAAGTAACCCTAGATAAATAACTAATAAATACTCTTTAGTAATAAGCTAAATATTTAGTACTTAATATACTATAATATACTCTTATAGGGCCTAAAGAATTAAAGTACTTTATTATAAACCTACTTTAATAAGTATTAGTACCTTAATAAAATAATATAAGCCTATAAGAGAGGCTAGTATTTACTAAAGCTAGGTAACTTACCCTATTATTTTCTTAGTAATTTTAATAGCTATTACTTTATATTAGTAAATAAAAAAGATTAATACTTTTACTTTTTAATTAATAATAATTTAATACTTAATAATCTTTAATTAGCACCTATAGCTAAATAGTATACCTCTTTTATTAATTTTTATATTAACTAGTTATATTAGTATTTATAGTTATACTATAGATTTAGTAGTTAATACTTTAATCTTTAAACTTAGTAACTCTATTTTAAATAGTTATAAATAGCTATAAACCTTTATAATATAACTAATACTTTATAGTAAAAAAAGTACCTTAATAATAATAAGATTAGTACTCTTATTAAATTAGGTTTAAGAGGTTATTTAACTACCTAGTATATACTTATAATAGATATAAGTTAAATCTCTAATATAATACCTACCTATAACTCTATAGATATATTTTAATATAATTTATAGTTTTTATTAAAAGCTAATATTACTTTTTTTTAAACCTCTTAAATAACTATTAAGTATTAATAATAGTAGACTAAAAACTAAGTTTTATTTACTATACTAATTCTTTTTAAACTTTTAAATATAATAACTTATTTATAGAAGTAATAAAAGCTCTCTAAAACTAGTACTTTTATATAAATATTTTAATTAACCTCTATAACTTACTTACTAGCTAAGCTTAGGTTATTAATACTATATAATAATAAGATACTTATACTTATAGACTATATATTACTAAATAAGTTAAAGTCTTTACTTAACTTAGTTATCTATTACCTAACTATAGTAGCTACTATAATAAGAATAAAAAGTATAAGAAACCTAAATATATACCTATTATAATAAGGATAATATTAATTATATTAGTAGACTTTTCTCTTATAAATTATAATTATAATAACTTTTTACTATAAAAAATTATATAATCTTATAATTAGTTTAGTTAAAACTTAGTTTTTTTTACTATAACCCCTTAGTACCCTTTTAGACTTACTAGGCTACCTCTTATTAATATAAACTTACTAAAGGCTCTATAGACTACACCTATAAAACTAATAATAGATTTATAAACTTAAACTATAGGTAGTAATAAGAGCTTTTTTTTTTCTTCTTTTTAATAATAAAATTAATAGTTTTACTATTATAACTAGTAATTTAATTATAAGAGATAAGTCTTTAGATAATAGTAGTACTATATTAAGTTTAATAATCCTAAATAAACTAAATTATCTTTTTTAGCTTATAGTTTTAAATCCTTATAAATATACTTAATAGGAGTATATTAATTAAAAGGTTAATTATTAAAAGTAGACTATAGATAATATTATTAATAGAATTATAAACTATAACTTTTTTTATTTATAGTTATAGGGAGGTTAGTTCTAATTATATTAAAGCCTTTACTAAGATTAAGTTAATAGTTAACTATAAAGTAAAATATATAGTAATTAATAATATAGATTATATAATAAGGTTATACTATTTATAAACTTTAATATTCTAATATAATATAACTATTACTATAAGTAATAATTTATAAACTTATTTTTTATTTTTTTTTATTTTTTTTAAGAACTAGTATAAGATATAAAGGTCCTTAGCTATAATAAATTAAAAGCTTCTTAGGAGGCTATAGAAAGCTTTTAATAGGGATAATTAAGAGGGATTAAGTTAAGTAGTAGCTAAGACCTTTATATAAGTAAAACTATAAGTAGTAGTATAAGTAGGTATAGTATAGTTACTACTATAGATAAAGGGATACTATAGAAAAACTATTATTATTAATATATATAGTTATTACCTTATACCTATGTTTTATTTAGACTATATATATTAGTATTTTTATAATTTCTCTATTATTTTTAGCCCCTTTTTATTTATTTCTTTTAATTAGATCTAAGAATTAAGTTCTCTATTGTTTTGTGTATATATTACTAATATCTAAAGAGGTTATAAGGTTAGGGTAGTTTCTACTCTAGTCTTCCCCTCCTTTATGTTAGTAGTCTTTACGCTTTCTTAATAGCTATAAAAATAAGCTATAGTATATATCTATAGTAGAAGATATTAAGCTACCTATTAGTAATAAGCTATAGGCTCTTATTAACTTAGTAAAGCTTACTTAGCTATAGGAACTATAATAACAATAAGAAGGTTTATGTACTGTTTCTACCCCCTAAACGCCTGCTAACATACATAACTAACCCCTAACTTCGCCTAGCACCCGATCCCTGTTTCTGCCGTTACACTATACCTCTTGCTGACTAGCGTAAAGTCGGATTCGTCGAGTGGTTACGGTAGGTGGACTCAATGAGCGGGCGGTATGCGGGGAAGGGTGAGGGGAAGCGATGATAGAGAAAGTAAACAGCACTTGCACCGCGCGTTTGTGTGTGTGTGTGCATGGGAAGTCGGCTCGGCCACAAGGCGGGGGTGCGTTGGCTATGGGGCGGAAGCGGTTGAAGTGGCGTCATGCACATTCGTAGGTACCAATTTTCGGCGGGAAGTCGAGCGAGCTACATACGCAAGGCAGTATCCGTACCTCCTCGGTAGATGACCGCCCAGCGGCAAGTCATGTTTTTTCGCGCTCGAGGTTTTTTTTCTTTTCTTTTTCTTTCTTCAGATGAAGGATTAGTCAAAAATTTTAAGCATGGAATCAAGAGATGAGACGGTGGGTTAAGAAACGTGCCGAAGAGGAGGGGGCGACTCAGGTACAATCGTCTAGCGTTCCATGTTTGAGTCTCCTTGCGTGGTGGTCGATGATATGGGACGTGTCAATCGCATGAAGGCCAATGAGATTGGTATACGGTACTAGGTACCCAAAACAGGTACACTACTACCTGAACGTAGACCATACTACGCAGACTACGGAGTATTAGTACGAAGTGTCCGTACGAATACACACCGAGTCAAAGTGGAGGGACTGTGGGGTCGACTCTGATTCCGATCTGCGGCCTACATGCCCAAAAGGTGCTCGTCATGCCCGGGCAACCCATGACCATATGACGGCCTACCCCGTACAATGTCTTCGATCCTCCACATTCTGGCCCAGCCCCAGTTGTCACCAAGGTCATCGACACTACGGCCAGAGAAGAGCGGTCGGCGGTTGACGGCCCGGGAAACCACCCCTCTGCTGGGTCCAGTCAAGATTGAAGCCATAAGTGTGCCAAAAGTGTGCCATGTGCCTGCCCACTGTACTTAGGATGGACGAAACAGATAGGAAGGCAGGTAGGTAGCTAGGTAGGTGCAACGTCCTTGCCCAATTGCTAAACATTTCTGTTTGGTGCGGGTAGGTACGGAGTATCCGTAGTGGTGTGCGGTCGGCATCGCGCCTTCCTCTCCGATCCTCTCCTTCCTTCTATTTCTCCGCACCTCCCCAGCTTGTTCCCTGGCCCTGGGGGGGAAGATGGAAAGAGCTCCGCTTCCCCACCCGTTCCGATTCGTCCTTCCACAGGCATTTGTTTTGTTTCCCGCTAGGAACGTACCTTTACCCGTCCCAAGTCCCAAGTCCCAAGTCCCAAGTCCCAAGTCCCAAGTCTCAACCCAAGCAGCCGCGTCCTCCGTCTCTCATGTTTCCCCCCTGTCAACCAACGACGCCTAATGCCGATTTCATCTGCCACATTAAGCAATTAGCCAACCAACCGACCGATACTTCCTCGGTCTCTTCACCCGTGTTGACGTCCAGCTTACAGACACCTGCCTCTGCCTGCGCCTCCAGAGACAGCTGGTTCCAGTGGCCCGTCATCGCGCTCGTCCACTGGCCCCTTTTTCATCATGACGTACATAGTACGCATCCCCTTCCCCGTCACCATTTTCGCCTCTCCTCTTCCTCGGGCCGTCCCCGACTTTTGCCTCAGCAAAACATGTCAACGTCTTGTTCCTTTTCGTCCGGACTCTCTGTTTCGTACTCTCCTCGTCAGTTGAAGAGGACGGACATGTTTCAACCACTGCCTTACTCGGTCCTGGCTCGAGACAATATCTTGTTTCCAAACCCATCCGACTGACTCTTCGCCCATCTACACCTATCTACGTATCTACACTACCTGGCACACACCCAATCTTTGCTCTTTCAGCGCGTCATTAGGTAATTCTCATTCCACGCGCGCGCATTAGTCGGCAATAGCGGAATACCCATCCTAGTCTATGTAGTTTATGTATCTTGGCCCCAGGAATCACCCTAGAGTGCGGTGGGGCAATGCCATCTGACCATAGGTTCCACGCAGGGAAGCCTTGTTGCATCATCGTGTCATGCCCAGTCTGGTTCGACTAAGGTAGACCTGCGAGCTCGGCCAAAAGGCCTGCCCCCTCGGCGCGTTGCTTGGAAAGGGACCTAGGTGCCTAGCTTGGCTACCCCGGTCGGCACGATCCTCCAGAGTTTTCTGTCAACATTAAAGCAACCGCACCCGCCGTTCGTCTGGACCATCCGACTGAACCCTAGTGCTTCCTTCATCCGTCAGTCCTACTGAGCGCCGCAGTCGCTGACTAGAAATCGATTGGACCGACCCCTTCCTGTAGCTGTCCCTCGATCTTGCTCAATAATCTCGTCACCGGCCTACGCTGCCCCTCAGCGGCATACGACAGGAAACACGATGAAAACACAGGCTCTGGCTGTTGCCCTCTTGGCGGCAGCTGACCAGGTTGCGGCTGCTGTGACCACAGAACGGCAGCTACACAAGGTACGTTGCTCGTGCTGTCGCGTTGAAGATAGTCTGCCCTACTGTTGTTCCCTGTGGCGCCCTCAAAAAAATGTTGGCGACTCACAAGCCTGCGCCCTTCTTTGGAAATCCAAGACACCCTCATTCCCCTCGGGCCTGTGTGTGGCGGGTAGACCCGCCGGGGCCGTTGTTTCTCGATTTGACATCTTCCCTCTCTGTCGCATTGTCGTCCAGTCTCTCTCCTGTCGCAAAACACCTACATAACCCAGTCCCGCAGCCATGCGTTTCCTTTCACTCGCAGGCTCAGCCGCTGGCCTGTCACAACTCTTGAGCCGCTCAGATGACTTACAATGCTCACAGCGCGACCTTGCACACTCGCCGCCTGTGTACCCGTCACCATGGATGGACCCCAACGCCGACGGCTGGGCTGATGCCTACGCCAAGGCCAAAGACTTCGTCTCCCAGCTCACCCTCCTCGAAAAGGTCAACCTGACTACCGGAGTCGGGTGAGTGAATTCGCGTCAGCTAAGCCGGAAAAGATGCTGACAGAATATGCAGCTGGCAAGGAGACTTGTGCGTCGGCAACGTTGGTTCTATCCCCCGCTTGGGCCTCCGTGGCCTTTGTATGCAGGACGGCCCTGTCGGCGTCCGCTTTTCAGACTACAACTCGGTCTTCCCCTCGGGCCAGACCGCCGCCGCGACATGGGACAGAGACTTGATCTACCGCAGAGCCGAAGCCATCGGGTACGAGCACCGCGCCAAGGGTGTCGACGTGGTCCTGGCCCCGGTTGCCGGGCCCATCGGCCGCGCACCCGCTGCAGGCCGCAACTGGGAGGGCTTTTCCGCCGACCCCTACCTGACCGGTGTTGCAATGGCCGAGTCCGTCAAGGGAATCCAGCAGCACGCCATCGCATGCGCCAAGCATTTCATCGGCAACGAACAGGAGCACTTCAGACAAGCCCCAGAGGCAATTGGCTACAACTACTCCATAACCGAGTCCATTTCGTCCAACATTGATGACAAGACGCTCCATGAACTCTATTTGTGGCCATTCCAGGACGCAGTGGCTGCTGGCGTGGGCTCCTTCATGTGCTCATACAATCAGGTCAACAATTCGTACGGTTGCCAGAACTCCAAGCTTATGAACGGCATCTTGAAAGATGAGCTTGGTTTCCAGGGATTCATCATGTCCGATTGGTCAGTGCTTCCTTTCATACTCTCCGCCATCCTCTCTTTCCCCTCCGTCCATTCAGTTCCGTCTTCTTCATCTCCCCCTTCGCCTTCTCTTCACTCTCATTCATTGCATCGTTCCTTCCATTATAATGAGTCCAGTGGCTAACCTCCTTACAGGGCGGCGCAGCATGTACGTATCCCCGTTTTGTTCAACTTCCACGTTCCAAATGAACCCTCCTCACCCACCCAACCATCAACAACAACATTGATCGACTGACAATTGAATAGGCTGGAGTTGCTACCGCCGTTGCTGGCCTCGATATGGCCATGCCTGGTGACATAGCTTTCGATTCGGCCACGACGTACTGGGGCACGAACTTAACCGTCGCCGTCCTGAATGGCACGATGCCCGAGTACCGGCTTGATGACATGGCTATGCGCATCATGGCCGCATTCTTCAAGGTCGGATTCAAGGTGGACGAGGAGCCCGAGATCAACTTCTCGTCTTGGACGCGGGACAGCGTTGGTCCGCTACAGTACTACGCCAAAGAGAACGTCCAAGTCATCAACAAGCATGTCGACGTCCGAAGGGGCCAGGAACACGGAAAGCTGATCCGCGAGATCGCCGCCAAGGCCACCGTTCTGCTGAAGAATGAAGGCGCTCTGCCCTCAAGAAGCCCAAGTTCCTGGCTGTCATCGGAGAGGATGCCGGCCCCAACCCCCGTGGTCCTAACGGATGTGCCGATCGTGGTTGCAACGAAGGAACGCTTGGCGCTGGCTGGGGATCCGGAAGCTCGGAATACCCCTATCTCATCACCCCGGACCAGGCCTTGCAAGCCCGGGCTGTTGCAGAGGGCTCTCGGTACGAGAGCATCCTCAGCAACTACGAATCTGCGGCTACCACGGCCCTGGTCACACAACCAGACGCGACGGCCATCGTCTTTGTCAACGCGGCCGGGGCGAGGGCTACATCAACGTGGGCGGAAACGAAGGCGACCGCCTGAACTTGACGCTTTGGAATGGGGGATACGAGCTGGTCAAGAACGTGTCTTCGGTCAACAACAACACCATTGTCGTCATCCACTCTGTCGGCCCTGTCTTGTTGGCGGAGATGAAGAACAACCCCAACATTACCGCGATTGTGTGGGCCGGTCTTCCAGGCCAAGAGTCGGGCAATTCGATCACGGACGTGCTCTACGGAGACGTCAACCCCGCAGGCAAGTCCCCGTTCACCTGGGGACCCAACCGGGAGAGCTACGGTGCCGATGTTCTGTACGAGCCCAACAACGGCGAGGGTGCTCCCCAAGACGACTTTAGCGAGGGAGTCTTTATCGACTACCGCTACTTCGACCGGGCGACGTCGGGTTCCAACGGAACCGCGACTGGTGCAGCCCCTGTCTATCCATTCGGCTTTGGTCTCTCGTACACGACGTTTGAATACTCCAACTTGGTCGTAACCCCCAAGGACGCGGGCGAGTACAGGCCGACGACTGGCATGACGGAGAAGGCGCCGACCTTTGGCAACTACAGCACCGACCCAGCCGCCTACGTTTTCCCAAGCGGGGAGTTCCGTCACATCTACAGCTTCATCTACCCCTACCTCAACACCACTGACATTCGCGAGTCGGCCAACGACCCCAAGTACGGACAGACGGCGGACGAGTTTCTGCCTCCCAAGGCCCTGGAGAGCGATCCTCAGCCCAAGCACCCGGCATCGGGCGCTCCCGGCGGCAACCCTCAACTTTGGGACGTGCTGTACACGGTGACAGCCACCATCACCAACAAGGGCGACTTGGCCGGTGACGAGGTTGCCCAGCTCTACGTCTCTCTCGGCGGTCCGAGTGATCCGGTCAGGGTGCTGCGTGGGTTCGACCGCATTGGCATCGCGGCTGGCGAGTCGGGCACTTTCACAGCGAACATTACCAGACGCGACCTGAGCAACTGGGACACGGTAAGCCAGAACTGGGTCATTAGCGAATACCCGAAGAAGTTGTGGGTGGGAGGCTCGTCGAGAGACTTGCCTCTGAGCGCGTCGCTCTAAGTAAATGGGAAACTTGAATAGTAGTAGTAGCAGCAGTAGTAGTAGTAGTCTAATATCATGTTCACTACGGCAAGTTGGTTTCCATTAATTATTGCTGGTGAAATATGTCCAAGACAGGTGAATAAGGGTTAGATATTCTTTGGGATGACGGTCGGGCATCATCATGGAATCAGTAGAAATGAGGAAGTCAAAATCCAAGGATGAAGATGGGAATGACTCGAGCATGCGGTAAAGAGTGACGCAACAGGGACCACAATTCGGATGATGGCGGAAGGCCATGATTCCCATGCACGTCGCCCTATGACGTGCACACGGCTGCAAGGGGGGGGATCAAAATTGACGACTGGCGGCCACTGATGTTATTCATCGTGGATGAAGCCGCATCGACACTTGAAAACATGCATCCAATCCGTCTTCAGCACCCTCTCCCCCCCCCCCCCCTAGGTATTCATGTTCCCCAGCAGCCATGATTATATCAGACCGAGCTTGCAGTTTACGCTCACCGCCGCACACCGGCGAGGATTGATGGGTCCCCCCCCCCCCCACCGTCGGTGACGACAGATGTGCTGGGGCCCGCTCAGCCAACCAGACGAAAGGAAACAATTACGTAAGCCCTGGTACATTGTCTGGAAGGGCTGGAACAGCAGGCCAGAGGTGGGACGAGTGCCGGAGTGGGTCTTGGCAGATGAGGCTAGCCATTCCCCATCGGGAGTCAGCCCGGTGATCCGAAGGCCGCTCCAGCCTTGAGGTGTGGTCAGTGAGCACTGAGCAGCCGGCACTGGCCCCACCACATTGCAGAATCCTTACTCATCACCACCCGGCATCTGCTGTTGTTGGGCTGAATGGAGGGAAGGAGAGAGAGGGAGAGAGAGAGAGAGAGTGTGTGTGTGTGTGTCTGTGTGTGTGAGTGCTGCCGTCGCAATTTTTTCCTCCCCTTCTCTATCCTTCCTCGAAAGCAAAAATCAATGAAGCCAAACTGCCGCAGACGGACGCTGAAGAAACATTGACATCTGGACAAGGAAGGTCTTTTTTACCAAAGCAAGCGACCGCCCTTCCCCCTTCCCCTGCCCCCCTGTCCCCTCCCGGGCCATCCCCTCCTGTTCCGGTCATCTTGTGTGGTTCTTTCACCCTCTCTTGCACACTCACCCTCACCCTCCTCCTCTCACTAACTGCTGCCTTTTTTTCCGTTCCCTTCCCCGACAAACCTACATGTTGCGACGATCGTAGCGCTGTTTCTTATAGTCGCATCGACCTACAGTTGCGGTCTCGCTCACCCCTCGGGATCTCGGCATTCGAGAGCTTCCCTCCCCCCCACCCTGGTCTCTCTTCCCACGCCTCCTCCAACCATCATCTCCAAGCTATCCGTACCTATCTATCCATACCCCCTCTCCCTCGCCAAAGAGCCGCATCTGTACCGCACAGCATAGGTACGCTTTCTTGGACAACGCACCGCAAGCAACATACAACATCTAGCTCCTCTTGTCACCACTGGCCAAGACTGGGCAATCGCGCCCTTTAGTGCCTACTCATTGTCGCTGTCTTTTCAGCTCCCCGCTGCCTTTGCTAGCCCGGCCGCCCGGATCCCGAACAGTCACCACGACAGTGCCGAGCGACATCCGCCTCTATCTGGTAACCCCCCGAGTCTGCACCCATCGACGCCCGCCCAGCCAACGCTCGTCCCGCTGGCCCCGAACGCCGTCCGTCTCCGTCCAATTCCCCGTAAACTGTAAATTCCTACGGCGGGCGGGCTTCTAGGGCTCCACATTTCCTCTCTCCTCTGCGTCTGCGTCTGCGTCTGAGTCTGCGTCTCCGCCTTTCTCCGCGCGCCAAAGCACAATTGGTCTCACAAACACCGAGTGCATCCCGTCAACCACCCGCTCAAGCACCCCCCAGGCTACACGCCGCAAATCCCGACCCTTTCTTGGGTCTGATGCAAGATCATCGTCGTCGCCAACATGCCTGAGTCGCAATCGACCCCGGATCAGCTCTCTATCGATGACCTGACCCCCGAGGAGGCCAACCGCATCATCCACTCTCACCGCAAGGTCCGCTATGGTGAGTACCTACCCGGGGACAAACATCCCTCCCTCTTTATGATGAGTAACCCCTCCGGCTGTCCGGCGTGACTTGCCAGCCTGCCTAATCCGCTGCTCGCTTCTCTTCTCATTTCACCCTACACAATCACCAAGATGTGATGACTGTTTTACCCACCAGTGTCTCTCTCCTGCCGGCCTATCATGAACCCTCACCAACCCCCATCCATTATCGTTGACTTCGCAACCACTGACCACTCAGAACAGGCACAGCATGCTGGCCGTGTCGCCAACGCAAGGTAAAGTGCGACAACAAACAGCCCTGCGAGAACTGCGTCAAGCGCGAGCACCCCCAACTATGCTCCTACAAGCCGAACCGCACCGCCTCCCACGGTACCCATCACAAGCCCGCCGCCTCTGTCACCACCGACGGCGCCAACACCACCCCCGGTGCCACGGGTAACGGCACACCGTTATCCGTCAACAACCGCAAGAGAGCTCACTCCCCGAAGATCCCGCCGCAGACGCTGCCGCCGGCGCACCCCCACTGAAGCAAGAAATCGGCGGCTGGCCACGCTCGGCTATCGGTAAGTCATCACTGCCACCACCACCAATTCCATCATCATCGTCAACACTGGAACATGGCCGTTCCGGGTTGATGTCTACTGCGTCCTTGTCCTTGCCTGGTAGCAGCAACAGCGCGTTGCATACTAATCAACCTCTCCGGCGTTCAGTCGCGGCAGGTTTGGAAGAGACCGAGGCTCCCGAAGCCGTAACGCGGTATCTCGGGCAGAACAGCATCCCCTCTCTACTGCGTGAGCAGTCTGCCGCCAATGACCTGCAGGAGGGCGTCGACATCCGTCAGGACATGCGTTCCATACTCGGCCTCGACACCTCGGCGCCCTTTCCGCTCATGTCGTCCAAGCACCTCGACAGCCTGACGAGGGAGATCTCCGCAGAGCTCCCCTCGGATCGAGAAGTCATGAAGTGAGTCTTTTGTTTCTCTTGGGCGCCTCGCCCTCGTCACCCACCCTTCCCAGGCTGACTCTTCTAGACTTTTCCGTACGTACAAGGAAACCCCACAGCAATTTTGGGGGTTCGTCGTCGACATTGACGACCTCGAGTCCAAGCTCATGGTCTATCTCGAAGACCGCGCCCGGAACGCGAGCAACGCCATGAGGACGCCCAGGCCTGTGTCGGCCTCGTGGCTCGCCATTCTGTTCGCCCTCTTGGCCGTGGGATCTCAGTACCACGACTCGCCATATCACATCCGCACTCGAGACTCGCAAAAGTACATTCAGATATCCTTCCATTTCCTGAGGCTGGGCAACTTTCTCCTAAGGTCCGTCAACTCTCCACTTCACTCAACCCCAATTCCCTTCTCCATTCATCGTATTTTTTGCTCGCTTCCATCCGGCAGAAAAAAGCAACTTTCTTCTAACTCTAGACCCGATTTTTCTTAAAAATAGACCTACATTCGATTCCATCCAGGCTCTCCTATTAACTAGCTTCGTTCTGCTCAACGACATGAAGGCCGAGGCCTCGTGGGCGCTGCTAGGCCTAACATGTAGACTGGCGCAGTCGCTCGGCCTGCACCGCCCAAGCCCCTCGGACGGAAGGGAAAGCGCCCGTAACGACGTACAGTCCAAGGAGATGATCCGCCGAAAACTGTGGTGGACATGTGTGTGGCACGACACCCTCACGTCGCTGTCGTTCGACCGGTAAGTTGTCCTGTTCCCCTAGATAGATAGCCAAGCCTACCTACCGTAACTGACGGGACCAGTCCCCCAATGACAAACATCCCCTGCTGTCCGACCCCGACGGTGCACCAAACAATCGCCGGCGAGTACGGCTACATCGACACCATGTACCACCTTTGCGACATCATCTCGCGTCGGCTCAACCCGGATGCCGCTACGACCGTCAGCTACGAGCAAATGGTTGACAACTGCGAGGCCGTCGAGAACCTCCGCAACATGGTCGCCCCTAACATCCGCATCAAGGAACAGTGCAAGAGGGCCATTGACCGCCTCCAGCACTACGCTGTCCGCCTGCACACCTCCTTCGTCATCTCCGTCTGCTGCCGGCCGGCCCTGCGGCGCGACTGCACTAAGCTCACCCCCGAGCAAAAGAGGTACCTCTCGGAAAAGTGCCAGCACAACCTCGCCGAGACGGTCCGCATGTTCCTCGCCATGCATCAGCTCTCCGTCATCCCCACCCGCAGTTGGGCTTTCACCTACCACGGCCTGTCGTCGGCGCTGCTCCTCGGCATTCTGGGCGAGACCAAGAACAGCCCCGAGGTCCGTCAGCTCCAGGGCGACCTCATCGCCGCGCTGTCCGCGACGGCCGCCAAGGAGGTCAACTCGCCGTCATCCCACGTCCCCAAAACGGATAAGGACATTGAGCTGTCCGGCCCGCTCTGGAGGGCGCTGACGGCGCTGCGCAACATCTACGAGCACGGCACTATCATGGGCACGTCGCAGATGAAGGGCACCGACTCAAGCGGCACGGCGAGCGGTGCGAGGACGCCGATGCCGGCGATGCTCATGGGCCCTACGGTCAACAATGGCAATAACATCAGCAGCGGAAGCGACGGCGTAGGAGGAAAGGGGTTCGGCCTCGACCCCCACCAGGACGCCGCCCTCGCCATGGCCGAGATGCAGAACGGCACCACCCTCGCCGAGTACGGCCCAAAGTATGGCCTTCCTCCCTCGTTTTCGGATTCGCAGTCGCTAATCAGCCAAAGCATGGCCTACCCGCCTGCCAACATGGACAACATTGCAAATCTGGACCCCTCGACGTACATGTCGCCGATGGATCTGTACGAGTCGATTTGGTGGGGTAAGCAGCCACAAGACACAAGGCCGTGGGGGCGTCATGTATTAGAATGCTGACCAGTTGCCACTGCAGAGTCGCCCGATCCCTGGAATAGCGGCGTCGACACCATGAACTTTGACTTTGTCGCGCAGCCCCGCCGGGCCAGCCTCAGCAGCAGTACTACTTCTGAAGGAAAGCGTAATGTAAAAAAAGAAAAAAGTAAAGGATGTGAAAAGGAAGGAAGGAGAAAACAGAGAAGCCATCAAAGCAGTGAACCTGGATGTAAAGCCAGAACCTTGAGGCGAGTTCGCTTACTACATATGGAGAGTATTGACGAAATTTTGGGGCATGGAAGCGGCGCTGTGTTTTTGTTTATTTTTATAATTTCCTTTCAACTTTTTTCTAGTCTGAAGGGGAGTGGCTTCCCACTCTGTTCTCGTTTCCCAGTTTTTTTGTTTTTGGAAACAGAACGGAATCGGGCGGCGAAGGCAAGGAAACGCGGACGGGCGAATGGGTTGCCTTCTGCTCTTGTTTTCTCCCTGGTTGGAAAGTTTCTGCCCGATGCCGTGGATTCCCGGGCCGCCGTCGCCAAGCTCCTTACTCACTTGCTCGATGGTTGGTTGGTCTTTCTCCTTGTGGCCCTTCTCGTTCGTCGTTTGGAGAGAGAGGGAGAAAGAGGGAGGGAGAGCACTGTCATTATCATCACGTGCACGGCGACCGCCTAATATTTTGAGGTTATCGTGGTCGAGGAGCTCCCCCCCTCCCCCCCTTCCTTTCGTCGCGTGTACATACTTGCATTACCGTTTGGTGTTCACGAGTGGGTGTCGACTGTCTTGATAGATGGTTTGGTCCGTGCTTGCGGCTGGGAGTCGTTGCCTTCCGTTGTTGAATTGACTTAGGGCTGAACAATGTTCCGCCGGCTCGCTGCTGCGACGATGGCTTATATGGCTCGTGAATTCGAGGTTTCTTATGACGAGTGATGCCGCGATGCCCACCTTAGGTACTCTGGACCGGAAAAGTCGCCTCCGAGTCAGTCCCGGCCGGACAGGGAGCTGTTGACACTGGGCGGTGCTCCTCCATACAAGCCGCCGAATATCCCCTTGCCTGCGCATGGATGCCGGGTTCGTTCCCTTGCAAACCTTCCGTGATGTGATGCTCGTGTCACGAGCCGCAGGACGGAGACCAGTACGGCACTGGCGTCGACGGCTGGTGTTGTCACCGCGCGTAGCGCCCCCGCCCCCTCCAAGACCTTATAAGGCGCCGCCGGTGCGACATCACGGCCCACCGGCGAGGAGGGGGGGGGGGGGGGGGGGTTCCGATGGTTACACCAACGGCGGGAGGAAAGATTCGAACCGCAAACCTGTCCAGGCGGGCTGCTCCCCCTGCAAGAAACAAATTATAAAGAAGAGGAAAGAAGAAGGAAAGAAAGAGCAAACAAGATCGTGCTACCTACGTCCCCAGCCTTCCGATACCCAGACGAGGGCGTACTACGCAAGTAATAATCGACATCCGATCTGCTGGGGTGAGCCCTCCAGGGCCAAACTCGAGTCCCGACACCGCCTGGGCCAGGCAAGCAAAGAATAATAGCCGGGCGGATTTCGAAACCGCATTGAGCTCCATGCATCACCGGTTCAGGGATGGATCGGCCGGGAGGGCTTTCGGCCTGGCGATGACGTATCGATCATGACTCAATTGCCAACGTACGACTATCTGCGTACGATGTTCTCACCCGAGTCTCTGCAGAGGGCGAAATGCAGCCCGTGGCAGCCAGGGTGTGTGATGGCCTAGCCGGCAGCTAAAGCCAGGTAGGTGGTCGGCGGCGCAGACGTCGCGCTGCTGCAGCCACGTTCCAAAGAGGCGGGCTCGACCTGAGGAGGTCGAGGGGTTCATCGTGCCATACCTATCTCAGCGCGGCTTGCCCGGCGTCGATGTTTTCTTGCTAACCAGATCATGGGGCGGACCTTTCCACCCGAGTACTACGATACTCGAGCGACGACGAGGCAAAGCCCTTCTGTCGTGTGGAGAGATTGATGCCCATTTTCAGCCTTATACTTCGTACGTACGGAATGCGTCAAGCTTTTCTAGCGCCCACGGTTCCGTCTCTGGCCTCGGGCGGGCGCGGGCGCCGCGCTGACGAGCCCTTGGAGCACCGGTGATTATCCGTACATAGGTACGAATCATACTCCGTACACACATTGCTACCCACTCGGGTACCGCGGGGTTCCACGACCGAAGAGTGCAACTTGGGTTCAATGCGTACGCCCGCTCACGCCTGAAAAAGGAGGCATTTCTCACCGCCAAGAAGGATGAGCGCCAAGACAGAAACACTTCATCTGTCACCAGAAACGTTGTCTGGCCGGCTTTGCCTCCCGATACACTGAGATAGCTTGTTTGGGGGTGAACTGTCGGACCTTGAAGTTGGGACGGGCCATTCTGTGGGAGTAGAAAAAATTGGTAGCACACTCCCCCGATGTCCGGTAACAAGGACACGGACCAGTAGCTTAGAGGCGGTAGTGGTTTGAGTGGCAAGTGACCTCGTGCGCCTGGTGCGAATCTGTCCGCGGGGTTTCCAAGAGGTCGAGTGCCGTTTTGTAGGACTCGAATGCCGCATTTTTCGAAACGGCATCACATCCCATCAGCGTCAATGCCACCCTGCAACAGCAGTAGATTAAAAAAAAAACCGACTGCAAACGGACCGACCTAACGGCGGCGTAAGACATCTCGACGCCCACAACGTACAGGGGCCGAACTCGAGGCTGCCACAGGTAGGCAGTGAGATGGCATGACAGCCTGGCGCCGTTTTACAGCGTACTTTCTTATTGGGTTGCCAATTCCCGTCCCATCTCATCTTGCAGCTTGAGCGAAACTGCGAAGCCACGGTCATCGGCTGGGTGTGGTGCTGCCATCGTTGTATTCTTGGTCGTTGTCGTTGTCGTCGTCACCGTCCTCGCGGCCAGCTTGACTTGAAGCCATGAATCTCGGCCGACTTTGCCAATCCATGGCCGCGGTGGTGTGCGACTCCCCGCCCAATCAAGCATCTCTGACTAAGTATCGAGGGCTGAGTGTATGAATGTGCCTCCTGAGTAGGCAGGTAGGTTTGCAACCAGGATGCCACCAAAAGTGTTTTTTTCCAGCTGACGGCAATGGCTTCAGAGTTTGATTGCTGCCAAGACCACTAGCTGTGATGTCCAAGTGGGTTCTCGAAGGCCCTTGTGTAGTCGGCGTGCTGTTTCCGCTGGCGGCTGCAGATAGCGGTTAGCGGGGGCACAAATGCTCCAGGGGCCTCGTCGAAATTGGCCGGACAGGCCTGCCATGTAAGTGATATCATACGTGCCCGAAGGAGACAAGCGTATTGGCGGTGTGCATGCTATATACGGATAGTGTATTGTATTCGTAGGTATGCAAAGCTTCCAGTCGTGATCGGTCCGAAGCACAGCAGTTGGACAGGGTGAAGTCGGTCCTCCAAAGGCCCAAGGCTGAGGGCAACGACGACAGATGACGGGACAGTCGGGAACCTAGAATAGAGTCTGCTCCGTACCTAAATAGGTTGGTAGATACATAGTTAGACCCCTGTAATAAATACATCATCAGTTGACTGAGACGTTCTGGCATGTTGAGCGCGTGCTGACGAAGGATTCGATCCATCGAGGCTGAGATGGAGATGTGATGTGAGTTGGGGGTCGAAGGTTGATCGGCGAACGTCCGAGAGTTGGAGCCATGGGGCATGGCATGGTGGGAATGGCAGAGGGTGCAATTGCCATGTAAACAAGATGCGAGGGGATGGGATTGACGGGGTTGACGGCCATGGCAAGTGGGAGACGGCGGCTGGGCGGCAAGGGATGAAGGACCAAGACGCGTGTCCCCTCATCAGGCGACGAGGCAAGCAAGGTACCTACCTACCTAGGTAGCGTACCTATTCGTACCTACCTAGGTCGTTCAAGGCACGCAGGCAGGTACATACTTATGGGCCGGTTCTAACCAATAAGGCGTAACGTCAAGAAGAGGTCTGATTCATGACAGGGCAAGTGAAGGCTTTTACCCTTTTTTTTTTTTAACATCTTCATTATCGTTCTTTCCTGTCAGTCGGTACCTGTCACGATGCGAGCAGGAGTGATTAGTAAGTAAGCAGGAGGACTCAGCACGAAGGGTCGATTCTTGATGATACTTTCCAGGAAAGTCAATTCAAGATCCGAGGCGAGGCAGGAAGAGACTGAGACGGCAACAGGGACGATGGAAAGGTCCGTACCTACCTAGGTGGTCAGTACATACCTACCCAGTCAAGATTTACACCCATCACGTACCATCCAACACCTTCTCCACACGACGACTTTCCCAAAATTGCAGCTGGCTACCTATGCTAATCAGCAAAAAAGGTACAAGGTATGATACCTGCCCCACAATGTCACCCGAGCTGCCTGCCTGCACGCGCACACCCCGAGTCCGAGCCTGCCTCGGTGTGGGAAATAGTGTACTGAAGTAGGCAGTTACGGACGGATAGGTAGGGGCACGTAGGCAGGTAGTAGGCACGGTATCCGTACCCAGCAGCAGCAGCAGCGCAGCTCCTTCCTCCTCCCCTACCTCGTTAGCCCGGGCACGCCAAGACCATGAGCAAAGAGAACCTGCGGACCGGAGTGACATGGCCATTCGCCTAGCTCTGCACCCACTTCAGAGGTATCTCATGTCGCCGTGGCAGGGATGCTGCGCAAAGGACAAGAAACCAAAAAAGTCTTGGCAGCGCTCCTACTGGTGCCGAGGGTTCCCACCTTTCTTTCCTTCTCTCAACAGCGGCCGTCTTGCTGCTGTTTCGTCGCCGGGATTGGGCAAAAGACGGCAGGCAGTGGATGGTTGTCTCTCTCTCTCTCTCGGTCACTCTGTTTCTACCTACTCCAACTCTGCACTCTGCTCCCCCCTCTCCTCTCCCGCCCCTTGGTGCTAAAAAAAATCGGGAAAACTGGCCAGTCCGTTAAAATGAACGGCGGAGCCCACTCTGTCCGCTTTATGCCCATCTCTCTCCCCGTGGGTCGCTCCTAAGTTTCCACCTCCAAGGTATCCGTATTGTTGAGTGTTACTCCATGCCTACCTGCCTGCCTATACCGCTCTGTATTACCCTCTCTGGTCTCCTTTCCTTTGCTCTTGGCAGTCATCTCGGGCCCTCTTATCCTCCTCCTTCCTCCCATCCTCCCTCCCTCTCCCATCTTCTGTCGGCTCCTCGTGTCGCATCGCCGGTTTTTTAATAAGCGGTATATTCTCTCCAGCTGCGCGACCTTGTCCGATCACATCTTCTTCGCCACGGCCCACCTTGCGTCTTGCTTGGTTGTATTTCTTTCCTGGGTATACGACGACGGGCCAATCCCGAGGGGTTTCGGTGAATTGCAAGGAATCTGGATAACGATTAACGGACGCTCGCCACGACGAAACACGAAACTCGACGACTTCTGCGTGTAACACGACACGCCACGCCCCTTTAATCCCCTTTATCGTCAAATCCGTCATTTTTCTGGACCGAAAATCTACTTGACATCTTCTGATTCGATTGCACTGCACTGCACTGCGCCCGAGAACTGCCGACGCTGTGGTGAACATCAGGGGCCCCTTCCAAACTTCCCTACTTCTTGTGAGCGTTGGAACATAAACGCCGCCAGACCGCGCAGCCCGACATCATGGCCGATGTGAAGCCTCCCAGCGGTAAACTGCCGTACGGCACCCCAGAGGGCGGATGGAAAGCGGTGCACACATGGAGAACCCCAGACTGGGTAGAACCCATCGTAAGGAACCTCTGGATACTTCCTTGCATGCGGCCGTGGCCGTGTAGATCCTCGGGCTAACAACAGCACTAGCTTATTGTTTCCATTATGCTCATCGGCTTGTACGCCAGCCGCCGCAAGAATTACTCGATTCTTCGCCGCGGCAATGCGACGTACGAGCCTCTCTTCGAAGAACGCGACGACTCTCCTCGCGTCTCAGACGACTCGTACGAACCCATCCGCACCGATGTCTACCCGCCCAAATACCGCACAATCTTTGGCTGCTTCCGCGTCAAGACTCCCAACTCGAGCCGCTTTGCGAGACACGTCCATTCGAGGATCCTGCAAAAGTTCCCCTTTCTCGTCGAAATGTTCTACTGGGCCATCACCTTTTTCTTCTACCGCATGACGGCCACATTGGCCCAGAGCTACTATGGCAGCCGAAAGGCCGTCTGGGATGTCGCGCAGGAGCACGGTCTGTTCTTGCTCGAGACCGAGGCCAAGTTCTTTGGCGAGGGCACCAGGACCGGCCCTGAGCGCTGGGTCGAATGGCGCGTCTCGCACTGGTTTCTCGAGGGCGCTCAGATCGACGACTTTCGCGGGATTTGGTTGACTGTTTTGAATCGCGGCTACTCCCTGATCCACATCCCCGGCACCGTCGGCTTCATTGCCTACTACTACACCATGGCGCCGACCCATGCTCGCTTCTGTACCGTTCGCCGCACCATGACACTGCTGAACATGTGCGCCTTCATCATCTTCATCTTCTACCCCTGCGCGCCCCCGCGCTTGATGCCCTCGGAGTACGGTTTCGTCGACACGGTCAACCTCGAGAACGCCGAGAGCGTCTGGATGAGCGGAAAGTTCGTAAACAAGCTGGCCGCCATGCCCAGCATGCACTTTGGTTACGCGTTTGCCATCGGCAGCGTCTTCATTGCCGACTCGGCCATTCTCAACCTCATGTTTGGCCGCCTGCGCAACTACCTGCTCAAGGACGACTTGGACAAGTCGCTGGATATCGATGATGTCGAGCTGAAGGAGATCCAGGAGAACCGCGAGCCCTGGAAGAGCTGGGCCATGTTTGCTTTTGGTGTCTTTTACCCGAGTTGGATTCTCTTGACCATTGTCGGAACAGCGAACCACTACCTCATGGACGCCCTTGTTGCCACATTCTGCGCGTTGGCGGCCTACCTCTGCAACCGCGCCCTGCTGGTTTTCCTGCCCGCCGAGGACATGCTGCTTTGGGCCTGGAGACTGGAGAAACCGGTGCCGACTACCGGCCGCATGAAAAACATTGCGGTGCGTTAGTTGCTGCGGGAGAGGAAGAGGCGCGCAAGGCGATGCTTGAAAGAAGAGAATTGCCTGGCTTTTCATGTTGAAAGCATTATAGAGGCGTTGGGAAACCACATTTGGTCTCGTTAATCTTGTGCCAGAGGCCGGATCTGTGCTTTGTTAGCCCTTTTAATTATGAAGATTTCGCTGTTTGACACGGGAACCGCTCGCTTGCTGTGCTCCGCCGGCCACATATCTGCAAGCAATGTCGTATTTATAGACGCTTGTGTGTCTCGTCGCCGCTCGTATTCGGTGGGCCCCCGGGTCGGATTCTATTGTTCCAAGGTCGTCTCGGGGTCATTTTTTGGCTTGGCTTCCTTTGTTCGCTGGCATGCAGAGCGGAAAGCGGAGGTGTTTTATCGCCCTTTCAGTTCAGGGCTTGCCACCCGCATTTTATTGCCCTCTCGTTTGCTTCGGGAGCTGCGGGAGCTGCGGGAGCTGCGGGAGCTGCGGGAGCTGCATGAGCGCGGCGGCCGAAGGTGCCGTGAGCAGGCCCTGTCCATCCACCACGGTTCGTCTGTTTAGGGACCAACAGAAAGAGCAAGGGGGGGGGGGGGGTACTCTATCGTCGTGATCCTACCTCGGTTGTTCGGTACTGATGGCTGCGATGAGCCCGGATCTGCCGCTTGGGCGCGGCCTCGGCGAAGGGGGGAGAGAGTGCGTCCCCCTCGACCCGGATCTCTCTGTCCCAGTTCGTCGTGGAGAATGGTTGGGTTTGTGCGGACTCTTTGGTACAACAAACCTTGCCCGGTGCCATCCAGCACCTGTGTTCGAATGCACAAAGCGGGCCAACGCGGCAACCTGATGCGAAATTCGGGGACTCTGGTTTTGACCCTGGCCGGGCTTGGGCGTTTTTGACGAGATCAATATGGTTGGCAAGAGCGGCGCACTATCAGCCGTCGCTGATAAGCGGTACTCGGTAGTCTGACGGAGGTGGGCTGTCGATGATTCTCGGCATATATTTTCTCCTGTTTCCTTTTATTTTGGGGGGGCCGAGATGCTTAGTCGTCGCGACTCTCCTGGACCAAGACTCTGATGCGCAGATACTGAGCACATGAGAATGCGTGACATATTGACGGGACCCATGGGCGGTATCGGCTGCCCAGATTTACACGGGCCCTGTTCTATTCATTAGAAATCAGGAATGATTGATAGTCGATATGCCGTCGCGGATGAGTGTGCACAATTTCCAAGACGATGTGGCCTATCGTGTCTTGGCCCAGCACCACGTGTGGTTGTTTGTGCCCGCTGGTGGTCTGGCGCGCTCCCTCGTTGTCCTGGACATTGTCCAAAGATAAGAGGGACGACAAAGGGAAGAAAGAGAAGAGAAGGCCCGAGTCTTGTGTTTCCCCGGTGTCACACCCGTAGGTATCCTCAACTGTCGGGGAACAACGTCCTTGTCGGTGGCTTTTGTTTCGTCTCCTGCTAGCTGTTGGCCGCGGACAATGTCTTCTTGTGTTTGTTCAAATGACTCCCAATCAATAGGTTGACCGATGCGGACTTTTCGGTATATAGTGCCCTCACGAACCTGGCCTTCGAAGCCAGCCTCTCTCGAAAGTCATTAAACAACATCAAACCGCATCTCATCTCGCCTCACCATCACAAGACAGGTACCTAGACACACGCGCACATTGACACAATGGCTGGCAACAACTCGGCCTTTTCCGGCCCGTGGGGCCGTCGCGAGCCGCCGCAGAACTACCTGCGCATCCCGGGCCTCGTTTTCGACGACGTCCCGATACTGATCCCACGCGAGCACTCGGCGGCCCTCCGGTTCCTCCAGCCCTCCGATTTTGAGCTCGACATGTCGTTCGGCGAGTACTACACCCTCTTGGAGCCCCTCGACCGCGTGGCCAACAAGCTCGTCGACGTGTTCGACTGCTGCGTCCAGGTCCTCGGGGGGGCCTCGTCCGGCGCCGGGCATTGTTCGGCCTCGGCCCCCTCCGCGCCGCCGCCCTGGGACGGCTTCTTCGACAGGGTGCTCGACAGGCTGGGCCACGCGGCCGAGAGGGTCGGCCTGTGCTCGATCGACGTTATGTGGATCGTGTACCTCTACACGCGGGCGTGGGAGAAGACGAGCAAGACGTACATGGCCGACGAGAGGGCGTACTGGTACAGGGCCAACATCCATCACCTCCACGACCTGCTGGAGGAGTGGTATGTGCTTCTGAGGCGCCAGGGGCTGACGGGGGATGTCATCTTTGGCGAGCTGTTTGGGATTAGGCGGTAAGTCTTTGTTCTTCACACCGCACAGGGCGGGGTGCTCGCTCGGGGAAAGGTAAGTCAGGTGGTTTGCGTGACTGCATATCCAGTCACGATAAATGGAGGGCTTTGCCTGCAATGTTTCGTTATGGGCAACCTCATAAGTAATCGCACATGACTTTGGTAAGAATGCTGAAACATTCAGTTGGCAGTGGGTACGTGGTGTGGACGTAAGTGAGAACCCGTTATTCTTCGTCGTCCACTGTCTGGCGAGAGAAATACTCATCAAATCGAAAGCGGGCTCGGAACCAAGCGGAAAATGCCAATATGGAGCGCTTCTCCTATATTAGTCCTATTGATCAGTCCCAAACGTGCTATTTTTGGGACAACCCTCGCCCCGTACCCGGCCGTTCCATAAAGGATTTTAAACGATGTGAAGCGGTGCCAAGTATCACGTCAGGACAGAGAAGTTAGTACTGAACAGGACAAAAGATTGGTAAAAACACCATGCATAACACAAGAGGGCAGTAAAGTTTTACTGTGAGGAATCTAGTGGAGGTTGCGTATGCAAGGTACGGATATGTTCCTTCTTCCGGCAGGGTTCGAGTTGACGGCCGGAGATTCCATGACTTTCGGAGACCGAAACCGGGGTGGCGGGCGAAACCCCCGCTTTATTCAATGTGATGTCACGGCGGGTCATCTCGGGCGACATTCTTCTTGCGTCTGCCCATCTCGACTCCGACACCTGCTCCGAAAGGCCTCACGACTCAACTCACCCGTCTTTCGAAATCTACGGAGGAATTCCGAGTGTGATAAATCGTTGGAAAAAATGGCTCCGGGCAAGTACACGCTGGCCACCCGGCTCACCGTGAGTAACATGCCGCTCCCAAGAGATGCACTCGGGCGCCGGGCCCGCGGCCATGCGCGCCCGCTAACGCATTCCAGCTCGCGAATGGCATGACCATCCCGCAGATCCAGCTGGGCCTGTACATGATGTCCGGCCGCGAGGTCGCAAAGTCCATCCCCTGGGCCCTGGCCGCCGGCTACCGCGGCTTCGACTGCGCGCAGATGTACCGCAACGAGAGGGAGGCGGGCAAGGCGATCTGCGACTTCCTGGCCGGCGGGGAGAACGCCCAGGGCCTGAAGCGGGAGGACATCTTCTACACGACCAAGCTGGCCAGCAACAGCGACTCGTACGACGCCGTGCGCAGGTCCATCAAGCAGTCCGTCGACGTCTGCGGCCTCGGCTACGTCGACCTGTTCCTGCTCCACAGCCCGTACGGCGGCAGGGAGGCCCGCCTGACGAGCTGGAGGGCGGTGGAGGATGCGATAGACGCCGGCGAGGTGAAGATGGGCGGCGTCAGCAACTACGGTGTTGCCCATGTGAGTGTGGCTCGTTTGGGGGGGTGGTGGTGGTGGTGGTGGTGGTGGTGGTGCTAGCTTGAGCGAAGAAGGCTTTGGTTCTAACCCAAGGGACGCAGATCGAGGAGCTTATGGCTTCGAAGCCGCGCATCGCCCCTGTCGTCAACCAGATCGAGGTTCACCCGTTCAACACCCAGACGCACATCAGGGAGACGTGCGCCAGGCACGGCATCGCCATCGAGGCCTATGCGCCGCTGGCCCGTGGGATGCGCATGAAGCACCCCAAGATCCTTGAGCTGTCCAAGAAGTACGGATGCACCCCGGCCCAGCTCTTCGTCCGGTGAGTGCCCCGCGGTTTCTTTTTCTTTTCTTTTTTTTTTCTTTTTGAGTTCTCGCAGTTTAATGCGGCCAGCATGAAGCGAGCGCTGACAATTGGCCCCCGGTTTCAGCTGGTCGCTGGACCACAACATGATCACCCTCCCCAAGAGCGTGCGCCGGGACCGCCTTGTTGAAAACGCCGACGTTTCGGGCTTCGAGATCTCAAAGGAGGACTTGGCCGCCATGGATGCGCTCGACGAGCACTTGGTCACCGACTGGTAAGTCGCGGAACCATGCCCCCTTGTCGACTTTGCCGCACGCGCGGGAAAGTTGGACCGTGGCTGACAGTACGCCTTAGGGACCCGACCGAGGCACCATGAAGAGGGGGTGAGACGATGTAAAGGCATGCGAATCTTTATCTAAGCGTCAAATAGGGTTTTGGTTGACTCTTTTTAGGTTGGAAATCGTCTGAAGTGACTTTTATATTCTTGAGAAAAGCCTCGGCAGTACTCGGACATTTCGGGAAGGCAAGAGTAAGTGAAAGAGTGTGTGGCAACAGCTCGCATCTGTGCTGCTTGACGCTGCAAAGTTGACATGTCCCAGCCCACAACGGGCCGTTGCGCTACTAGTGGGGTTTCGGTGAATCGGGATAGCTAATATCACCTATCCCTCTATGTCCAATCATGTGTTTGTATATAGTTAATTGAGACGTGTCAGCTTGTTGTTATTGTGGAATTGATTTAATATTAGGGGCGTAACTAGTTAATCAAGACCGGCCCTCTGGTGACCAGTTGTACCAACCCATATCTACCTCATCAATCTTACCCCACTGGTCAATGAACTGCGTCTTCTTGTCTCGCAAGTCTTCCGTGTCAAGTATCTCGAACACGGTTCTCCACGCACTATTGACGGCCCCGATGATCCATGCGTGTCCTGAGCTGAGCGCTTCCCCGCCAAAGTGCATGTGCCCCTTGGCAGCCGGTCTCATCAACCAGGGAAGGCTGCTGCTGAACTGCCCCGGGCCAAAGATGGCGAATGCTCCGTTCGAGTAGGCCGACCCGTACCAGTTGTACGCATGGTATCCTTCGAGCTGCGACGAAAGGTACTCGTGGGACACGCCGTGGAGCTCTGCCAGGCTCCTCAGGACCACATCTTTCATGACTTCGGCGCTCTCCGGCTGGTAGGGAGCCTGCGTCGTGGGGTTGTGTGGGTTGAGGTAGGAGCCCAGACGTGAGGCGTCCTGTCCCCAGGCATAGCTGGCAATCATCGTTCCGGGCGCGTTTGGCACGCCGATTCCATACGAGGGGTATACACAGCGACGGATGGGGAGGTCGGTAAAGGACTGGCCGCCCTCGAAAGGACTTTTGAGGTCTCTCCACCTGGGAGCAATCTTTAGCCCCGTCGACCTGAGCAATGTGACATATCCAAGGGAAAGGGGCCAGCTTACCATCGGGTCTTGAACTTGAATCCGATTTTAGTCGAAGGGTCGTAGCTGTAGTGGGGATCGTCAGCATCTTGAAGAAAACGCCGGACGGCAACAAACGCGGAGAGACTTGGACTGCATACTTTAATGTGCGGATGGCATTGTTCTCAAAGTAGCTTAGACCCAGCTCTGTCATGTTGATCGCCTGGAGGGCTCCAAGCGGGACAGTCGAGATGACATGTGCGTAACTGTACTCCTGAGTACCGTTGACGACAATCTTCAGTGTGCCGTCGGGGTTCTCCTTGATGTCCGTAATTCTGTTGCGGAGGACCGGCTTGTTCTTGACAATGAGGTTCATGCCCTTGGTGAGCATGTCCATACCGCCATTGATGAGGGTCCAATCGGTGGTGTTGGAGAATATCCATTGCTCCAAGACTGCCTGAGACATGGACATCATGTCGTAATGGCCAGTGGCGTCATTCGTGACCTCCAGCCAGTCGATTTCGGTGTTGGTAAAGCCCCGGTCCAAGAGGAACCCTCGCACGGTCTTGGAGTCGTACTTCATAAGAAGGTCAAAACCGGCAGTAAAGTTCGCCGAAAGGCTGTCGACCATGAATTGGACTTGGCTCTTCCATATATCACCTGCGGACTGGGCGTTGAACGTTGAGTTGAAGAGGGACACGCCGAAAGTATTGGGGGATGTCGATGCAGAATTTTGAATCAGAGAAGTGACGCCATTGAACCTTCTCAATGTGTTGTTCGCCTGAAAGATGTAGGGCTTCTGGACTACTTTGCTGTTTTCGGGCACCCGTTTGTTGATGTAAGGGATGAGACTCCAGGGCTCGTCACCAATGATACGGTCCATGTAGGCCATCGGGGGGAAACGCATGGCTCCCACATCCTGTGTTTCCATTAGTAGATGGGAAAAGACGATGCGTTACTCGAACCGAAAGATTTACATAGTAGTCATAGTATGCGGGGTCGTCGGGCGTCGACCTATCCCATGTCTCCTGATCGAAGTGATAGGTGTAAATCCTCCCCCCAACGCGATCAGATACTTCGTGTATGTCGTAGTCGATGCCGAGGGAGTCCAGCAGAATGGCAGCATAGAGTCCTGCGGCCCCCCGCCAATGATGCCTACTTTCAGCGGGACGTCGTTTGGTGTCGGCACTTTGCTATAGTTCGTGTAGCAAGAACCGTCAACGGTTTTCCGAAAGAAGGCTGCGCGGGGATTTTCGGCGGCGAGTTTTCCGTCATTGCAAATGTTCCTTTCCTCCAGGCGAGCCGGTTTGGGCTCGAACGTGGGTAGAGCGAGTGTCTGTGCCAACAAAAGGGCGGTAACGAACGTGCGGGTATTCAAAAGTGACATGGTAATCTTCCGACGGTAGAGACTGTGGTACTGTCGGCGAAGTTGCTCTTAACGCTGCAGTCCAGTTGCACGCCAAACATCTTCCTCCCCTGTTCTTATACATTCTCAGTTGACCTTTACATTGAGCCAATAAACAAGCACTAATCCCCATTGATCAAAGTAACAATACGACAACGTACGAGTCTCTTTCCAATTAGACATACATTTCTATGTTTTTGGTTCAAGATGCACTGACACTTGAATGATATTACCCGCTTGAGGACCGGCTTTCTGCACGTGGTTAATGGATATGGAAAAATCCGCGAGTCTCACGGTTCGAGCCTTAGGGCCCGATCGGCAATTCTGGTAACGGGTGGATTCCAGATAAAGAAGGGCAAATGTCGAATTAGAAAAACCAGAAGTACCACCTAAACTTAAATCGTGCTACACTAGGCCCAAAACAGTAGGGTACATCATGATTTCAGTTCAAAGTTACAGAACTTAATTTTTCTGGACATTGAGCCCGTACCCCAGTACAAACTACTTCCTACGACCCCAATTTTAGATAACCTTCCTTTTCCCTATACAAATGCTTATCTAAAAAAAAATAGGTGGGTTGAGTTTGCTATAATGTTACTGGAGTTGGCGATAATGGGCGATAGTGCTGGGCAATAGTGCTGGGCTATAGTGGGCAAGGGTCCTATTAGTATATCTATTAAATAGACTTTCCCCTTGCAGTGAACTCTAGTTAACCCTAACCCTATGTATTTTCTTACCGGGGTACGGCTGATACTGAGGTTTTGCCAGAAATGCCGATCGCGCCCTTATTTACCAGCATGCCTCGCTTCTCGCGAGGACAGGATGGCTGAGTCTCACATACCTCTACGCAGCCACAAACACTGCCATGTTTTCAGCTGAAGACCCTAAAAGATGCGATTGCAGTGTCGTATGACTCGGAAAAGAACCAAAAATATGAGTCGAAATTCACGGACAATCTTAATAATCATGAAGGCAAGAATCTGTTCAATGCCTTCTTGGAATGCCAAAAATGCTTGCAACAACTCACAGGCCCAGCCCGCAAGCCTGCCACCCACTCCAATGCAAATTAGTATGGTATTTTTGCAAGCTCTTACTCCGGAAGAGCTGGACATGACCGTTCTAATCCTAACGACCTTTTATCTCAGCGGTCTCTTGTGCACATATATTGTCTGCAGCGGCGCCACCTTGTTCGGGAAATGGTTTGGAGATCCCAAGGACAGCTCACATCCTGCTGAAAATATTGGCAGCAATCCTAGAGAGCCGTGCTCGGCAACCAGTAAACTGGTAAGCTCACTGCTCGTATGCAGACCCCTAGGGCCTTTCTATTTTTGTTTATACTTTTTTAGGTTCGATGTCGCAGTATGCAAAAGCTGATTTGACGATGATGTCCACAGCATGGTGGCAGAATAAGGCTCGCTTATTAAGCTTAAAATAATCCGTCGATTTTCTAGACTCGGAATATTCTGGACCATTTTGCCCTCGGGGAACATTTTCAGCGCTGTAATTGGCCGAGCGTTATGTATTGTTACGCCTTTCTCCATCTGCTTCCATCTGTCGAGTGGTTGAATTTTCTTCGGTTGTTGCTTGTAGCAGGTGAACCTCTGAATTCATGTCTTCCTTCTTTGAATGGTCAATTGAACCGCTTCCATCGGTGTGCATCCTTTCATGCTCATCATCAGTGATTACGCTCAGAAGTGTATCGGTCCCGGCGGTAAAGCAATTCCGAGATGTTGCAGTAGGACCGAAGGACACAGAAGTCGGCCCCTGTCAATATCCGTTGGCCGAGAGGGGACGTCAGAAGATAAGAGGCCGATTGATAATGCTGAATACTACGCGAGTGTGTCCTCTTAGGGATTCTGGCGTGCTTCAGAGGGTACATCGGCGATTGTGCGAAATCCCAAGTGATTGCGTAACAGCGGAGTCAAGGTGGGGGGGCAAAGGCCGGCCTTGACGTGGCATCAACAGTGCATATAAACTGCCTGTTTTCCCAAGCAAAGATCATTCTACAACCCAGAATCATCGTGTTGTCGACCGTAATAGTACTGAAGAATCCTATCATCAAGTACATCTAGACTCTAATCGGACCCATCCCTGATCATGTCTGTCAAGAAGGTCGCCGTTGTCGGAGTAAGTTGATGAGCCGAAATACCAGGCCACGCGAATCTCCCGATGCTGACCATGGCAGGGTTCTGGAAACCTCGGCCCCAGCATCGTTGGCGCCCTGCTGGCCGGCGGATTTGAAGTGACCGCACTTTCTAGAAAGGAGTCTTCGGCCACGTTCCCTCCCGACGTCACTGTAAAGAAAATCGACCTCAGCTCGGTCGAGGAGGTCACCGAGGCCCTCGAGGGCCAAGACGCACTTGTCTCTATCGTTGGCACGGCCGGCTATGCTAGCCAGAAAACCCTCGCCGACGCTGCGGTCGCGGCTAAAGTCCAGCGGTTCATTCCCTCCGAGTTCGGTGTCAACACCCGACTGGCTCGCGGCACCAAGATGGCCACGATTCTGGCCCCCAAGATTCAGTTGGTCGATCATCTGATCGAGCTTTCTGAGAAGAACAGCTCGTTCACATGGACGGGCATTTCTGCAGGGCCGTTCTTTGACTGGGTAAGACGGCCAGCCCCACATGTTCTTCTCTACTACGTACCGTAGTTGGCGGGATGTGATGTGGCGGAGCTGACACAATCTAGGTCAATGCAGGTCGTCTTTCAGGCTTTGATATCAAGAACAAGACTGTCGACATTTTCGACTCCGGAAATGAGCCCTTCTCCCCTTCTACCCTTGACCTTGTCGGAAAGTCGGTTGCGGGCGTGCTGAAGAACCTCGAGGCGACCGCCAACAAGTACATCAAAGTTGCTTCGTTCACAACAACCCAGCGTGAGCTGCTCAAGGTGATTGAGGAGAAGACTGGCTCTACCTTTACCGTAAACAACGTCAAGAGCTCCGACTTAGAGAAGAGGGCCGACGAAAAGCTGGCCAAGGGCGACTATAGTGCTTTCATCGAGTTGCTTCAACAACACCTTTTCGGTGACGGTAACGGCGACGCCGCGAAGGACAATGCAGCCGTGAACCTTTTGGGTTTGCAGGAGGAAGATGTAGGTGCTGCGACCGACAAGGCCTTACCCGTGTGGCGATAAGCACGAAGCATGACCGATAATTGCATCTCTATAAATTCAAAATGAACCCGCCATCTTTCACCGGTTTAGAACTCTCCACGAAGAACACCCTCTCGTTCTACATGGTGAACACGTTCACTGTTTTTATCTTCAAGAAACAGTGGCTGCTACTGAATACCACTCAAGGATCGATGTAATTTCCTCTTGTATGCTGCCAAAAAGGGTTGCGATATACCGGCAACCATCATCGTCGGATGTCTTGGAATGAATTACCGAACCAGGTAAATCTGCTTAGCCTTCATGGGGCCTTGTCTGCAATAGAAGGTTATCTGGGGTTGGAGCAGCAAGTTTGCTCATATACAATATTTGTACTTGGTTCAAAGTTTTTCAATTCATACTAGGGCAAAGTCAACGGATAAAACACGTCGTGGTCGCCACTTCGCCGAGGAAGTTTGCTGCTTCAAATCAGAAGCTGAAACTTTTAGGGGGCTGCTTTCACCGGTACAATAATATCTTGAGTTCTGCCCCGACCGACCGATTCGATGCGCTGTAGGTCGTTTTGATACGGTGCTTTTTTGTCCAGGGATATGCCTCGAGGGTGGCCATTTCTCCGGCAGTATCCGACCGAATTGAATGAACAGCCAAAGGAGTTCGAGTGAGACCACCGGCTTGTGTCAACCTGCGCTGGCTGAGACGATAAGTGGAAGCCAGCAACGCATAAACAGAGCCCCGGTTCGCCACCTCAACGCCTTTCGTCCGATTCTGACTACTTGCATAGTAGTAACCACCCGAATGAAGCCGTGGTGGGATATTCACACAACTCTAATTATTCTAACATCCTGCGAAACTAAGGGACCGCCTTGTAAAATCTTGTGGAACAGCGAGGGATTGCGTTGGCTACCAGCCCGCCAACTCTGTTGCAAACTTTCCGCAAATCTCCATGTCTAATTGGGCCAACCTTAATCAGTCAAGGTGTGTGCCGCTGCCTCACCGTGTGGCTCCTCATCTTGCTCATAAAGCCCCAGACCTCCGCAAGTCAATTTACGTCATCCCTGTTGAGCTGTCGTTCTCTGTTTGCCATAGGCGAACTGACCACACGATACTTGGGCGACACCTAAGCAGATGAGTCGTTGGCCCACGAACCTCGCATCTTGACAGCCATGACAATCCAGATACGGACTGCACTGGAGCGCGATCTCAGACGATGTGCTGAGATTGGGCATCAGGCTTTTGCCAGAAACCCCTTCTCCAAAGTCAAATTCCCTGGCTACGTCCCGGATGACGGATTCCTGGGACTCCGGACTAGCGACCTGGCGAAGCAACTTCGAGAGGACCCGACATGTCGAATGTTCGTCGCGGTGGACACCGAGGGAAGAGGCAACAATGCGGTTGTGGGGTTTGCCAAATGGAACGTGTACCCAAACGGCATGCCTTACGCCAAGTCAAGCCGCCCCGCCTCGTGGGGTCTGGGTGCCAATGTCGAAGCATGCAAAATGGTCTTCACTGGGGTTGAAGAAATGCGAAATAGCTTAATGGGAGGCAGGCCATGCATCTGTGAGTCCCCTCCTCTCCCATACCTCACGGAGAGAGCATTCAACTGATGCCTGTGATCTTCAGACCTCCATATTCTAGTGACCGATCCGCTGTACCAGCAGCGCGGCGTGGGGCAAAATCTGATGGCCTTTGGTATACAAGAATCTCTCCATCTAGAGATGCCGATATACCTCGAGGCGACAGAGGCCGGTCATTCTCTGTATTCTAAAATCGGGTTCGACGATGTCGAGGTTTATCGTGCTGACCTGTCCAAGTTCGGAGAGTCTCGGCCACACTTAATCTGGGCAATGATTCGGGAACCATATTGTTGGTTCCCCTGATGAGTGGAAAGCTAACATGAAGAAAATCTTTTCACCACATTCTGCAAAGTGCTTTGTTAAACAGGATGTACCCAAACATTCCAATTGCATGGCCTTGGCCCTTGTATCTGCTAGATGCTCAATACTATCAGTCCATCTTCAACTCCACCCAATGTAGCCAGTTTCTTCAGCCTCTGAGAGCCGAAGCAACGGTAAAGGTCCAGATGGGAGGTCTCCATCAGTGAATACGGTACAAGTATCTTCACAGATGGTGTTTACACCGAGAATGACGTGTTCAACCACCAGACCATCTGCAACACTGTTTCCCAGAGTTGAGATGCAGATGAAGGCGTTCACTTTGACATGAGCTTTCGGCGTTGATCGTGAGCATCGTGCTTATCGACTGAGACGTCACAGCCGCAATATTTGATAGTGTTGGATGTAGAGGAAGGACGGTGGGTCACGTGTGGTCACGTGACTCACCGCCCACGGCAGAATCTTCCTCATCTATAGTCCGCAGGTAGCTCTCCTTTAAGAATAGAGAAACCACGCTGTAACTATACCATTATCCACCCCCTACGTATATAAATAGTAGTAAGGTATAAGACTATATTAATAAACTAGGATATCCCCTTTAATAACTATAGTTAAACTAACATTAATTAATAGTTAGATTCTTTAACTATAGATTAATAAGGTTTACTATATATTAACTTTACCCCTTTTACTACCTTATCTATTATAAAAGTTTATAATTAATAAGTATTAATAAAGATTTCCTTATCTCTTTAGTTTATTACTATAAAAGTTATATAGTAAGTTATTATTAAAAATCCCTAATAACTAACTTATCCTATTATAACTATTATAATAACTACTAATAATAATATAAACTTATAAGAATTATAGTAATTACTAGTCTTTACGTTAATAAGGATATATATTAACTATATTTACTTTAGTATTAACCTCCTTCTTAATAAAAAAAACCCTATAAAGGTATTATTATACCTTATTTACTAAATAGCTATCTAAAAAAAAGAAAACCTCTATAGTTAAAATCTATAGGAAGCCTATTATTATAAGTTTAAAGATTAGTCTATTAAGCTATTCTCTATAGCTAACTTAAAGGTACTAAGTATTTTTTATAACTTTTTTCTCTATTAAGGAGTCTTTTTCTCTAAGGATAATAAACCTATTACTCTTAAGCTTATTAATATTATTAAATAAGATTACTTTTACCTATAGACTAATAAAGAGATAAAAGCTCTATATACTAAGTTTAGCTAATTTAATAACCTTATTAATTATTATAAGGGATTTATTTATAACCTTTAATATAAGTATATTAGTCTAGAGTAATAATATTAATTATAGTTATAGTTATACTTATACTTATAAAGTAGTTAATTATAAAGTAGTTAATTATAGTATACTATAGTAGAGATTAAGTAGTAGCTTACTATAAGTTAATTAATATATAATTATTTAGTATCTAAATAACTAACTATAGTATTTTTATTACTTTAACTACCTAAAGTACTATTAGTATAGTTTAGGCCTTAGTATTTTACTATCCCTCTACTAAGTTTAATAGTAAGATAAAATAGCTTAGTTATAAAACCTATTTACCTACTACCTTATTATTTAGTTATTATTATAAATAAGGCTAAGGATTACTATTAATTAATAGTATTAGCTATACCTTATAACTTTACTTTTTACTAACCTATAAAGCCTTTATCTCTAGCATTATAGCTTATATTATAGTAGCTAACTAACCTTATAAAGTTACTAACTAATAATATAAAATATAATAATAAATAGTATAATATCTTTAATATAAAGTTAAGTATCTTTATAGATAATTATAGTAAAGTTAATATTTATACCTATTAGTTAGCTTTTACTTTTTTATTAATACTTTATAGTAAGGCTACTACCTTTTATTATTAATATATTTATACTACTAGTATTAAAGACTTTACTATTATAGTTAACCTTATTAAGAATTACTTTAAAAATACTAAAGTAACTTAGACCTACCTTATAAAGTAGTATAAGACTACTTTTTTTTACCTTATATATAATAGCCTTAATAAGAATAAGTTATAAGTACTTAAAGTACTAATTAATAAGCTTATAATTATTTAGTATACCCTACTTAAAAACTTCTATAGTAATAAAGTCCTTAGGATATAACTTCTAAATATATATATAAATATATAAAAGTATAAACTTTACCTATTTAGCTTAGCGTTTATACTTAAGGGTATTATTAACTAGTTATATTTATCTATAAGTACTATAATTTAATAAAAGAAAACTACTTATTACTTCTCTAGCTAGCTTATTAAACCTAATAAATAATATTAAGTTAACTATACTTACTATAGTTAAGGATATAATAACTAATTTAATAGTAATAATAGTAGTACTTACTTATTTAACTATAAACCTCTTTACCTTTATTAAGGTAACCCTACTAATAAGAAGTACTATATCTACTATAAAACTAGTTATTAGTTAAGTAATATACTTTTTTTAGACGTAGGGTAGGCTTATAAAATAGAATATTTATAGTCCTTAATATAGTTAACTAAGTAGCTAACCCTATAGCTAATTAGATAATTATATAGTATCCTTAAATAAGCTAATTATATAGCTATTCCTATAGCTAATCCTATAGCTATCCTTATAGCTAATTATATAGCTATCCTTATAGCTAATTATATAGCTATTCCTATAGCTATTTAATAGCTATTTATTTAGTGTATTTATTAGCCTATATATAGACTAATAGTAGGACCCTTATTTAGAAAAGGGGTATTTAGAATTTATATACTAAATCTACCCCTATATTTTACTTTCTAAGTATTCTACTTAAAAGAGTATATTAAATAGTAGTATAACCTTAAGACTTATAACCTTAATAGCTTCCTAGTATAAAGCTTACTTCCTAATATAAAGTATACTTTTTAATATAAAGTATATCTCTTAATATAAGGTAAGTCTTTTAATATAAAACCTAATTCCTAACCTAAATTATAATATTCTTAACTTAAACTTACCTATATAAAATAAGTCTATACTAAATCCCTAAGATAAACTTAAATATAATCTAACGAGAAGTATATACCTTAGCTAGGTTACTTTTTAATTTACTAAAACCTAAGGACCTATTTATTATTATATTAATATAAGAATCTAAATTAGCCTTCTTTAAGCCCTATTTTACCTTAGAATAGCTTATTTTCTTATAAGTAATAGTAAAAAAAATATATAAAGTAATTTAGGATATTTAAATTAACTACTAGCTAAGATATAATCTAAGATTTAACTAAGGTTAAGTTAAAAGGTTTATATATAAAGAAATAAAAATAGTATTTAAACTACTTAAAAAATAGACTACTAAACTATCCTAGATATAAGATTCCCTTAAAAGATAAATAAACACTAATTCTATTTTTATTAATATATATAAAATAAAGGCTACTATATATAAATTACCTATAATTTTATAATATTAACTAACTAAAGGTAGTTTATCTAAAGAAGAACTATTAATAAACTTATCTAATAAGGAATCTACTAAAATTTTACTATTAGGAGATTATAAGATAAAAGAAAAATTATAACTTCTTAACTATACTTCTCTATTTAACTTACTTACTATAGATCCTTTAACTTTTAGCTAGAATATTACCCCTAGAGATCTATTATTAAACTTAGATTATAATACTAAAACACCTATTAATAAGAGTAAAAGTATTAAACGCTAATTAATTTTAATAAAAGAAATTAGCTAAAATATAATAGAGAAAGACTTAGCTATAGAGGCTTCCTTTTTATAGGAAGCTAAGTAATATAGTAACTTAACCTATAGTTCTTAGGTAAGCTAAGGATTAAGGTTTAGATTAACTCTCCTTATTTAGCCTTAGTCTTAGTATAGATTTTTACTAGTATTAGTCTTAGACCTAGGTCTATTTCTAGTAAATACTATATCCTTAGTATACTAACTATTTAGTATAAATAACTAGTTTTTTATCCTAAAGCCTAGCTAACTAAACTAATTATTAGCTAACTAAATAGGTAATTAACTAGTAGTACTACCTATTTATTTTTAAACTAAAGATATAAGATAGTTTAATCTACTAAAATATACTAAAGATAAAGACTATTAATATACTAAAGGTATAAAGGTAGTTTAGTAAGAAGTATTTATATTTATTAACGCTATAGATAGGTACTATAGACTAAGACCTAAATATAAAGAAGTTTTTATTACTAACCTCTAACGCTACCTCTTAGGGGCTACTACTAAATAGTATAGTAGTAACCTAGATATAAATATAAGATATAAACTCTATACCTAAGACTATACCCTTAATCTATAGAAATCCTACTTACTAAAAGGTTTAAAATCCCTAGAGAAAAGGTAAAACTTTAATTATAGAAGTAAAAGTATACCCTTAATAATATTATTAACTATTAAGATATCTATACCTAGGTAGTAAAGGTTATTTATTTAGCCTAAGCTATAAAAGAACTAAAAAACTAATTCTTAGCTATTATTTATAATAAAATAAATATAATACTTATAGTAAGTATAGACTAACTAAATAAAAAAACTAATTAAAAGTAATTTATTAATTAGCTATATTAAAAAAGTAAAGAATAATAAAGAATTATATATATAGATTATAGAGAGATTTAGTTAAAAATATAAAATATAGTATAGTAATAACTACTTAAACTATATATATATATATAAACTAAACCTCTATCTAAACTCTAAAATTCTAATTATTATCCTTTACCCTAAAGACTAAATAGCTTATATAAACTAATTAATAGAAAGGGTCTCCTAGTAAATCTAACGCTTATAACTCTTAATCTAAATTTATATCTAAAGATAGGCTATTATTAAGCCTTATAAATAAATAAGGGTAACACCTCTTAACCTACCTAGTCTAAGAAGCTAAGGGATAAGCCCTAAAGTAGTATAATAAAAGGAATTCTAAGTTTTAAGGACTAAAGATAAGCTATTCTACTAATATACTCCTAAGGAAAACATTAATAATATAGATAAAGACCTATTAGTCTTAGCTAAAGATAATAAAAGATAAATTAATATCTCTACCTTATAAACTATTAAAAATAATAGGTATAAGATCTATAAAACCTTCTTTATAAACCCTAATACTAAGTTAGACTAAAGTAAAAAAAAATTTAATACTCTTAAGGAAGTTAAATAAACTAAAGAAAATAACTCTTAATACTACTTTATTAAAGATAACCTATTACTTATAATATCTATTAGTAAATTATAGTATATTAATAAGTACCTTAATACTTACTAAGTTACTAAATTATATACCTATTATAACTTTATTATTAGCTCTTTAGCTTAAGTTTATTACTATATAATAGCTAATTACTAACTAAAGACCTTAGTCTCTACTTATAAGGTATAGAAAAACTAAGTATTAAAAGCTAACCTTAGGCTATATATAACCTATCCTCCTAGCTATATATAGTAATATATACTAAAATTAACTTTTAGCCCTCTCTAGATATACCTTTATTTATAGGATATATAGACCCTAGAGTATAGAGATATATTATTACTCTCTTACTTCTAAGGGCTATTTTAGACTATTAACTTAATAAAGCCTTAAAAGTAAACCTTTAAGGTATAGGTAACTAGTAGGCTATTAGATAGGTAACCTTCTCCTTATTATTAAAGGATATATTAATAGATAAGAAATAACTACTTAGCTATATATAGGCGCCTAGGTAGTCTAAAACCTAGATATAGGCTTTCTACTTAGCTAAGAATTTAATATCCCTAATAGTATAGATATACTTAACTCTAAAGGACTAGTTACTATAAAGTATATAATAATATTTATATTTTAGTATCTATTTATACTAAATAAACTATAAGAATATATATAGCTAAAGTAGCCTTAAATATTACTATCCTACTATAATCTATATACTATATACTAATTAATATAGCTAAGGATTTAAAATCTATTCCCTTCTATTTAGGCCTATACTAGAGGGAGTAATTAGTTCTATTATAGGCTATTCCCTATTTATTATAGTAAATAATATTTCTTATTAACCCCTTTAGATTATAAGAAACACTAAACTTAGCTATTTATTAGCCTTTAAAGCTAATAAAATTTACCTAGTAAGTCTATATACTATTAAAAAATACTCTAAAGCTAGGGCTAAAGACTTATAAGTAGTAAAAGATAACTATAAAAAGGCCTAAGATATCTTTAAAGGATCCCTTAATATAAAAGCTAAGCTAGGTATAAAGAAAGATAACTAGTATAGTACTATAAATTACCTAAAGGAGTCTATATTTATAGTAAAAATCCTAAGTTTATTTAAAACCTCCTTATAATAGTTACTAAATATCTATTTATCTAGAAAAGATATAGACTAATTAAGGTAAACCTAAAAGACTATATAAAGGTTTAATTAATTAATAACTATTATAATAAGAGGATTAAATAGAAACCTTACCCTACTAGTATTAAGGATTAAAAATTATTAATAAAATATTAAATAATCTTTATAAATAAAACTAAATAGAATTCTCTATATAACCTATAGCCTTTAGAGTACTAGTATTTATTATATAGAGAATAGTAAATAGTAAATAAAAAGGGAGAATAGTAGTTAACCTATATACTCTTAATAAAGTTACTATTTTAATATATATCTAATACTATTATAATCTAAGGTAATATAGTAATTATATAGAAAGAAATTTATCTTTATAGTAGATATAAGATTATTCTTCTATTAATTCTTTATTTATAAACTATATTATAAGTAATTTACTATAGTAAGCTATAGAGGATAAAAATACTTAAAGGTTATACTTATAGGCTTTTATAACTTACTTATATATATATAATAATATATAGATAATTTACTTTACCTATATATAGAATTTACTAAAGCTTTTATTAATAATATTATTATAGCCTTTAATACTACTAAAGAATACTATAACTATTTAGAGGCTATCTTTAAGCTATTTAAAAGTATTAACCTATCTTTATTAGTAGTAAAATCCTTCCTTAGCTTTCTCTCTATATAACTACTTAGTTTTTATATAGACGCCTTTTTACTAATAAATATAGAAGAGTAAACCTAAGTGCTTATAGCTATTAAGATACCTATAAACTTAAAGAACTTAGAGTATTAGATTAGTATAACTAGCTACCTTTACTATATAATCCTATAGTATACTAGCTATATAGCTCCTCTTTAATAATAGAAGACTAGCCTCCTAGCTATAGTAAGAGAATAAGGAAAACACCTAGGATTAGTAAGAAAGTACTTCTTATATAATAGTACCTTTATACCTATATAATTAAAAATTAATACCTTTAAAGACATTAAGTTTACCTTTATATCTAAAATAGTAATTTACTACTATAATCCTAAGAAAATACTTTTTATTTAGCTAAATATAGCCTATAACTAAGGCTATAGTACCTTACTATTTTAACTTAAAGATAAAGCTTTATAAGAAAAAGAAAACCTATAAATAAAATAAATATTTTACTAGTAATATACCTTAGTAAACCTATTAATAATACTAAAAGAAAATACTAGCTAATAGAGTTAAAAGTTTTATACTTTATTTAGGCTATTTAAAAGACTAAAATATTATATAATTAGTATTAGTAAATCTTACTATTATTCTAACTAACTATACTACTATACTATAATTATAAAGTAAGTATCTCTTTTTACTACTAATAAATAAAGGGCTAACCTATAGTTAATATTAGTATTAGAGTACCTAAGCTAATTTTAGCTTAAATACTTTTATATACTAAGTAAGACTAATATAGTTATAGATACCTTATCTAGGTTACTATCTAGTAAAGATATTATTAAAGATAAAAGAGAATTAAATAAGATTTAAGATAATTACACTATAAATATAGCTATATAAGTAAATATAAATAATAACCTTTACTAAGCTATTATAAATAGTTATACCTTAGATAAAAAATAAACTAATATTATTAATATTATTAAGGATACTAAGGATAACCTTTAAGTACTTTTTTAACTAGATAATAACCTCCTTTACTTTAAGAAACTAAGTAGGTAAAAGTAACTCTATATACCTAAGCCTATTAATATAAAACTTATTAAAGAAGCCTATAATAATAGATATTATTAGGGTTAAAAATAAATATTTTAGGAATTAGTCTACTAGTTCTAGATTAAGTACTTTAACTATAAAATTACTAAGTATATTATTAACTACCCTCTATATATAACATATAATATATTAAAATTAAAACTACTAGGAGCTTAATAGCTAATTAAGATACCTTTAATTCCTTTTTATACTATTATTATAAATTTTATTATTAGGCTTCCTAAAATTCTATTATAGTATACCCTATAGGAGCTTTAAGGTTTTTTAACCTTTAACTCTATAATAACTATAATAAATAAGTTCTTAAAGAGTACCTTGTTAATCCCTAGATATATAACTTATAGTATATCCTAATAGTTAAAAGTACTACTTAGATAATTATAACTATTTAACTAGGGTATCCTAAAAGCTATTATTTTAAATAGAGATACTAAATTCTTATTATTACTATAGAAAAACCTTTAGTAAAAACTTAGAACTAAACTCTTATACTTAATAGCTTATTATCTTTAAATAGATAGCCTTTTAGAATATAAAAACTAAATAGTAGAAATTACTATTTACTTTTTTTTAGGCTAACACCTAGAAATACTATAGTCCTAAGTTCTACTAGTACTTTAATTTAACTTTAATAACGCTTTTTTTAGTATAATAAATACTTTACTTAATAAGCTACTCTATAGTTTTAAGATAAATAACTTACTTTAGTTACTTAGAGATACTTTTTCTTAATAAAATAGAGAAATACTCTAAGAGGAAGCTAAACTTTTAATCTTATTAGCCTAAATATACTTAAAAAACTAATATAATAAGATATATAAATAGATAGTTTTTAGCCTAAGTAATTACGTTTACTTTTACCTTAGTAATAGATACTAATTACTTAGTAAACCTCTAGTTAAATAGGGATAATAAAGAATAAGACTACTTAAAGTATTTAAGTATATAAGAAAACTTATATACTATCTAGAGCTTCTAATAATAATAAATATATATCTAGTAGTAGCTATAACCTATTTACTTTTAGCTAAACCCCTAAGAATTAACCCTTTTAACTAATAAGAGGTAGTTTTAGGAGTTATAGAAGTAAATAAAAGCGCTAAATAAGAAAATAAATAGGTAAAGCTATACTAATACTATAAAATTAATTATATATTAGATAAAAGAATAAATAGATAAAGACTAAAAGGAAGAGTTAAAATAAAATACTTAGTTAAGTAGAAAAGATATCTACTATAATATAATATATAGATAGACTAAGATATATTATAAGTAGATAAAGCTATAAGAGACTTTAAAGTAGGTTAATAATACTTTAGGGAAGTTATAAATAAAGCCTTCTCTTTACCTATACCTAAGGAACCTATTAAAGAGTCCCTTAAGCTAAGTAAGCTTAGCTATCTAAATAACCTATTATTAAGACTAAAATTATAGCCTAAGCCTTAATAATAAAGATAAAGAAGACTACCTAAATAAAAAGGTAGTAAATAAGTTAAGCTAACTAACTTAATAAGAATAGTAACTAGTAATAATTTATATAGATAACTTTATCTCTAAGTAAATAAGTAAAAAAAGACTAAAACTTATATATATTAAGACTTTAGATAGAACTAACCTCTTATTTACCTAGTAATTAACTTACTTTACCTTAATATATTAAACTTATTAAACTATAATATAAGTAGTAGAAAATTTTTCTAACTAATAAATTTTACTATTTACCTTTTAAAAACCTTTTTTTTTCTCCTCCTTTTTTTATTTTTTTTTACCTATAAAACCTATTTCTTTAGCTATTCTTTAGACTATCCCTTTTACTATTTATCTTACTACTTTTTTACTTTTTTTTTTTTATTCTCTTACTATCCTTTTACCTTTTCCTTTTACTATTTATTAGCTATTCTCTTTACTTTTTATAAGCTACTCTCTAAACTATCCTCTTATTATTTATAATACTATTATAATACCTAAGAGATATAGTAACTTAATAATACCTATAGGCTTTAGTAGTTCTACTAAGAAAGTAAAAATAGCTAATATAAACTATATACTATACCTTAATAATAATAGTTAATATATTTTAGCTACTAGTAACCTAAACTACTACTAAAATAGATAAGTAGCTTATACTAAAGATTATAATTACTAGTATACTAAAGATAGTAAAGCCTACCTAGTAGATAGATATTACTATACCTTAGCTAAGTTTACTAAGGTTAAGGCTATATAAGCCTAAGGCTACTAACTAGTCTTTACCTTAGGATTAAATAATATTTATTTTATTCTTAAAGAAAAGGAGGATAAGGATAATAATAACTAACTTTAAGCTACACTAATACTTTAAGTAAAGAAGAATTAAGCTAATAAAGAGGCTATAGTAAAGGCTAAATAACTAGCCTATTAATAAGCCTAATAATATACCTAAGAGTAGGCTAATAAGTAGGCTAATATTACTACTACCTAAGCTATAGTTACTAAGTTAAAAGATAAGAACTAAAAAAAGCCTATTAATATAGCTATTACTTTATAAAGTATTTTTAAAGTATACTAAGTAGCTATAACTAGTAATATTAATATAGCTAACTTTTACTAAGCTATAAGTAATTAGGGAGTAGATATCTTAGATTATATTAATTAGGTTATTACTAATATATCTAAGCTAAAGGTTATTTTTAAGCCTAAGTAACTATACTTAAACCCCCTTACCTATTAAGATAGTATCTTAAAGCTAACTTAGATAAAGCTAACGCTATCTATTACTACTAAAAATCTTTTTATAACTAATAAGTACTTATTATTTAACCTAGAAGACTCCCTATTAATTAGATCTTTTAGTAGTATAATTAAAAGGCTAATATTATTCTCTAACTAAATAAAGCTATATAACTAAGTGCTAACCTACTATAACACTAGTAGTATATAGTTAACTAGGTTAACTTCCTATTATCTAGGCGTTAACGTTAGGGCTATTTAAAAGGCCTAAATAGTAAAATAATTCTAAAGGGCTATAACTAAGGCCTTAGTAAAGTAACTTATACCTTTTAAAAGTAATAATAAGCTAGTAAAAGAGATAATATATAAGGAGGCTAATAGAATCCTAAAGAGCTAAGTAGTAGTTAAGCTCTATAATATAGCCTATATATTACTTAACACTATTACCTATACTATTTATACCCTACGTTAATACTATTTTATTAACTAAGGATTAAAGTAATTAACTACTATAAATATTATTAAGATATTTAAGATCTTAGTTAAAGTTAATACTATTATAACTTATACTATTAGCGAGGATAGTATACTAGTATTAGTCTTATCTATTTTAAATACCTACTAAGTAGCTAAACTATCCTATAAACTTACTAAGGATAAAAGTAAGGCTAGTATAAAAATAAGTATCTCTAAGATTAAGATATAGCTATTACGCTTCTCTACTTATAATTAATAGCTAATAGCGCCTAGGTATAATATTACTAGCTAGACTATACTCTATAGTAACTTAGAGAAAATAGCTAATCTTATAGTATAGTAGACTATAGATAAAATAATTAACTAATTATAATTAGTATTTAATATACTTATTTTACTAAGCTAAATAAAAGAAGCTAACGCTTAACCCTAATAAGTTATTATTCTTTAAGTAAAATCTTTTATATAATAAAGGATATATTATAGGACTAATTATAATAACGCTTATAAATATAAACTAAGGATAAGTATAGCTAGTAAAAAAGCTATAAGGAAAGACTAATTAAGGTATATAAGGAGGACGTCTAAGAAAGAATTTATAGTTTACTATTATATTTTATTTTATTTTACTTACTATTAGTAGTACTATTAGCTAATTATTCTTCTTTATATTTACTTAACTAAATAACTATTAGGATAATAGTTATTTTTTTATTAGTAGTATTTAATATACTTCTTCTAGACGTAGGGTAGGCTTATAGAATAGAATATTTATAGTCCTTAATATAGTTAACTAAGTAGCTAACCCTATAGCTAATTAGATAATTATATAGTATCCTTAGATAGGCTAATTATATAGCTATTTTAATAGCTAATCCTATAGCTATCCTTATAGCTAATTATAGGGCTATTCCTATAGCTAATTATATAGCTATTCCTATAGCTATTTAATAGCTATTTATTTAGCGTATCTATTAGCCTATATATAGACTAATAGTAGGACCCTTATTTAGAAAAGGGGTATTTAGAATTTATATACTAAATTTACCCCTATATTCTACTTCTTAAGTATTTTACTTAAAAGAGTATATTAGGGTATTTCTTTATAGTTAAAGGGATTCTTCCCTTATATAGTCTTTTATAACTAGGTAGTAAATATAACTAAGTATACTCTTTAGCTTTATAGTAAATTAATCTTATATACTCTTAGGCTAACTATTCTCTTAATAAAGAAAGGCTTTATATATTATAGTAACTATTTTTTCTTAGGTTTACTAGGTAAAAAGTAGCTTTTACTTAGCTAAAGGTAGACTTTATCTCCTATAGAGAATTTTATATTATAATACTTAGCGTTATATTACTATTTCTATATAATACTTACTACGTTAATAAGAGCTAATACTTTAGCTTAGTATATTTACTAAAGGATATTTAGTAATTCTATAAGTATATTATTAATACTAATATACTTTAATATTATCTATAGGTAAAAACTAAGTATTACTTTATTTAGGAATTAGCTAATAGTAACTACTAGTAAGTTATTAAAAGAGTATTATAGTAATAAGATTATATTTATCTATAGTATTTTAAGGTCTATATATATATAAAAATAAATAGTAATTTTAACTATTTAATTAGTTTATTTACTTTAACTATTAGTTTAAGGGTAATATATAGTTAAGATAAGTAACTTTACCTTAAGGGTATTAAAAATTACTCCCTAAATATTAAAAATAAACTTTAGGTCTTAGTTATTAATAATCTCTTTTAGTAAACCTTAGTTATATATTATAAGGGTCTATAATAATATTTAAGCTTAGTAATAGGCCTTATATATAGTATAGCTAGATAATAGTAAAACCTTTTTATTAAACTTATATATTATAATATAGAAGTAATTAAGTATAAAGAAATTAAGTAATACCTAAAAGCTATTACTACTACTAACTTTAAGTATATTAATAATAAAATCTATAGAGATTATATAAAATAAAATCCTTAATATTATAATAAGTTATAGAGATCTAACTACCTTTTATCTATTTATCTAACTTTTATAATATACTAGGTAATAAGTAATATACTAGTAAACTAACCCTTTTTTCCTATAAATATATATACTATATAGCTTTACTAGTATTTAGTTAACCCTAAAGTAAAACTTTAAGTTATAAGTAAGCTTAAAGACCTTTTTATATACTAGTTAAAGTAAATAAAGTTAGTAGGTATTATTAAAGCTAATATAGTATAGGAGTCTATAATTATTAATTTCCTATAAGAGAATTAGTTTATAAGGCCTTTAGTCTTTTTAATATAGTTATTATTAAGATTCTCTAGCTATATTTAAAATAATAAACTTTTAACTAAAAAATAATATATACTAAATATAGTCTTAAAGTACTTTTATCTATTTATCTTATAAGTATCCTTTTATAATATTTTATATAAAAACGTTACTAATCTATATAATAGTTATAGTAGCCTTCCCTATAGTAAAGACTTTATTATTTATATACTATATAACTATCTTAATATTTACCTTAACTTTATCTTTACTATTAATATTTATTAATTTATCTTTAAGGGGGAAATACTTAGTAAGGTTAAGCTTTATTACTAGTAGATAAAATAAAATATTAAAGACTATATTAAGTTTACTAAGAATATAAAAAATCTTAAGCTAAAATTAAGATAGATAATTAGTAGTATTTATTAACTTAAGATTAGCCTTAGTAAAATCTATAGTTTATAGTAATATATAAGTAATAATAGCTTTTATAGTAGTATAATCTATAAGAATATTAACTTTATAATAGTTTAATTAAATATACTTATAGAGTTTTTTTATAACTTAAATAATAGTAGCTACTTTTACTTCTATAGTACTATATTATTTTTTTACTAATATAGTAAAATAAAATAAAAAAGGTATTAGCTTAATATACTCCTTAGGTATATTAATACTAAGTATCTACTTACTATCTTAGTTATAGTCTAACTAAAAAACTATTAACCTAAACCCTATAATATAGGTATTAATTTTAAAAAAAAGGGGTTTCTTAGGGTTATAGTAATACCTAATAACCTATTTATAGAGTTTCTCTTAGAGGGAACACTATATATTAAGTTCTTTTAGCGTTAGTTTAAAACTCTCTTTTACTACTACCTTAATATAGGTTTATTATAATACCCTAGGTTTTAATATTTACTTATTATATAGCTAGGCTACTAAATAGGTCTTATAATCTATTAATAGCTAGGTAATTATATTAAACTAAGGTAATTTAGTATATAACTAACTACTTATACTAAGATATATCTTAAGGTATTAAGAGGGATTAGGTTAGGTAGTAGCTAAGACCTTTATGTAAGTAAAACTATAAGTAGTAGTATAAGTAGGCGTAGTATAGTTACTACTATAGATAGAGGGACATTAGAGAGAACTATTATTATTAATAGATATAATTATTACCTTATACCTACGTTTTATTTAGACTATATATATTAGTATTTTTATAATTTCTCTATTATTTTTAGCCCTTTTTTATTTATTTCTTTTAATTAGATCTAAGAATTAAGTTCTCTATTATTTTATATATATATTACTAATATCTAAAGAGGTTATAAGGTTAGGGTAGTTTCTACTTTAGTCTTCCTCTCCTTTATGTTAGTAGTCTTTACGCTTTCTTAATAGTACCTAGAGGTAGATCTCTACTTTCTATCTATTAAATCTAAGAATCCTTTAGATAAATTATAGGTCCCTTCTATATAGTCTAAATAAACTAGCTAATAATATAATATAACTATTATTATTAAAAGTAGAAATTAAAAGATAGTTAAGCTAAATATTCTTTAAATAACTACCTTTTTTAGATAAGAAGGTATAAAGGCTATATACTAGATTAAATAAAAAGGTAGGAATAAAGAAGACCTTAAAAAAACTCTCCCTAAGTACTAAGGGAGAGGATAATTTAGAATTATTAAGTATATATTCTCCCTTATATATTAAAGAGTATCTCTTTTAAATTTTATAAGATTAATTACACGTAATAGTAGTAATACTAACTTATAGTAATACTACTAATCTAAGATACTAATGTAATAAGTAAAAATAGTAGTCTTACTAAGCTAATAAGTATAGTAGGATAGTTATATTAAGCTAAAACTAATAAATTATAAAAAGAAGTAGAAATAGTAAAATACTAATAAATATAAAATAAAATAGTATAGAAGGTATTTAATAATATAAGGAAGTATATTAAAAAAAATACTATATACCTAGCGCTAAGAGTAAAAAGTACTTACTCTATTAACTATAAAAATTAACCTAATTTTAAAGAAAAATATAAAAAGTTTAAATAATAAACTATTATAAGAAAATTAAACCTAACTATATAATAACTTTTATTATTTTATTTTTAGATATAATCTAAGATATTTAACCTACTTATAGGGAATATTAACTTAGAGGGTAGCTTATCCTCTAAGGGTAAAGTAGTTAAATTTCCTTAGTTTACTAAACTAGCCTTTAATACTCTATAGCTATAGGCTAAAGAAGAAGATAAAGGAAGGCCCTTAATAACCTTAAATAGCTCTTTATAATACTTAGCTATACTTATAACTAAGCCTACTAAACTAAAGCTACTAATAGAAAAAGCCTTAATAGTAGCTAACTATATAGAGTTAGCCTTAATAATTATATAATAACTAACTATTACCCTAATAACCCCTTACTTTATAAAAGCCCCTAAGTTTATAAGTATAAATATCTTAGACTTTTTAGATAAATATAATAACCTTATATCCCTTTCTTAGAAGACTAATATTAATAAGATTAAAGAGATCTATATATATTATACTACTAACTTTATTAAGGCTATTAAATCTTTTACTTTTAACTAAACCTCTTAGGATCTTATAAAAGATAAGTTAATAAAGGTCTTTAGATTAGTAGACCTAAAGACTTATTAGAATCTTAATAAAGAGTTAAGAAACCTTATTAATAGTAACTAGATTTTAAATAATAATCTTAGTAGTATAATAACTCTACTATTAACTATTTAAATATTATAATATAAAGCTAAAGCTTAAAGAGATACCCCTCTTATTAACTTAAAGCTTATTTATATTATTTTTTATTGTTTTTTATAGTAAGTAATAAGGGTAGTTATAAAGACCCTTAGTTATAAGGTTATAGATATCCCTTATAAAACTTAGACCTCTATTAAGGATACTTTAGTTTAATAGGTAAAAGGTTAACTTACTCTTTAATAACTTAGTAGTAAGGTAAAGTTAAAACCTATTATATTACTCTTAAAACTTAATTAAAAGAAGATCTTAACGTCTAAAACTTTTAAAGGTAAAGTAAATAATACTATTAGTTAGATAATTATAATAGCTATTAATACCCTTACTAATAACCTTAAGGGCCTCTCTATTAATAAAGCTAGTATATAGGCTTAATTTTAGGTAGTTATAAATAAGATTATCTAACCTAATAGATAAATAACTCTTAATATTATAAACCTTAATACTTTAACTAGTTACTACTAATAAGGGAATAATTTATAGACCTATAGTCTTAGTAACTATAGCTAGAGAGGTAGGTTTAGTTATAAGTAAGATAGTAGCTATAATAGAGGTAATAGCTATAGGGGATACTAAAACTATAGTCCTTAGTAGTAATACTATAACCTTTTCTATACTAATAATACTTATTAGTTCTATAAATTACCTAGCTACTTTACTTATAGCTATCTAAAAGTATAGAGATATCTTTTTAGTTATTTTTATTATTATAAGGCTTCTTATTAGTATTTAGGTATATTAAATAATCCTATAATACTTATAGAGCTTAGTATTATTAATAAGGGATATAACTATAGATAGCTTAATAGGAAGACTATTTTTTATTATATTTTAATATACCTAGAAAGCTTTAAGATTCTAATAAACGCTATAAGATCTCTTATAAAAAAATAGTAGCCTAAATTAAAAAAAGAAGTTATAAACTTTAGGGTATACTATATAAGTATACCTTATTAAAATAAATCTATAAATAACTACTTAGTAGAGGACGTTTTATTTATAGAAGATTATTTTAATTCTTTTTATATATTAATAGCTACTAATATTTTTAAGATTATCTATAGTGCTAAGTGTATAAAAAGACTTAGTTATTACTAAGAACTATATAAGACTTATTTAAAGTATACCCCTTATTTAGTAAATCTCCTAGATATTAGATAGCCTAACCTTAATATTATAAACTAAATTATAAAACTTCTTAATAAGGATAAAACCCTAGTGGTTAAACTAGATATTATTATACCTCTACCTAAAGAGAAATAACTAAACTAGCCTACTATATTTAAAGGATTTACTATATAGGGCTCTTAGTCTCTAGCGTAAAAACTACTTTATAAGAGAACTAATAATAAGATTTTAGTACTAGAGGATTTTCTTTATTAAGTATAGCTTAATTATAATAGTTTAGTTTACCTTTAAGCTAAGGCTACTATAGTAGACTATAAAGCCTATTAAGCTTAAGAGAAATAAAATATCTTTATAGCTATAGATAAATATCTTATATACTATTTTAATAAAGTTAAAACTTATAAAAATATAATTCTAAAGTAAATAAGGAAGTAGAACTAAACTATAAAAACCCTATTACTTATAAAGACTTTATAATTAGTAGTAACTATAGTAATATAAGATTCTTAGATTTATTTTATTAACTTTAAGATTAATTTAATTAATATAGTCTTTAAAGAGACTAACTTAGTAAATAACTCCCCTAAAGATAGTATTATTACCTCCTTATAAAAGATTTTAATATATAACTTTATTACTACTTACTAGTAGCTTATAATTATACTTTATAGACCTAATAATATCTTAGTAAGAGGTATCTTAGATAGTAGTTTTACTATTAATTTTATTAGTAAATTATATATCTAATAAATAAGACTCTAGGATATAACTATTAAGACTAGCCTTAGGATTAAAGGTATTATAGATATAATATATTATATTTAATTCTTAAATACTTTAATAGATAACGTCTACCTAGGGAATAACTATATAAAAGATATTAGCTTCTTTATTTACCTAGAGGGAACTTAATATAGCCCTCCTAGTAGCTATTCTAAATCTAATAAGGTAAATAGGCTATAGGAGCTACTAACCTAAAAGGATAGTAGTAACGTAAAGAGACATAGTAAAAGAGCAGAGTTAAATAAGCAAAACAATAAATAACAAAGTAAATAAGTAGGCAATAAATAAATAGTATAAGTAATAGTAAAACATAAGTATAATAAGGTTAATTTTAAAGGACTTAGCCCTTAGGTAAAGATACCTAAGGGTACTATATATATACTCCTCTAAGAGGTAGATCTCCTAGTAGGTATCTATAGTGTTATCTATCTATACTTATAATATAACCCCCTCTATATAAAAATCTTATTCCCTTATATCCTTTAGTATATATATAACCCTTACTTAATAAAAAAGAACCCTCTTACTATATTATTTTTAATAAAATAATATATACTATATTACTAAGGATAGTATATATTTAGCTAGTTATAGTAGTTAAAGTCTAACTATAGTAAGGTATAAAAGGGTTAGTAGTCTTAGGGTGCTTTACTAGAGGGCTAGTAGTATTAGCGGGGGTAATATACTTACTAGTCTAAGCCTTAGTTAGCTTATAAACCTACTTATAAAGGGTATAAACTTTATTAATAAGCTACTAGTATTTATTAGCCTTAAACTTAGTAATAACCTCCTCTATAGTCTTCCTCTTATAAAGGGTATTAACGTTAACCTTATAATAATATAAATTAACTTTAAGGGTAATAATTTAGTTACTAGTAGTAATTATTTACTTATTATAAATAGTAAAATTCTCCTTTAACTAACTAACCTTAAGCTTAAGTTTACTAACCTTAGCTATAGTATAGCTAATAAAGTTATTATTATTTTTAATAAATACCTTATTATCTTAGATAATCTAGTATTCTTAATTAGCTATAGCCTCTATATCTAAAATATAGTTATTAAGCTAAATAATTTAGTAATACTAAGTATATAGTAGGTTAATATACTTTATCTCTAGGATAAAAATAAGATTAAGGCGCTAGATCTTAAGTAGTATACTAGTAATAGTACTATTAATATAACCCTCTAAATAAAGGTAAATACTTCTAATAAGGGTAGTATAAGAGAAAAAAAGGTAGAAATATATATTATTCTTTATAAAAGTATTATAAACGTTATAGATAGGCGTAGTAATCTCTTAGTAGAAGTTTATATCTAAAGAAAGTAAGGTATATATAGTAACCTTAGTATAAGCCTTATAAAACTTCTTAATCTAGAGGTAAGTCTTATAGTATAACTTATAATTAGTAGAGTCTATAAAGTCCTTCTCTAGTTAATATAGAGCTATCTCTTAGGTTAAAATACCCCTTAAGGCCTTAGGGGTAGAGGCCTTACCCTTAGTAGGTATAAGCTTTAGTTTCTCCTCCTTACTATTATTCTTATCCTTATTATTACTAAGGTTAAAGTAGCTAAAGATAGGAGAGGGTAGCTTACTAGTATTATAATTAGTATACTATTTAATAATAAAATTATTAAACTTAATATACTTTTTACCCTCCTTATTAACCTTAAGCTAAAGCTTATATAAAGTAATCTTTTTATTATTAATTTTAATAGCCTTATAGTATTTAATATAGTTATCCTTATTACCTCTAAATTCTAATAAGGGTTTAGTAATATTATTATTATTAATATTAAGCTAATCCTTCTTATTAATCTATTTAGTAATTACGTTATTACCCTACTTATAGGGCTATTACTTAGTATACTTAATAATCTCTATAGTAGTAGTATTATCCTAGCTAAGAGGGTTAATAGGCATAAAGCCCTAAGCCTAACCTCCCTACTACTAGATAGCCCTATTATTAAAGTCTATAATAGGATAGAGATACTCCTTATTAGTATTTATTACGTTAATATACTAGTTAATATTATAGTTATTAAAGTCCTTAATACTATCGTTAAGGGGATTATCTTAAAGGTTAAATATACCCTAGTTATAAGAGAATCTAGGTAGGTTTCTTAGGTTTCTAATAACAAAGTTAATATATAAATACTACTAATACTAAAAAGAAGTAAAAATTAAGAAAGAAAAAGAAGTATCTACTATTAATAGGTATATTAACTATATAAACTACTATATAACTATTATAGTTAATAAGACTAAAGGGAAAAGGATAGTTATATAGTAAAAAAAGAAAAAAGTTATATTATTATAGGTAAAAAGAAGGGTTATATTATAACGCAAGGAAAAAATAGGTAGATAAGTTATAAGTAAAAGTAAAAAAAAAAGTAAAAATATTTAAGCGTAATATACCTTTTTATAATAAAATAACCTCCTCTATAAAAATAAACACCCTATAATAAATATACTATAGTTAAATAAAAAAAAATAAAAAAAAAAGTATTTAGTATATAAGGTGTTATTAAAAGGCCTATAGGTTACTATTTTTAGGAGACTAGTATTTATACCTTAGTTTTATATAATAACCTAGTAAACTTATATTATAGTACTACTATACCCTTCTAGCGTTTCTTTATATATACTAAGGTCTAGTTAATAGGGTTTTTAATATTATAGTCTTTTACTATCTAACTAGTGTTTAGCTTAAGGTGCTTATATAGTTCCTAAGTATTTAAAGCTAGTAAATATCTTTTTTACTTAACGAGGTATTTAACTAAAGGTTACTTTTTTCTCTAAGTAATTTATTAATCTATAAGTCTTTTAACCTTATACTTAACTACCCTATTAACCTTAATAGGCTCTAAGGGTATTTCTTTATAGTTAAAGGGATCCTTCCCTTATATAGTCTTCTATAACTAGGTAGTAGATATAACTAAGTATACTCTCTAGCTCTATAGTAAATTAATCTTATATACCCCTAGGCTAACTATTCTCTTAATAAAGAAAGGTCTAACGCATTATAGTAACTATTTTTTCTTAGGTTTACTAGGTAGAGAGTAGCCTTTACCTAGCTAAAGGTAAACTTTATCTCCTATAGAGAATTTTATATTATAATACTTAGTATTATATTACTATTTTTATATAACGCCTACTACGTTAATAAGGGTTAACGCTTTAGCCTAGTATATCTACTAGAGGACGTTTAGTAATTCTATAAGTATATTATTAGTACTAATATACTCTAATACTATTTATAGGTAAAAACTAAATACTACTTTATTTAGGGATTAACTAATAGTAACTACTAATAAGTTATTAAGGGAGTATTATAGTAATAGGATTATATCTATCTATAGTATCTTAGGGTTTATATATATATAAAAATAAATAGTAATCTTAACTATTTAATTAGTTTATTTACTTTAACTATTAGTCTAAGGGTAATATATAGTTAAGATAAATAACCTTACCTTAAGGGTATTAAAAATTACTCCCTAAATATTAAAAATAAACTTTAAGTCTTAGTTACTAATAATCTCCTTTAGTAAACCCTAGTTATATATTATAAGGGTCTATAATAATACTTAAGCCTAGTAATAGGCTTTATATATAATATAGCTAGGTAGTAGTAAAACCTTTTTACTAAACTTATATGTTATAGTATAGAGGTAATTAAGCGTAGGGAAATTAGGTAATACTTAAAAGCTATTACTACTACTAACTTTAAGTATATTAGTAATAAAGTCTATAGAGATTATATAAAATAGGATCCCTAGCGTTATAATAGATTATAGAGATCTAACTACCTTCTATTTATTTATCTAGTTTTTATAGTATACTAGGTAATAAGTAATATATTAGTAGACTAACCCTTTCTTCCTATAAATATATATACTATATAGCTCTACTAGTATTTAGTTAACCCTAAAGTAAAACTTTAAATTATAAGTAAGCTTAAAAACCTTCTTATATACTAGTTAAGGTAAATAGAGTTAGTAGATACTATTAAAGCTAACATAATATAGAAGTCTATAATTATTAATTTCCTATAGGAGAATTAGTTTATAAGGTCTTTAGTCTTTTTAATATAGTTATTATTAAGATTCTCTAGCTATATCTAAAGTAATAAACTTCTAACTAAAAGATAATATATATTAAATATAGTCTTAAAGCACCTTTATTTATTTATTTTATAAGTATCCTTTTATAATATTTTATATAAAGGTATTACTAATCTATATAATAGTTATAGTAGCCTTCCCTATAGTAAGGACTTTATTATCTATATACTATATAACTATCTTAATATTTACCTTAACTTTATCTTTACTATTAATATTTACTAACTTATCTTTAAATAAAAAATACTTAGTAAAGTTAAGCCTTATTATTAGTAGATAAAATAAGGCATTAGGGACTACGTTAAGTTTACTAGGAATATAGAAAATCTTAAGTTAAAATTAAGATAGGTAATTAGTAGTATTTACTAGCTTAAGATTAACCTTAGTAAGATCTATAGTTTATAGTAATATATAAGTAATAATAGCTTTTATAGTAGTATAATCTATAAAAATATTAACTTTATAATAGTTTAACTAAATAAGCTTATAGAGTTTTTTTATAGCTTAAATAATAATAACTACTTTTACCTTAGTAATACTATAGTATTTCTCTACTAATATAGTAGAGTAAGATAAAAAAAGTATTAGCTTAATATACTCCTTAGGTATATTAATACTAGGTATTTACTTACTATCTTAGTTATAGTTTAACTAAAAAACTATTAACCTAAACCCTATAATATAGGCGTTAATTTTAAAAAAAAGGGGTTTCTTAGGGTTATAGTAATACCTAATAACTTATTTATAGAGTTTCTCTTAGAGGGAATACTATACGTTAAGTTCTTTTAGTGTTAGTTTAAAACTCTCTTTTACTACTACCTTAGTATAGGTTTATTGTAATACCCTAGGTTTTAATACTTACTTATTATATAGCTAAGCTACTAGCTAAGTCTTATAATCTATTAGTAGCTAGGCTATTATATTAAACTAAGGTAATTTAGTATATAACTAACTACCTATACTAAGATATATTTTAAAGTTATAGAGGCTATAAGGGAAAGTAAGGTGTTAAAAGGCGTAAATATAATTATCTATTTTATATATTCCTTTACTATTAATAACCTAGCTAAGAAGTTTTACTAAGGGGAAGCCTATAAATAACTTTATTATATTAATATAGATTTAGTACTTATTAAGGATCTTAAGGACTATTTTAAGGTATTAGAGATACTCCTTTTCTAAGTTACTAAAGATTATAATATTATTAATATACACCTATATAAAGTACTAGTATAAGAAGAATAGTTAATCTATAAAGCACTAAGTATATACTAGCGTATTCTTAAAACTTATAAGGACTACGTTAGAGTATTTAAGTCCTTATAGACTAATTATAACTATATAGTTATAGTAGGGGGGATATATACTAAGCTAGTAAAAGAACCCTAATATATTAAATATTATTATTTTCTTTTTACCTCTTAGGCTACTAATAATATTATCTTAGTTTAGTAAAAGGTATACGTTTAGTAATATAGCCTTATTAATAGGTCTTATATTAATAACTATATACCTATAGTACTTTATCCTATCCTCCTTATATTTTTATATAATAAAAATAGGGTAAGTAATTAGCGCTAAGCGCTACTACTAACTAATTTTCCTATTCTTATATTATTTTTTATACTAGTTATTAAAGACCTCTCTATCTTTAAGTCTAAGTAGATAAATATAGATATTATATTTCTAATTTTACTATCTATTAAGTAGGTTAATTTATATTTTATCTTTATCTAGTATTAGAATTATACTATAGTTATAATAGATATTATATTAGTTAAATAGAGCCTATAGTTTTATAGTATATTTAGGATTATCTATATAAATCTTTACTTTATAGTAATTCTTAATAGTTAGGTAGGAATCTAGCTTTAATATACTATAACTTAGTATATCTTTAAGTGTAGCCTTTAGGTCTTAACTATTATCCTCCTTAGCCTAAAAGGTAGTATCCTTAGTTATAATAATATAATTTACTACTTCCTCTAATAGGTTAAAGAGGCTATTACTACTAATCTAAGCTATTTACTTTAGCTAATCCTTAGTAATAGCTATTATTATATTATCTATATATAAAGGTGTAATTTATATAACCTTAGTACCCTTTTTAATTATAATAGGAAATTTATTAAGTTAAAAATAGGTATTAGTTTCTTTAACTTATAATTAATAAGTCTATCTAGTATATATATATATTCTAAAAATATTCTCTATAGTAAAGGTTTTCTATCTTTAGTAACCCTTTTAAGTAAATTAATAAAGTTAATAAGAATTCTATAAATCTTACCTAGAGGAATAATAGTAGTATACTAGGTAGTAACCTTATATAAAACTAAAAAGTAATTTTTAATTAAGGCTAGTATTAAGATATTATATACTAACTTAAAAAGGATAAACCTCTTATTAAAGTCTACTATAAGACTATAGTTATTATAAAAGGGTATACCTAAAAGTAGTCCTACTAGTAACTAATTAACTACTCTTATAGTAACTATAGTATATATCTTAATAGGGTATCTTTTACTATACTAGCTATATAAAAATTAAAAGTAACCTCCTCTATTATTAAGAAAAATAAGCTAACTATACTAATACTATATAGCTCTATAGGTAAAAATATAGATTCTTAGTAAATTTAATAACTTAGTCTCTCTTAGTAAAGAGTATTAAGGTCCTATATCTATATAGACTATTATATCTATAGAGTTTTTATTAATATAGATATATATCTTAAGATAAATATACTTATAGTAATTCTTTTTCTTATTATACTTAACTACTACCTTAATAACCTCCTCTAACTAAAAGATAAAGTTTACTATCTCTATAAGTAGAGAGAGAGTAGCTAAAGTATTAGTCTTAGCTAAGTATTCTTTATTTATAATTCTATTAAGCAGTATTATAGTAGGCTTATCTAAATATATAGCCTAAGTAAGATACTCTTTAACCTTATCCTAGTAAGGTATATATTCCTCTATAGGAGGTAAGAGAGGTATATAAGAGACTAACTCTTAGTAAAGTATAGTAGGTATAAGGTTTAAAATAAAGTTTATAGTATCCCTTAGCTCTATATTAACCTTATTAGTATCCTTAAGAATATACCCTATATTTATAAAACTATTAATAATAAAATATATATTTAGCTTATCTTCTTAGACTATATAGATATCTTCTTTACTATCTAGACGTTAGTAAGTAAATCTTATATTATATTTCTACCTTTACTTTATAAATCTATTAGCTATAGCTATTAATCCCTTAACTTATAAAAAAAGTTATCCCTATAAGAGTAATCTTATTAGTTATAATAAGAATTACTTTATTTACTACTATAGCCTCCTACTATAAAATCCTAATAGGTATACTAGTTATACTAATTAAGGTTTCCTTAGTAGGTAGAGTTACTACCTATAGAGGATATATTAGTCCTTATTAAGCTATTATTACTATAGAAAGTATTACTAGAGGGTATAGGCTTTATTGTAGGGGTAAAATAAGAAGCTATAGTCTATAGGTCTAAAGGGGGCTTACTAGTATACCCCTCTAGTCTATAGAGTAAGGGTATTCTAGGGATATTAAGGTTATTTACCTAGTATATAGTTAATAATAGCTATAAGACTAAGTAATCTAGCTAGGGGTAAATATTATTTATATAGTTCTACCTTAGGATATAAGTAGCGTCTTATAGCGCTTTATAATACTCCTCTACTAGGGTAATAAAGGAGTCTAAGGAGTTAGTTTCTTAGGGCTTATAGAGAAATTAATAAAGCTATAAGGTAAGGTTATTATAGAAGTATATAAGCTACTAGTAGGCTAACTTATCTCCCTAGGTATAAGAATACTTAAAGTAATCCTAGGTAAAAGCGTAGATATCTACCTACTTAATAACCTTATTTATAAAGAAGTAATTTTCCTAAAACTACTTTTTTACCTCTACTAATATTAGCCTAAAGCACTATTAAAAACGCTTTACTATAGTACCCTAACCCTTTAAAACTAATATTTAGTAGTCTTATTTAGTAAGGTAAAAGTCCTACTAGTTTTAAATACTTCTATAAAAGTACTAAGATAAACTTTTTAAGATAATAGCCTATATATTACTATTATAAAGTAGTATATCTATTATACTAATCTAAAGGTTAATATTATAGTAATATATTATATAGTAGTTATAAAAGATTAGATTACTATTATACTTTTTTATATCTATATTTAGCTAAAAGATATTAACTAAGGGTATTAGGGTAAAGTATAGCGCTAGGGGGTATTACTACCCTAGTAAAAGGCGTTTTATTATAATATAGCTATAATTACTAAAATAAATTATAAGGCTATTCCTTTAAAGGTTATTACTAGAGCTACTAGTAGGGAAAATAATTAGTAAAGGTATATTATAGCTAGTAATAAACCTACTAATAGGGTTAAATACCTTATCTATGTTATTAGATTTATTAAAGGGGTAAATACTACCTATACGCCTTATTAGGTGTATTAGATTATCCTATCTAAAGGAGTATTATCTATAAACTATAACCCCTATAGATAAGAGATTAATAGTATAGTTACTAGTTATCTTACTAAGGGGGAAAATACACTATTATAGATATAACTAGCTAAAGCCCTATTTAAGGATTTAGGGGTTACTATACAGTAGGCTAAAGTATTAGTATAAGTAGGTTAGGTGTCTCTATGCCTTTTTCTTTTAATAAAATTCCTCTATATTCTATTAATAGGTCTACTAAAGGGCTAGTAGTAACTATATTACCTCTCTAATAACTTATAGTTAAGGAGTAAAGACACTAAGCGTATAGTTTCTATAGTAGGTTAGGCTATACTACCTTAGGGTCTCTTAGTAGTATAGATAAAGTATTTAATAATTAGAAGGTTTATAAATTTATTTATAAGAGGGGTATAAGGTTATTTAGGTTATTAAGATAAAGTTATAAAGTAAATTTAGGTATTTAGCGTATAACTATAATAATATACTTTATAGTACTAAGGATAGATTTCCCCTAATATAAGTTAATCTCTAAGTCTTTAATAATATTATTTAAGTATTCCTAGTTATTATAAAAGAAATAAGGTATATTACTATTAAATTTAACTATATAAAGGAGTTATAAATCCTTAAAGAAGTATAATAGTAGTTACTAAAAGATTAGTAGATCTAGTAACTAATTAATAAGTATTTAAAGTTACTATAAATCCTTAATTTAGCTAGGCTAAAGCTATTTTAGTAAGCCTATAGGCTATCTTATAGCTTACTCTCTTATTAAGGTAAACGTATATCTTTACTAAGGTTAAGTAAAGAAAAATTTTTCTAGAGGCTATATTAAGAGGTTATACTACTACTTAATATAGCCCTCCTAGTAGCTATTCTAGATCTAATAGGGTAAATAGGCTATAGGAGCTACTAACCTAGAAGGATAGTAGTAATGTAAAGAGACATAGTAAAAAAGTAAAGTTAAATAAGTAAAGTAATAAATAATAAGGTAAATAAGTAAGTAATAAATAAATAGCATAAGTAATAGTAAAATGTAGGTATAATAAGGTTAATTCTAGAGGACTTAGCCCTTAGGTAAAGATACCTAAGGGTGCTATATATATACTCCTCTAAGAGGTAGATCTCCTAGTAGGTATCTATAGTATTATCTATCTATACTTATAATAGAACTTATACTAAGGATTTAGTCCTAGGAATACTTTTTATCCTAAAGACTTATATATCTTTAGAGTACTCTTAGAATTAGATTATTAGTTTATTTTAGTCTATAAATATTAAGATCTATATTTTACTTTCTTTTTATACTAATAGCTTAACTATATAGTTCCCTAACTTTATTATTAATATAGAATACTTTAAAAGAGTATAGTACTTTAGATTACTTCCTATAAAGGAGGGGAAATAGAGGCCTCTATTATAAATCTTAATATAATAGTAAGCTATTTTTTTCTAGAAACTAATCTAACTACTAATATTATAAAAGAGAAAGAAGAGATTAAGATAACACTAAAAAGTATTAAGGAATATAAGGATATTAACACTATATAAGCTAACTATATTAAACTAATATAAATAATACTATAAGATATTATAAACTAACTAGATAATAATAAGGAAATTATAGTAGTTATTAATAAATATAGAGATATTTTTAATAATATCTTAGAAGTAATAATTAAATTAATACTATACCTATAACTAAATTAAATTACTAAGATAATTTTAAAACTTTTAAAGTATATAGAATCCTATAATAGTTATTCTTTAGACTCTTACTACTATGTTTATAAACCTAAAAAGTATAAGAGAAATAAATAAAAAAAGAAAAAAACCCCTTATAAGAAAGGCTTAGAAATTATTTTAATAGTAAATATATCTTTAGGCTAATAATAGAAGTAAATAATAACACTTACTCTTAGAAATTTAAAATTATATTTATAAATCTAATTAGTTAACGCTATATTAATAGAAGAAATTATAATAATATATAAAACTAAAGATAAAAAGGTTATTTTAGTAGATAATATACTATTAAATAGTTTAATACCTAAGGGTAACTTAGAATAAAAACTTAAAGCTTAGGAGAAAGTAAAAAAAAACTTTAAACTTAACCTTAATAGCCTATTTATAGACCTAATAACACTAAAATTTTTAGATATTAAGAAGGGTTTATAACTAATAAAAGATTAACTTAAAGTAATTATAGATATAGTTAACTATCTATACCCCTAGGAAAAGAAATTCTTAATAGTAATTTTATTTACTTAAAAAAAAGCTTTAGTATAAGAGTTTCCCTATTATAGATAAGTTAATCCCTTAGTTACTCTACTATAAGAAATTAAGACTATCCCTTATAGGGTATAGTAGGTAAAAAGTATTCCTATTTTATATACCTTAGAGGAGAAGGTTATTAAGATCCTTAAAGACTATTTTACTTAAAAAATACTTAAATGTAGCTACGCTATATATTATAACCCTTTTTTCTTAGTTTATAAAAAGAATAGTAAGATATATCTTATTAATTTAGTAACTAAGGTAAATACTATTACTATAAGAGATAGTAAGCTTCCTCTAATAGTAGATAACTTTTTAAAAGATTTTATAATATATAAGTTACTATCCCTTATTAATATTTTCTCTAGATATAACTAAGTCCCCTAGCTATTAAAAGTTAAGATTTAATAACTTTTATAACTCCTTTTAGCTTCTTAAGGTATTATACTTTACCTATAGGAGCTATAAACTTAGTAGCCTAGTTTATATATATTATAATTTATATCCTTTATAACCTTATCCTAATATATTATAAAGCCTTTTTTAATAATATTATAATCTAAGGACTAATAATAACGTATAATAATAAAGAGCTTTTAACTTATCTTAGTATTTATAGATTTATTTTTAAGTACTTTATTAATATTAATAAAGTCTTAGTTAACCTTAAGCTTATAGGCTATACTATTACTATTATTAAGTTAAAATAGGCTTAAACTATAGTTATAATTATAAGATATATTTATAGGACTTCTAGATACTATCTTAACTAAAAGAAGATTATTAAGATCTATAAATAGGTTAAGTATTTAGATATATCTAATTTAAGGTCCTTTCTAAGTATTATTTTCTTTTATTAAATTTAGGTTAAGGACTTTTTAACTATTACTAAGCCCCTTACTACTATACTTTAGAAGAAAGTCTATTTTACGTAGAAACTAAAGTAGTAGTCTACTATAGATATCTTAAAAGAGAAATTAACTACTACGCTTATTTTAATTATAATTAATTATAGCCCTAAAAGAGAATAAGTTTACTTAGTAGTTAATATAAGTAATAGGGGCTAGGGTAGAGTTCTTAGCTAATTTATTAGTAATAAATAAATAGTCTCTAGGTTTAAGAGTAGTATATAGTTAAGCGCTAAGCTAATATATAACACTAGTAAAAAAGAGCTTTATAGAGTCCTTAAAGCTCTAAAGTAGGTATATAACTACCTCTATAAATAATACTTTCTCCTTAAAAAAGATACCTAGACTTTAGTTATATAACTTAATAAAATAGCTATAGATATCCCTAGTACCTTAGTTATTTACTAGATTATATAAATCTATATATTTAACTTTAAGGTTTACTATATTAGAGGATTATAGAATACTATAGCTAATAGCTTATTATAAAAACTATATAGACCCTTAGATATAATTAATAAGGAAGCTAAAAGAAAAATAGATAATTAAATTAATTTATAGATCTTCTTTACTAATATAGAGACTAGATCTTTCTTTAATAAAGCCTAGTTATATAGTAATAAAGAGTAACTAAAGGAAATATATATAACTAATAATAACTCTCTAGAGGACTTATTATTTATTTCTTTAACTATTTTAGATAATTCTTAGATCTATTTAACTAAGTCTAAGAGGATTATATATTACCTTTTAACTTAAAGATAACCCCTAAGAATATATCTTAATAAATATAAGTAGTTCTAAAAAAATACCCTTAAGTATATACTATAAGACTATCTCCTTTTTATAAGACTAATACTAGTAAAACCTACACCTAGGTAAGTAATTAATAACCTAGAGTAATAAAATATCCTAATTATAAATACCTATAAGGAGAGTAGCTACTAAGGTAAAGAGGCTATAGCTAGGCGCTTAGCTAATTAATATATATAGGATAAGTTATAGCTTATAGTAGTAGTAGTAATTTAAATATACCTAAACTACTAGAAGTAATAAAGTAGATAAATTAATAATAAGTAAATATTTAAAGAGCTAAAAGGACTACCCTTTATAAGAATCTTACTAGATATATAGTATATTAATAAATACTATTTAGTTAAAGTAAAAGATCTTTTTTTAGGTTAGCCTAAAGCTTAGTAGCTAATAAAAGCCTCTTTAAAAAACATTACTAAGTTTATATAGGAAGATATTATCTACTACTATAGTCTATATAGTAAATTAATTATTAATAAAGGATTAAAAAATAAAGACTACGTTATTACTTTTAATAAAAAGTATAAAACTAAAAGGAGGGTTACCTTAGTATATAACCCTAGGGTAAATAGAGTTATTAAGATAAGATATTAACTTATTATATATATACTTTTAACTTTTATAAAAGGAATTAAAGCTAACTTATAACCCTACTTACTAACTATACTATTCTTAGACTAAATAAGTATACACTAACTAACTAGCTTTAGCCCCTTTTACCTTTTATATAAATATAAGGTAGTAACTTTAATTAAGATACTAATACTTATATAAAGAGTCTTAGACTAAAATTTAATATAATCTTAAGAAAATAAAGTATAATTATATCTATAAGCCTTTTTATAATTAAAGAAAAACTAAGAGAAAGCCTAAGAGATAATTATAAAATAATATAGAAAAATAGCTAAGTATTATAATAACTATAATATATAAATATAGTAAGTATAATAACTTAAAGTAGGTAACTTAGTTTTTATATATAATATTAAGGTATTAATTAATAAATTATTAATTAAGAAGCTTAACTATAGATAGAATAGGCCTTATAAGATCCTATTATATACCCCTAAGACGTTATCTTATAGACTAGTAACTATATTTAGAGATAAAATAATTAGGAGAATATTTAAAGGAAATTAATTATATAAATTTATTAAGGCCTCTAATAGATATTAGAACCTATTAATTTAAATATTTTTAGATTTAATATAGAGAAAGAAATTATAAAAGTTTTCTTTACTTTTAGTAAAATACCTTTAGAAAAAGATAGTAATAATAAAGAGGAGGTTAAAGAACTACTAGTCCTTAGAGAAAGTAATAGGGATAAAAGCTTTTAGAATATTATTATATAGTTAAAGTAATACCTTAAAGACCTTAAGAGAGCCTATAAGAGGATATAAGTATAAACTTTAAAGGTAGTACTACTATATATAGATATAGAAAAAGGTAAAGAATATATATAGTTAAAAGAACCTAATAATATATAATTTTTTTTATTATAAGGAGTTAGTTTTATTAATTATTAAACCTATTTTTATATTTCTTTTTTTACTTAACCTTTATTTTCTCTTAAGAGACTAAGAACCTATTTCCTATATTTCTTATATTCTTTTTTATTTCTTCTTAATAAGCTAAAGTCCTAAAGAAGATATAATATCCTCTAAGCTAAACTATATAGGCTTTTAGCCTATAAAAGGGTAGTAGGTATAGTAAAAAGATACTCTAGGATAGTACTCTATAGCCTAAGTAGGGTAGTTAACTTTCTCTAGTTAAGAAAAGTTAAACTAGTTAACGTTATAGATAGTAATAGTTATAGGGATATATAACGCTAAGATAAGCTAACTATTAAATTTACTACTCTTTCTATAGTATCTTTTTTTCTTAATACTATATTTATATTATTCTTAGATACTAGGGTTTTTATAAGAATAAAATAACTATATCTTATAATAAAAATAATTTATATAAGGGGTACCTAGTAAAGAGATATATTTAAAGTAGGAACTATAAACCTAGGCGCTAGTTTTATTATTATAAGTAGTATAAGTATACTCCTTGTAGTAGTTATAAGGGATAGTATTATAGTTACTATAGGCTTAGATAAAGAAGCTATAGGCTATAGTTATATATTTAAATACCTTTAATATCTATATACCTTAAATTATTAAGATAAATTAATAGATAAATACTTAATAATAAAGGTTTCTTTAGCCCTTAGTATAAGAAAATATTTATTAATAGTCTTTAGGACCTAGGTACTTTAACTAGAAGTTTAGTTATATAATAATAGCTAATTTATTAGGCTATATCTAAGGAAGGAAGGCTACCTTAAAGTATTTATTTTAAGGAATATTTAGAAGTATCTAAATAAGAGAAGCTACTACCTACTACTTATAAGTACTTTTCTAAGCTTTAGTTTAATATTCTTAGACTTACCTTAAGTTAATTATTACTATATAAGATATATAGAGGAGAGTTATTAACCTTTTTTTTAGGAGGTAGGCTAGTATTAGTACTTAGTAGCTATAGGATATACTTTAATAGTAGGTATTAAGGATAAGGGTTATTAGTATTCTTAACCCCTTAAATAAGGAAGTTAAGGTTAAATATTATTATAGTAATAGATTCTTAGACCTACTTAATAGTTACTAAGACTTATAGAAAGATAAATAGATTTTTCTTTTATATTATAATTTTAGAAGGAGGTAAAAGAATAATTATTCTCCTATTAATAATATAGGAGGATACTACTAAAGGATTTATTACTATTATACCTATTAATAATAAAGGAGAAAGGAGGGTAAAGTTAGTTACCTAGAAAGGCTAGGGGGGATTTTCTTTACTTATAAACCTACCTTATTTACTAACTTTACCTTTTATACCCTTTAATTATTTACAATAAGTTATACTAAACTTTTAATTAATTTTATTAACTAGTATTATTACTTTTTAAAGGATAATTTAAGGGTAAGGTTTTTTATTATTATTTTATTATATTTCTTTTCCCTTTTTATCTCTTTTAGTAACTTTTAAGTAAGAGTAAGTCTTTATAGACTTTACCTTAATCTAGAAGTATTTTAATATTTTTCCTATAATAACTTTAAATACTTTTAACTTTATTTATTAAGAATAAATCTAAGAATTAAATACTTAACCTTAAATTATTAAGCTTAACTAGCTAGATAATAAAATAATAATATACTACTACTTTTACTTTATAATAATAGCTAAGGTAGTCCTCTTCTAAAGTGCCTCTAAAGTTAAACTATAGCTATTAATTTTAAAAACCTATTAATACCTATTCTATAAAAGGTTATAAAAAGTAAGTTTTATACTTAATAAAATAACCTTAGTAATGTTACTTTAACTAAAGTCTTTTTACTACTATAGCCTCTAAGAGCTAACCCTAAAACCCCTACTCCTACGTATATTTCTTTATAGATATCTAAAGATAATATCCTAGTAAAGAAAGACTTAGTTAATAACTAATAATTAGTCCTTAATAACTATAGTAGTTAAATATAATATATAAATTAATAAAAGCTTTATACTAGGGTATATAACCTTATTAGATCTCTTAAGATAAAAGTTATACTAAAACCTAATAATATATATACTAGACTTCTTTACTTAGTCTATTACTTACTAAGTACTAGATCTATAATTACTTAGCTAGTTATTAGAAGTAATAGCCTATATAGTAATATTAATAAGATAGAGAATCTTTTACTACTACTTATAAAAGACCCTCCTTTATTAATCTTCTACCTTTATAGTTTAATTAAGTATAAGTAGATTTATTTAGGTTTAATAATTAATTAAAAGACTAAAAAAACCTAGTTTTATAATAATTAGTAGAAAAATAAGGGTATAAAAAAACATATATAACTCTTAATTTAAGGTATAACTAAGACTTTTAATAACTTTTCTATAACTACTAAAGAAATTATTTTACATAGTATAACTCTTATTAACCTAGGTAACTTAAATATTAACTTATAGGTATTAAGGATTAAGTTTTTAGACTAAGTTTAATACTTTTTATATATAGAATTACCTATTCCCCTAGTAGATAGTATTAATACTATATATAATATATAGTTAAATAACCTTATTAGTAACTTTATTAATAATAATATCCCTATAAATAGTTAGTTATATTTTTAGCCTACTTAAGAGGACTATAAATAATAAGTAACTAGTTAATAAATTACCCTCTATAATATAACTTAATAAGATATTAACGCTTATAAGGCTATACTACCTACTAGATATTTTTATAAAAAGGAAACTAGTTCTTTAATATCTAAAGATAACCTCTCTCCTTAAAATAGATCTAAGAATACCTTAACTAAGAATATATTAATAACTCTACTATTAACTTATAAGATAAAGGATTATATATTTATTAATATCTCTAAATACCTTATTACTTAATATAAGTAACCCTAAATAAATAATTAATAAATACTCTTTAGTAATAAGCTAAATATCTAGTACCTAATATATTATAATACACTCTTATAGGGCCTAAAGAATTAAGGTACCCTATTATAAACCTACTTTAATAGGTATTAGTACCCTAATAAGATAATATAAGCCTATAAGAGAGGCTAGTATTTACTAAAGCTAAGTAACTTACCCTATTACTTTTCTAGTAATCTTAACGCTTATTACTTTATATTAGTAGATAAAAAAGATTAATACTTTTACCTTTTAACTAATAATAATTTAATACCTAATAATCCTTAACTAGTACTTATAGCTAAATAGTATACCTCTTTTACTAATTCTTATATTAATTAGTTATATTAGTATTTATAGTTATACTATAGATTTAGTAGTTAATATCTTAATCCTTAGACTTAGTAACCCTATCTTAAATAGTTATAGATAGCTATAAACCTTTATAATATAGCTAATACTTTATAGTAAAAAGAGTACCTTAATAATAATAAGATTAATACTTTTATTAAGTTAAGTTTAAGAGGTTATTTAGCTACCTAATATATACCTATAATAGGTATAGGTTAAATCTCTAGTATAATACTTACCTATAACTCTATAAATATATCTTAATATAATCTATAGTCTCTACTAAAAGCTAACATTACTTTCTTTTTTCTAAATTTCTCTAATAACTACTAAGCGCTAATAATAGTAGACTAAAAATTAGGTTTTATTTATTATACTAATTCCCTTTAGACTCCTAAATATAATAACTTATTTATAGAGGTAATAAAAGCTTTCTAAAACTAATATTTTTATATAAGTACTCTAATTAACCTCTATAACCTACTTACTAGCTAAGCTTAGGTTATTAATACTATATAATAATAAGATACCTATACCTATAGACTATATATTACTAAATAGGCTAAAGTCTTTACTTAACTTAGCTATCTATTACCTAGCTATAGTAATTACTACTATAAAAATAAAAAGTATAAAAAACCTAGATATATACTTATTATAATAAAGATAATATTAATTATATTAGTAGACTTTTTTTTTATAAACTATAATTATAATAACTTTTTACTATAAAAGATTATATAATTCTATAATTAGTTTAGTTAAAACTTAGTTTTTTTTACTATAACCCTTAGTACCCTTCTAGACTAATTAGGCTACCTCCTATTAATATAAACTTACTAAAGGCTCTATAGACTACACCTATAAAACTAGTAATAGATTTATAAACCTAAACTATAGGTAGTAATAAAAGCTTTTCTCTTTCTCTACCTCCTTCTTTTAATAATAAAATTAATAGTCTTACTATTATAACTAGTAATCTAACTATAGGAGATAGGTCTCTAAATAATAGTAGTACTATATTAAGTCTAATAATCCTAGATAGACTAGATTATCCTCTTTAGTCTATAGTTTTAAACCCTTATAAGTATACTTAATAAAAGTATATTAATTAAAGAATTAATTATTAAAAGTAAACTATAGATAATACTATTAATAGAGTTATAGACTATAACTTTTTTTATTTATAGTTATAGAGAGGTTAATTTTAATTATATTAAGGCCTTTGCTAAGACTAAGTTAATAGTTAGCTATAAAGTAAAGTGTATAGTAATTAATAATATAGATTATATAATAAGGTTATACTATCTATAGACTTTAATGTTTTAATATAATATAACTATTACTATAAGTAATAATTTATAAACTTATTCTTTATTTCTTTTATCTTTTTCTTAAGAACTAGTATAGGGTGTAAAGATCCTTAGCTATAATAGATTAAAAGCTTCCTAGAAGGCTATAGAAGGCTTTTAATAGGGATAATTAAGAGGGATTAGGTTAAGTAATAGCTAAGACCTTTATATAAGTAAGACTATAAGTAGTAGTATAAGTAGGCATAGTATAGTTACTACTATAAATAGAGGGATATTAGAGAGAACTATTATTATTAATATATATAATTATTACCTTATACCTATGTTTTATTTAGACTATATATATTAGTATTTTTATGATTTCTTTATTATTTCTAGCCCTTTTTTATTTATTTCTTTTAATTAGATCTAAGAATTAAGTTCTCTATTGTTTTGTGTATATATTACTAATATCTAAAGAGGTTATAAGGTTAGGGTAGTTTCTACTTTAGTCTTCCCCTCTTTTATGTTAGTAGTCTTTACGCTTTCTTAGTATTAAAAGTAAGAGTTAATACCTTTAACTTTTATACTTCTTTACCTTATATTTCCTCTATTATAAAGATTTATATAAGGGATATATATATATATATAATCTACTTAACTAGTAGATTAATATATATATTAATTATATAAGTAGGATTCTTATATAATTAGGGGATATCTAGAAGATTCTAAGAGAAGTAAAATTAACTTCTCTTCCCCTCTTTTTAACTATCTAGGTTATTCCTTTACCTATTATTTTAAGTTAAGCTTACTATCTTATAGAATAAGGCTTATATAACTAAGGGTTAATTTCTAAGTAGCCTATATAAGTATAGAATATTCTAGTAAGCTAGTTATAAGTATATAAAGATAAATATTTCTTATCTTTTATCTTTCTCTCTAAGTAAGTAACTTCTATAGTAATAATTTAACTACTATACTCTCTTTATACCTTTTCTCTTATATAACTATTTCTCTTTTTTACTTAACTTTACCTCTAATATATCTTATATTCTTACTTTTATAAGATATAATATCTTATAGAGTATTCTTATATCTCTATAAGATAACTTATTCTACTTATAGGTTATAAACCTAGGTATACCTAATCTATAGTTTTAGTTACTTATAAAGAGAAATATATACTCTTTATTAAGTAGTCTTTATTTTACTATAATAGTAAACTTATTATATTATACTATTTATAAGAATTAATAAGGTAAAAAAAGTAAAACCTTATTAATAATTATATCTTAGTAAAGTATTAATAACTACTATATATATATATATCTAAAAAAGAGATATATATATATAAGGTTATATAAGTCCTAAGAAGGTAGTTATAAAATCCTTACTATCTACTTTATATATACCTAGAAAAGTATATATATATATATATAAAAGATAAGAAAAAATAAGTCCTTTATAGGTTAAATATAACCTATTATTTAAATACTAAAAAGACTTAGTAAAATAATAGATATTATTAAGACTACTATAAGCTATATAATACCTACTAAATAATATCTCTAGAGAATAAAAAACTAGAATTCCTAGATAATAACTATCTATCTTTTTTTAAACTACTTAAAATAAGTAGTTATTTTAAAAAAAAAGATAAATATTATACTATTAAAAAAAAAGAAAAAATATAAGCCTTATTAATTATAAGGTAAAACTTTTAAAAGGAACCTTTATTTCTTATTTTTAATATAAAGGATCTAAAAGAAGCTTTATTTATATTAAAATCTTTTTATAAAGGTATAGGCTTAGTTCTAAGGTAATAATTATACTTAGAATTCTATACTATTAAACTAAAGAGTTATAATACCTTAAATAAGTTTATTAGCTTCTTTAAAGGTTATCTTTCTAAGTTAACTAATATAGGGGTTAAAATAAAAGATATAAATTAAAAAATAGTCTTTATAGCTACTTTAAGTAGTTATTTTTTAGTATAAGTAGAGAGGTAAAGAAGTATTTTAAAAACTAAAGAGCCCCCTTCTCTAGAAGCCCTTATTAATAATATATTAAATAAAAATAAGTAAAAAAATAATACCCCTATATTTAATAATTACTCTAAGTATAATTCTTATAATAAGGATATATAATAAAGAGAGTATAAAAGTCTCTTTAATAAAGATAAACCTTATAAAGGATATTTTAAAAGGCCTAAAAGACCTAAAGAAAAGGTTAATAACTAAGAATTAAACCCCTAGCCTTTAAATAAAGTAAAAGTAACCTTTATTATAACTAACTAAACTAACTAACCTCTTAAAGTAGAAGTTAAAGGTTATAACTATACTTATAAAGCCTATAATTAAAATTTATTAAAAAAGGATAAATAGCTTTATAATATAGGGTCTTTAGTTTATATCTTAAATAATAAGAACTATTTTACTAGCCTTAAAATAAGGGAAAAAATACCCCCTATATATATAGGCGTAAGACTAGTTATACTTAAAAGAATAGGTATTATTTTATTACTTATATATTTTAGGGGAGAAATTAACTATATAAGGTTAAATAATACCTTATATATTCCTAATTTCTCTATATCTATATTTTCTAGCCTATTATACTATAAAAATAGTAGTTTCTTAATAAACTAAAACTTATATAATTAAAATAAAAAACCTTTTACTAGTATTAATATAGTAAAATATAGATTTTTCCTTAATATTACTAAAAATCTTCTTATTATTAAAGAAAATAATAGTATTTTAGAAGATAATATATCTCTAGGAAAAGAGAATTTAACTATATCTTCTAAAGAAAAAAAGGATATATCTATATCTTTTAAAGAAAAAAATAATAGTAATATTTCTATAAAAAAAAGTATATACTATAATAAAAGACTAATATAAAAAACTAGGCTATCTTTTTTACCTTTACTTAGTTAAAATAGCTAAGATAACTAAAGGTATTTCTTTAGAAAAACTAAAGGAAAAAGACCTATATTATCTTAGTTACTTAAGCTCTAAGTTAACTAAGTAATAGCTTAAGATTAACTATAATAAAGCTACTTTTTTATTAGAAAAGATCTATATAGATACCTTAAAAATAACCCCTACCTCTATTAATAGAAATAACTACGTTATACCTATTATAAATAACTATTCTAGCCTTAGAGAAATTAAATTCTCTAAGAATAAAGAGAATATAATTAATATCCTAAAGAATAAGCTAGAATACTATAAAAATTAGGGTTTTTATTACCTTAGAAAAATATACCTAGATAATAGCATAGAGTTTAATATAGGGGAATTAACTCCCTATATTAAAGAAAGAGGGATTATATTAGAACCCTCTACGCCTTATACTCTAGAATAAAATAGTATAGTAGAAAAAATAAATAGGGTAATCCTAGATAAATCTAAAACTATTATAGTAGTAAATAACTTACCTAAGTTTCTATAGGATATTATCCTTAAAGACACTACTAAGTTATTAAACTATACTACTATAAAATAACTAAATAAGACCCCTATAGAGGCCTTTTTAGACTATTATTATCCTAATAAGGATAATAAACTAGATTTATTAAATTTATATAAAATAGGCTTTAAGGTCTTAGTCTATAGACCTAAAGAGAAGTATATATAATTAGATAAATTAAATACCTATATAAAAGAAGGTATATATTTATCTAAAAAAAATAATATATATACTATATATATTTCTTTTAGGCCTTATAAGTCCTCTATAGTAAAGACTTTATATATAAGATTTATAAAAAGTATTATAAAAAAGAGAGAATTATTTATTTCTTTTAATACTTCTATAAAACCCCTTTTATAGGGTACTTTAAACCTTTCTTCTAAGATAGAGGTTTTAATACCTTCTTTATCTAAAAAAAAAAAAAATTATAAAGCCTATAATTCTTTTAATAAAAAAGAATCTTTATATTATAATAACTATAGTATACCTCCTCTAAAGCCTAACTCTATTAAAGAAGCTCTAGAAGGACCTAAAAAGAACCTATAGTTAAAAGCTATATTTAAAGAAATAGCTACTATTATTTAATAAAGTACCTTTAAGGCTATTAACCCTAAAAAAGCTATAAAGTCTTCTAGGGTACCTTTAATAGTAAAATAGGTCTTTAAGAAAAAATACTTTATTAATAGAAAAATAGAGAAATATAAGGCCTAATTATATATTAGAGGATTCTAATAAAAATATAGGCTAAATTATTTCTAAACCTTTACTACTAGTAGTAATCCTATAACTTATAGGATACTATTAACTATAGTAGTAGCTCTAGATTAAGAAATTTAATAAATAGATATTATTAAAACCTTTTTATATAGAGATTTAAAAAAAGAAGTCTATCTAAACCCTTTTAATATCCTATTTAACTAGTTCTTTAAAAAATATCCTAATTTAAATACTATAAATTAAGATATAGATAAAGAATAAATATTATTATTACTACTAAAAGCCTTATATAGTCTAAAATAAAGACCTAAGTAATAGTAAGTAAAGATAAAATCTATATTAAAGGATATAGGTTTTATATCTTTAAAATTAAATAAGGCTACTTATTATAACTAAGATAAAAATAATCCTTATTATATTATTACCTATATTAATAATTTCCTTATACTTAATAAAAATATTAAGTATATAGAGGAAATAAAAGGTAAAATCTCTAAATATATAGAGATATAAGACTTAGGCGAAGTTTCTAAGTTTTTTAGCCTATCTATAACTAAGGATAAATCTAAGAGATCTATAACTATCTCTTAAAGCTACTATATCTAGTAAATTTTAAATAAATTTAATTTATCTAAAATATCTCCTAAAAATATTCCTATATCTCTTAGAATATTAAATACCTCTTTAGGTAATAAAAAAGAAGGTTATATACCTTAAAAGGACCTATTAAAGGAATATTAACGCCTTATAAGATCCCTTATATATACTATATTATAATAAGGCTAGATATAGCCTATAGTGTATCCTTTACTTCTTATTACCTTTATAATCTAATAAAATACCTACTTAAATAAGGTAAAGGTATATTAAAATACCTTAAAGGGACTATTAACTATAATATAACCTATAAGGGTATTATAGAAAGTCTTAATATACTTAATATAGTAGGGTATATAGATTCTAATTAGGCTAGTTATAAAGAAACTAAAAAATCTACTTTTAGTTATCTATTTATACTATTTAGAGGTCTTATAAGCTAGAAAACTAAAAAATAATTAACTATATCCTTATTAACTATAGAAGCTAAATTTAATAGCCTTTAGGAAGCTATTAGAGAAGCTATATAAATAAAAAGATTATTATCTAAATTAGGGTATAATATAACGCTTATACCTATAAAAATAAATAATAATACTACCTTAAGCTTATCTTATAATCTAAAATATTACTAAAGGACTAAGTATATAGCTATATATTACTATTATACTTAATAAAAGGTAAAAAAAAGTAATATAGAAGTTACCTATATACCTATAACCTCTATACTAGTAAATAGCTTAATAAAACCCCTTCTAAGGGTTAAATTTAATAAATTTATTAAGCTTATAGGCTTATATAATAATAATAAGCCTATATAATATACTTATATTTATAGTATATTTTTCTTAGAAGTTTTCTTTATATTTTTAAGGATTTATTCTAAGACTTTTACCCTATATAGAAATTCTATTTCTAGGGTACTTTATTTCTATTTCTAGGGTACTTCTTTTTACTCTTATATAATAAAGTAAAAGAGGGAGTATTAAAAGTAAAAGTTAATATCTTTAACTCTTATATTTTTTTACCTTATATTTCCTCTATTATAGAGATTTATATAAGGGATATATATATATATATAATCTACTTAACTAGTAGATTAATATATATATTAATTATATAAGTAAGATTTTTATATAATTAGGGGATATTTAGAAGATTTTAAGAGAAGTAAAATTAACTTCTTTTCCCCTCTTTTTAACTATTTAGGTTATTTTTTTACCTATTATTTTAAGTTAAGGTTACTATTTTATAGAATAGGGCTTATATAACTAAGGGTTAATTTCTAAGTAGCCTATATAAGTATAGAATATTTTAGTAAGCTAATTATAAGTATATAAAGATAAATATTTCTTATTTTTTATCTCTTTCTCTAAGTAAGTAACTTCTATAGTAATAATTTAACTACTATACTCTCTTTATACTTCTTCTTTTATATAACTATTTCTCTTTTTTACTTAACTTTACCCCTAATATATCTTATATTTTTACTTTTATAAGATATAATATCTTATAGAGTATTCTTATATCTCTATAAGATAACTTATTTTACTTATAATTATTAAATTTAAAAAGGTATTTATTTTACTTAATTACTTATTAGCTTTTTAATATATAAGATTATAATAAATTATATATAGTACTTTAATATTAAGTTATATTATTAATTAGCTTACTATACTTATTTAAGTTACTCCTTTAGTAACTATTTTAATATTAATATATATAGCTATAAGTAAAATAGGTTATTTTATAGAGATATAAGAATACTCTATAAAACGTTATATTTTATAGAAGTAAGAATATAAGATATATTAGGGGTAGAGTTAAGTAAAAAAGAGAAATAGTTATATAAGAGAAGAGGTATAAAGAAAGTATAGTAGTTAAATTATTACTATAGAAGTTACTTACTTAGAGAGAGAGATAAAGGATAAGAAATATCTATCCTTATATACTTATAACTAGCTTACTAGAATATTTTATACTTATATAGGCTACTTAAAAATTAACCCTTAGTTATATAAGCCCTATTCTATAAGATAGTAACCTTAACTTAAAATAATAAGTAAAGGAATAGCCTAGATAGTTAGAAAGAGAGGAAGAGAAGTTAATTTTACTTTTCTTAGAATCTTCTAGATATCCTCTAATTATATAAGAATCCTACTTATATAATTAATATATATATTAATCTATTAGTTAAATAGATTATATATATATATATATCTCTTATATAAATCTCTATAATAGAGAAAATATAAGGTAAAGAAGTATAAAAGTTAAAAGTATTAACTTTTACTTTTAATAATAATTAGCTTAAATAGTAATTAACTATATTTTAAAGATTATATATATTAAAATACTATTATTAATACTATTATTATACTTAACTATTATATATAACTTTTAATTTATTAAATTAATAACCTTTAGCTAGTAGTTATTTTTAGCCTACTTAAAGATTATAATATAAAGTTAACTATTAAAGTAACTAATTTAGTACCTAAATTTATTAGTATTTTAAATCTTAGAGAGACTAAGGTTATTATTAATAATATTAGCTTAATACTAAGTAAAAAAATCTTTAATTAAGGCTAAATTTAACTTTATTACCTTTTAATATATCTTAAGTAGTTAAATTATACTTTTACTTTTTAGCTTTAGATAATCTACTAACTAGCTTTAAATAAAGTAGTTAAAGACTACTAGTAAGTTACCTTAGAAACTATAAAGATAATTACTTATCTCTTTAACTTATAATAGTATTACTAGAAATCTAATTTAATTTATTTATATTATAAAGGTATTAAAGATTATATTTTTAGCTTTAGTTAATAACTAAAGCTAACTACCCTCCTCTAGGTTTACTTAGAGGTTACTATTAGCCTAGAGAGTCTAAAGGTACTAATAAATAGAGGTATCTAATATATTATACTCCTAAGTAAGCTAGTAAATAGATAATACTATAAAGAGGGGCTTACTACTTTAGCTTAGCTAGCTAGCTTATTAATAAATAGTAAAGAGTAGCTAAGTAGCTTTCTTAGTAAGTATTATATACTTATTATATTAGTAGAGTATTTTAGAGGTTATATTAGTATAGCTAAAGATAATAAGTTAAATAGTTATTAATATCTATCTTTAGATAGTCTAAATAATTAATAGTTTTTAGTAGGAAAATAATAAAAAGTAAGACTAAGCGGGGACTAGCTATAACCCCCCTTTTCTTACTATAACCCCCCTTTTTTCACCCCCTCCTTAGAGGGGGTGTTTAGCTTTCACAAAACCTAGCACCCCCGGGTATACTCGACTCCGCTGAGAAAGCCTGTCAAAAATCCAAGGGCCAGCCAGTAAGTAGGCAAACGTCCGATGGCCCGAACCAGCCACCACTATCCGAAAAAAAAAAAAGTCACATTGAATGCCAGACGCGTTGAGACCAGTATATCATATTGATTGCATGAAGTAGTGCATTAACGCTATTACTTGTTCCGTATCACGGCGAAGGTCGCCTGTATCTTTTGGCACCCTGTCCGCGTTTCTGGGGCAGCGTGTGCACGCACACACGCATGTGGTGCCCGCCGCAATGAAGCCCTCGTTTGCGGTAGCCCACATTGTGAGCCATGTGATAGCGTTCCCCATATTCGGGACGGGGCCGTTTATACAGGAGGGCAGATGATGCTTATGTACATGACAGCGATGTGACGTGACCCGGGCTAACTCCGTACGTGAAATACCTCTGGTAAACCAACACCTGCGGCCCGAACTCTTCGGTACCAGCAGGCCGATGCCTTTCTATGAATACCTGGGTAACAAAAATAAGATAAACGCCGAGTAGCCAAAATGACCAAAAAATTACTCTGCGAATCGTGCTCAGTCTATCAAGGTCTCCATTCCTTGGGGAATCGACCCAGGAGATATCGTGTCAGCCGACCGTCGTCTTTCATGCATGGGCGTTGTAGGGCGTCCTTCGCTGCTGTTTTTGCCGCTGTCAATCGTGACGCTGGCGTGCGGTGATGATTTCGGCCTTTCCGACAGAGACGGTCTTGAAATCTTTTCGAAAGGTCTCGCAGGCGGGGTGGTGGCATCCTCCTGCCCCTCAGTGTCTGGATTCTCAGCACGCTTGTAGACGGAGCTTTGGATAGGCTTCTGGACGGGTCGCAAAGGCGGGAGGAGCTGGGACTCGAGTTTGCCTTCGACGTATTTGTAATGCTGATTGTCCAGCTTGCCAGCCAATGCTTCCTGAGGCATGTCGGCAAGCTCGCGATTCTTCTGGGCCTTGAACGTCTGAGTGACGCTGTTCTTGGGCGGCTCGGTAGACTTCTTATTGGACTTTCGGGGCTTCTTGGTGGGCGCCCTTTTAGGTTTCTTTGCCGATGCGTCGCTTGCGGAAGTAGCCGGGGCTTGCTGACCACCAAAAGAAAGCTTACTTTGCTTGGGCTTGGTGGCCTTCTTTGAAGCCTCGGCGGCCTTGATTTTTGGGCTTGCCGTGGGCGTCGGAATACTCTGAACGGGGTCAACAAGCTTGCGCTTTCTGGTCTCCGATGCAGTGCTAGAATCAGACTTGATAGGCGAGCCGGGCGTGGGTGAAATAAGCTGCACCTCGAGATTGTCTCTGACAAGTCTGTCCCGGCGCCGCTGATCCTCTCCCTCGCTGAGGTACGCGGATTGATCGCCGGGGGGCTCGTCGAAGCGAGGCAGAGCGACCCAGTGAGCAACATCGTCGCACTTTCCACGAACCACGAGGTCCCAACAGTCCTTGAAGTCGTTGTGCTGCGGTTCTGCATCAGTGTTGATCCAGGCGGTGAAACCGTCCCTACGACTGCGCGTGACCTGGCAGAGCTCCTTCACGAGCCTTCGGACGCCTGGGATTTTCAAGCTTGTGCCGACAACAATGACCGCGTCGGGACGCGACTTGAGGTCCACGCTCGACACCCTCCCAATGGCCTCTTCGTCTGGGTTAAACTCATTGTACAGCACCATCCTGGGGCGCAGGCGACCAATGCCGTGACTCCGTCTTTGCCCAAACTCAGTTCGGAGCTGGTCGATTGTTTTGCACTCCTCGCACAGTGGAGCTTCGTGGCCCACGAAAAGCTCCGTCTTGAGCGGTCGAATGTCGGTGCATTTCGAGCAGACCATGTGCTCGACGCTCCCGTGGAGCTGAATTGTTTTGGGCCATGGCCCCTTGACGTTGAGGGGAACATTGGTCTTGAGCGGCTCCATGTTCGTGTCGATGCAGTCGACGTTTTGGCTATAAAGGCGCAGTAGTCGGTTCTCTGCGGCGAGCGATGCGAGTAGGTGGTGGAATTTGGTAGGTTTGGCCGCCTTGACCATGGTAGCCAGGTCGCAAATCATTTTGTGGAATTTCTCGGTAGAGGAGTCGTGCTTGTAGACAGAGGCGTCGAACAAGTGCTTGCCCGAGCCTTTCGTTTTGTGCTCATTCGGCAGTGTCGCGAAAAGGCCCGTTTTGGACCGAAAATCAGGAATGCCGGCAGAAACAGAAATACCAGCACCCGCAATCACGACGATTTTTTTCCGCTTCTTCAGGGCGGAGACGAGGCGTGCCAAGTTTCTGTCGTCAATATCGCATTCGTCCAGGTTGAGATGCTCCGTAGTACGCTCCTTGGGCGGTGTTACCTTGCGCCGCTTTCGGGGGGGCTGGCCATCAGGGGCATCGTTCGCGTTGACGTTGATGGAGTCAGCAGCGTCGTCGAGCTTGATGGCGGGCACAGAGTCGTCGGCAAGCTCCAGCTTGACCGGTGATTGGGTGCCGGAAGGCATGGAAGACGTGGGCGAGGGGTATCGTTTTGACGCGTCGAGGGCGACTTCGGGGGACAAGCGTATTGATGGGGAGTTTGAAAGAACTGATAGAGGCGAAGAGAGAGTGGAATCCGAGGGGGAAGAGCTGTGGTCGTGCGCGTCGACGTCCATATTCGAGGAGGCGGAGGGCGTTGTGTCCATTTTGAGGTGAGTGGTCGGGGAGTGAGGGGAGAAGGACGAAAAGAACCAAGAGACGAGGCGCAGGTACATGAGCGAAAGGTCCTATACCATGGCGATTGTTCGACGTTTTACGGGGCTGTGAGGTTCTTTCTCCGAAATTGGTATGAAAGGGTTTTCGTTGTCGGCAAGAAGGTGAGAAGAAGTGTCGTTGAAGAAAGACAAAGTGTGGAGAGCGGACGGGCGAGTGTACCTTAACAAGTACATAGGTAGCCGTGGTATCTGCTTGCATACGTATATGGATTTGGGGGAAGGGGGGGGCGCACGGAGAAAGAAGGGGCTCGGGGGAAGGCGGCGGCGGAAGGTGGATGTGGGAGCGGACGTGACTTGGAACACACGCCAAAAGCGAGACGGGGTTAAAAAGCCTGAGGTGCCGTCAACACCAGCGGTCGTGTGAGATCAGATTGGTATGGATCCAGTCAAGGCCGGCGCGGCAGCAAAGAATGCGGGCGAGTGGGCGAGGGAGAGCCAGAGAGAGAGAGAGAGAGAGAGAGGGAAAGGGAGCGGGGCGGTGGTTACTACCAGACCACCAGACACCAGACTCTACCTTAGTTAACACAGGTAGGTGATGCTGAGGCTGTCGCTGCTAACGTCTGAGTTCTTGCGCACGCGCTTCCCTGCGTTTTGCTTCCGGCTTTTCCAAAGCAGACAGTCGTCTAATTTGCCGGTTGGGTTCGATCAAATTCGGGTTTCGCTTCCCTCCTATTATCACTCGCTCCTATTCTGCTGGAAGGGACTTCTAGCTTTGAACGATCATGGTTTAGCCCCACCGCATGTACATGCCCGCCACAATTTTCAGAAAAGACACCTTAATCCCCGTCCGTTCTCTGGCTCCCCCCCCACCTCTTCTTGGTCTTCCTTCCGATCCCCCTCTCCTTCGACTCCCCTGTGCATCCGTCTCCCTCTCTTGCTTGTCCTTTGAGCCATGCAACTTCTGGGGTGATGACGGCCAACCAACCCCACCGTTGATTATTTACTTTAACTACGTACGGATACACTAACAAGCCAATGACTCGGCATGTGCCTCGGGAACAATGATTGGTTTCTTTATCCCGCCCGCACCTGGCGCGTCTTTTGAACGGGATTTTCACGGACCAAACCCTGCTTACCGACTCTCTGACCCGCGCGTCTGGACGAAATGCAAAGCATTGTTGTTCCCAAGATTTCGAACCGCACTGCCTCGGGCTGAGGTTTTGTTCTTGAACAGGAGGCCATGACTGAAAAAGGTGATCAAGGGCTGGATGGTCGAGTTGCCGGTCGGAATAAGCTTACGGCGGCTGTCCATCCAACAACGGTGAGTGCGGCCTGTCGATCCAGCGGTGAGCTGCAGTAAGATGCAACACGACAGCTACGGTCCAACTCGCCCTCAAGTCTCCATGCGAGGCCGGTCTCCACGGCCGCCAAACGATGAATGCGACTGCCGTTAGGTACCCAACGTACCTCGCCGCAGCAATCGGGCTTTCGCTGTCGCTGTTATGGCTCGTGCGGTCTGCAACTACCATCCCAACTCGTCGCACAAACCAGAATCGGCAAACACGACGTCATTAAGCCGACGAGCTGAAGACGCGAAAACATGAAGGAAAAGAGAGCAAAAAAATTTAAGATATGGCATTGATGCTTTTATCGAGCTGAGCGGGTATGTGGCTCGATGTTGGAAAGGAAAGGCTTGAGTAAAAACATCCGTTGTTTATCCTAGTGTTTTTTGCTGTCGACACAATGGCGTCGGTCCACGGGCCATAACAAGGCAAGGCAAGGCGGTCGGCTGAAATGCGGCCGAGTCCGGGGGGGGGGGGGGGCAAAGTAACAACAGCAACAAAAGCACTACACGTATCGGCGCCCGACTCGGTGAGCGAGCCAGACGGAGTGGGCGCCCGTTGCCCGGAAACACCTCATCTGCCTTATCGTCCACGTCTGCCTGTTGACAGTTGTCGTCCTCCCCCCTGTCACAATAGACGGGGTGCTAGGTAGGCTTGAGATGCAGGGGTTATCGGACGGATGTCACAGGTCCCTTTCTTCCCCACGAACGCAATTTGCGCCTCCAAGAGTCCAAACTTGGATCAACCACAATAAGACGCTTACTAATCAGCCTTACCAGCCTCAGCGTATGTGGCTCAACCTGTCACCGAGCTCCTCCAAACTAGGCTTAGCTTAGCTCAGAAGGCACCTCCAGCCGTGGGCAATGTGCGAATACCTGAGTATGTTGAGGCTGAGGTAGATGGTGGTCGAGTGGGGCTCCTTTACCGTTTCCATTGGTCCCGTTTCACCTAGTCGAGATTCGCGGTCCACCTAACAATTCAATGTTAACGTCTGGGATGCATCCTTCTACACTCCAGCCACACTTCACATTACCTCTCGCCTGTCCTCGCACCATGCCATCAAGCCTCACCAAGGTCACCACACCAGAACGACATCATCTCGTAGTTGCAGTATCTGTATGAAGTACCTCGCCTGGCTTGTCGCATAACCTACAATCTTCGTTCTATTTGATCCTAAGATGAGCTTCTGCCAGCTGTCAGAATTGCTGCCTTGAAACAATCATTCCAGCCTCGTGCATTAGCCGCGGCGGTCACTTATGGACACACTCGCGCAATAGACACCAAGTTTCCGAATCGATGCCCATGACCGAGTCGAAGATGCCGCTGATGCTCGAAAGCGGCATGAACGGGTCTATGCAGGTCGACCAGCTCGACGTCGATGACCTCTTCGGCGACGGTGTTGGTCTGTCTCTCCATACCGCTCGCCCCCCTACCAAGCATTTGCGCCAAAGGATAGATGAGCTACGGACTCGCGGTTGCTGCCAGTGAGAAGCCACTCCATCCATCAGCTTACATTGTCGTTTACTCACACTACCTATCTAGGGGAGTCGCATGGTCGAGATCCGGTGCTATCGCCTCCATTTCTCCTGACGGAAAAACCTTGGAAACCAGGTTTCTCCGCTCTCATCCCGATGATGGCAACTGGGGTCTCAGCGAACCCACAAAGGTTGACCTCATCACCATCAACGCCTCTAGCCCCATAGTCCACTTGGCTTGGGCTTCGACGGCGAGCCCCGAGCTTGCCGTCATCGATGCGAGTGGTCGAGTCGCCATCTTAACTTACTCCATCACATTGAATCGCCCCTTTGCAACGCGGAAGTGGGACCATGATCCGAGCGATGATCTCCACGCCATTGTCGGCAGCTACTGGCTTCCACTTGCACCCCAGGCCAAACAGGTAAACCTCCTATCAGACCCCCCGTCACTGCTTCGCGCAACTGACTGTTCAGTACTACGTGAGCCACGGACCGGCCGTCAGGGATGGCAACCAGTATCGGTACGAAAGCTCCTTCGTACATGCCTACGGCCCCTGGCATCCTAACCCATCCAAGAGCGCTTTCCTATGCGTCACCACAAATGGCCATCTCAAGATGTTCTGGGCTCAGAACAACAACAAGATTGAGGAAACCACGCTTGAACTCGAGAGTGTGAATTCTTCAGATGATTTGATTACGCACGCGGCGCTGCACAGCGATAAGAGTAGGCATTATAGTCTTTTTAGCGCCGAGATTCTCTGACAAGCTCTAGGTAACCTATGGATTGCCCTGGCGACAACCTCAAAACAATTGCGACTTGTACGAGTTGGAATCAACTGGGGCTTGCCGCAGTCTCAGTCCGACAACAAGCCGCCCCCAGGCAGCCAGGCCCTCAACCCAACCCTGCAAGAGAAGCATGTTGCAATCACCAGTTGGTTGCCGAGTGGCTCGTCCACCACACCAGTCGACTCCGCCGCAAATCAACTAACCCATCTGGAGATCTTACCGTCAACCCTAGACCACACAGGCCAGGGCTGGGCTCCTCTTGTCATCCTTGCAGTTCGCACTTACTTGCCATCACCTAACACTCCCTACCAGGAAAAGCAAAGCATCATCGACAAGTGGGAGGTCCTCAATGACCAGGCGCAGAGCCTTCATCCGGCGTTCGAGCAATTGGGAAGTCGCAGAAATAGCACAGGCGCGGGCCCAGCTGTAAGTCAGTCTCTCTCCTGTTCAAAGAGTTGGGTCTAACAGCCAAAGCCCACATCGCGACTCAAAAAGCATGATCCCGTCATCGTCAACAAGGCCATCATTGGCGTTCACACTCTTCAGTTTGGCAGAGTAATCTGCTTGGCCTTCTGTGATGGTTCAGTAGAATACCGCGACAGGTTCACTCTGCAGGAAATCTACAACGAGATCAATCTTGACAGGGTCATGACACTGAACCAGGTGGGCTTCACCTTTCAGGATGAATCGCCATGTAGGTCAACCTTTGATGCTTTATGTTCGTGCTTCGGCTCACTGTCTGCTTAGGTCTGCAGATGGCATTCTCCCCAACAAACTGTTCCATAGTCAAGATACAGGACGATGGCAAGGCCAAGTGGAGCAAACTACATTATCCCCTGGGCGACATCGGCAACTCGAGCCAAGACGGTAATTCTCGATTGTCCAGTCTCTCTTGATCCGTGCTGACGTCGAACAGCACCATATGCCGCGACATTGGCAGCGTTGACAGTTGCTGCCTCGACGGCAACGTTCAACAACATAAATTACGACGATATCCTGGCTGTCGCCCGACCATTTGCAGACAAGAAGCGTAGGTTTGCTTGATAAGCGCTCATCACCTATGATAGCTGACCCCTGTAGGCTTCACGTTCGATTGGATCAACGAGATCGTGCGCATGCTCAAGGTTCCCGTTGACTACTCCGAGGATACCCACCACGATAGTCTCGTCAGAAATAGCCCCTTGCAGATGTGCTTGAGCATCCTCAATCACCTTGGCTACAAGGGCATGTTCCAGCCTCGTTCGTTTGGCGGCAAATTCGCTATGCTGGCGCTCAACGCGCGCAACGTCGTGATTCTCATCACAATCGCGAGCAACACCCCCGTCAACATACGAGAAAAGCTCAGCCCGCTTGACGAGCACGAGGTTGTCGACGCGCTCGCTGGCTGCGCAAAATGGTCTCTCGACCTTCTATCCTGGCTCACAGATTCTCTCTTCGCACTCCTCGATGACCAGCAATTTCTCGCCCTCCTCACGCCACAGCGCTTCTCCGAGATGAGCACCTACCTGCAATCCCGCTCTGATGTCTCCCTCCACCTGCTTTTGTGCTCCTCGACGCGCGGCTTCCTTTCTGCCGTATGCCGCCGTATATTACACCTCGAGATCCTCTCGAATCGCGCCATCGAGTTCTACGAACGCAGGGCCGCGATGCAAAACGCCACTGACCCATCTTCACAGGCCAGGGGTCCGCATGTCGTCCTCTACAAGGCCTACCAGAAAATGCAGCGCGTCACCTCGAGGAGCCTCATCAAAGTGCAAGAGTTTGACCGTCTCCTCACAGTTCTTAACAACGACATCCGCTCCGCCTACCAGAGTTCCCTCGCGTCCCTAGCGGCCAAGAACCCCCCCGGCCCCGGCGGACAGAAGGCGATTGACGCACAAATCAAGAACGCTCAGGTTCACTGTGAGCTCAACATGCTGCTCGCGTCGTCGCCGCCGCCGGCCTTTCATCCCGTCCTCCTTAAGTTCTTCAACTCGGACCTCAAGGCGTACCGCGCCCAGGCCGACCCTTCCAAACTCTTCTTCGCCGACTTTGACCTCCTCGAGATCGAAGACGATCACCGCACGCTGGCGGCGCGTAAGGCCAAGGGGCGATATATTGACGTCTTCAAGCGCGTCGAGCTAGCCGCGCCGCCCAGCCGCGGCACGAAGGAGGGCGACGAGACTAAAATGACACAGTGGCGGCGGTGTGTCCGATGCTCGGCGGTCATGGAGGATGTCTATGGCTCCAGGCCAGGCTTCACGTTCGTCCTAGCTCAGCAGAGGAAGTGCTCCTGCGGCGGGCACTGGGGTCTCTTGCCCAAAGGAGCTCTCATGATTTGAAACAGCCGATAGGCGTGGCAGAGGCTCAAAGAGACCTGGACAAGTTTGCTGAGAATCTCTCGGGCAATTACGTCGAGATCCGGGGATACTGGACCCAGCTATAGCCAAGTCGTGTGAGTGGAGGATGTGAATAGAGGAGTATAACATGACCCGATATGCGCAACTCAGATGTATTTACACCTAGCCCTTGGATTCAATCAAACACCAGTCCGACGACTGTCCGAGTTTTGCTCTTGTGGAGGCCAAGGGTCATGGCTAACAGGAACACGCAGTGTATCAAGTAGAGAAAATAATCCGGCAGAGGGCGATTTGGCATCGAACAGAGCACGGAGTGCCATGCTGGTGCCGAGGAAAATGCCCGAGAAGCTGCCGGTCATTTCATGTCAGGCACGATCACCCCATCTTGCCCCTCGGCCGTCACGCTCACGATTGTAAATCTGGGCAGTGCCTATAGGCATGTGGTACATTCACGTCCCACCAAAGTCATGGCAGCTGCTCGAGGTCGCCTCGAAGGCCTTCGGATTATAGCCTTGGAGGTTCGTGATAGAAGCCCTGGTCAGAGACTGTGCGCTGCTCTCCGCCCGGGCGGGAGCAAACGGGACCGTGCGAGGGTTGCTCGGGGGCCTCCTGCGTAGGATGCAGGGGGTGGAAGGTAGGGGGGATTCTGACGAGTGAGTGCGATTCCTCGCCGGTTTCAGCGTTGACTCGAGGCTTTCTTCATAAAACCCTAGGAACCAGCCATTTCACATTGCTGGTTCGTGTCGTTTCGTAATATTCAGAAGGCACGCAACTTCTTTGAATTGGCATTTCCGGCGATACAGGTCACAAACCGAAAGCCCATGACGGTTGGATTTGAAAAGCTGTCCAGGCTGTCAACGGATCAGCATTTCCCTTAATCCATATCACTTGGCCCAAGTCTCCCGGAGAAGAACTGGTCTGCCGATAAACGAGATTGTCTTGTTATGCCTTATCGCGGGGAAGATTCTAGATCCCATTTTGGGAATGCAAGTAGGGTCGAGGAGGCGTTTCTAGAACGAGCACAAACTTATGATGTCCGGTGGTCATTAACGTTGCTAAGAAGGTGGCCAGGTTGCATGTTCAGCCCACGAACCACGTCTAGGATCCATCGGTACCAAGAGAATATTGTCCAGTGATTCGTCTTGGGGACATGAGGGTGGGTGCCTTTGCTTTCACACGCCATTTTACCTACGATAAAGATAGCCAGAAGCTGTCGAGATTGGTCGCATGTGCAGGGCTGGTGTTGTGAGGTTTCCCCCATGGAGGCTTCATCATGTGCCCCAGGCCTCACTGGCGCATGTCTAGACGTGTGGTCCATGCAACCTTCAGGCACGTCAGCAACCTCAATGTAGAAACCGTTGATTATATTCACTGCCCCAAGACACTTATTTGCTTTTGCCGGGCACTAGATCGGAATGGCTGTGTTGTCTCGGCCACTTCCCCAAAGGAAAGGCCCGGTCCGTAGTGAGCGTCCTAGGGATGTTTTGACGAGGTCCGCAGCACAACCTCCACGGACAGCAGACGCGGTCGTTCCGGTAATATCATTGCTGCCAAAGTGTCAAGCGCTGGCCTCACGGGGAAAATAACCCGCGGATGGGTCTAGCCAAGCAACGCAACATGGAGGCGGAGTTCAGGAGTATCTCCTGGCGCGGATCATGGGCCATGGCCGAATGACGTGACGCGTATCCGTAAATTGGATGCGATCACTGGAGCGTGCCATTTGAACCTCTTTTAATCCGGGAGAGATTGATATGCTGGAGTGATGATTTGTGTGACAATTAGTATTGTTCATTCAACCAGGGCTGGAAGCCGCTCAGCATCCCTGGCCATGGGCTGTGAATAATTCCATTGTCTTGTCAACCACTGTGAAGATGGAAACGTCAACCGTGGGGGATAAGCTGGCACCACCCAATCAAGGGTCTTTGGGCTGAGTGTGCCACAGCTCCATCGCCGCATCTTAATGGGTCCTGTAACTACACATGCGCCAGGCACGGCACTGTGCTAATTCGATGTGTTGCGAAGCGGTTGCGGTTAAGGGATGGCGGGTCGATGGCATGTCGGTCACGGTGCTGGCTCTGGAACGAGACTGATTAGCCTAACTAGGTTCCATCCGCGAGGCTTGGTGCAGCCGACGGCGCATGAGTTGATGTGAGTAAGGCGCGCCGGAGCCCCCCCTGCAGACCCGAGATGAAGTACTAGTGGTTCGGTGAGATGTGAGATGACGAACCCTTATAGGGCATGCGCATCGGAGTATCTGTATTCCTGGTTCAAGAAACGTTACACTTGGTATATGGGTACGAAGCTGGCTGGGCGAGTGAGTGGCCGTCGACTGATTCGAGAGTCCGAGAGATAATTTCGAGCTCAACGGTCTAGCTCAACGGTCTTGTCTCGTCAACGACCGTTTGACAGTTGGTATTGGCCCATGGAGCACAATACGACGTTGAAAGGCGGCGCAAACGACTGGAGGTGACAAGCCGTGGTGGAAGTGGAGGGTTGATGGATTGAGATTGGCAGCAAGGGTCGTCTAGAAAGAGCAAAGAAGGTTCGAAATCCATGACTGCAGCCCCGCCTTCCATATCACTACCACCTATTCGTACAGTAGCACAGTAGTATCTGTAGGTAGCAGATATCTACCTAGGTAGATTGGTAGGTACGGTACAGGCACTTCGACCAATCGTAGCACAAAAGCTTATCTCGGCCAAGGCCAGTTACTCGGTGATTCTGCTCTGGCCAGTGCCCTTGCCTGTTCCTGATCCTTCGATCTTCCATACGTACGATGAGGTAGGTGCGGATACCTACCTAGCGTACCAACCCTTCCTAAACTACCTACCTAGGTACCTACCTAGGTAGGAGTAAGGATGGTAGCGGCTGGACCGCCTGCCATCACCCTTGCCCGCTTTTCCCAATGCGGTGTTGGGCGCGATTGATACCACTTAGAAGCTGTGTGAGATGGTCAGGAGCGGGAACATACGTTTATGTTGCCGTCTACGTACGCCGAAGCCGTTTGGCTCATTCATGACCATCGTGATTACAGCACATGGCCAACGGAGACGACGATGGGAGCCGCTTGAGCAAGCAACCGAGACGTCACAATGTCCGCGTCCTTTCTGTACCTCCCCACCTACGTATTACTTCCATCTTGTGCAAGACATGATGGTACCTACCTACCTAGGTAGGTACGCTGGCTTCTCCCTAAGTCTATCCATCTGCTAAGGCGTTGCGGGTTAGTGCACACAGTTCGAGCTCCCGTGCTGCTGCAAGAATCCATCAGCTCAAATCCCGGCCGTTTCAGCAAGACATTAGATGACGGCTACAAGGCCGCCTTTTCCCGTTTCGAGCACCAAGACCTGACGCGACACAAGACGACAAGCTACATTCGCCGCGCACCTCCTAAAGCATAATTGGTGTGTTTGTTTGGTTTGCTTCCACTCTGTAGGAATACTCTGTAAAGATGCCGAATTTCCTTCAATTGCAGGTTATTGCGCATTCGGCCAACATTGCATACAAGGCGGTCCCTGGCATTCTTCCCTTCCGATAAAACACACATCCGAATCAGGCGAAGCAAGGGCCAGAAAAACAGGACCGAGGTACCGGCACTGTCGCCTGCCAAAATCTCTATTCGCTACTCCCCAGCCTGCATACGGCTATTCCTGGCGGCATCTGGCATGCTTTACGGCCGCTTCTACCTACCTCATGCGCTCTGCTGCATCGCGCACACTGTATTGGCCTTATTCAGGCGGTCTGTTACCCATTGGATCTTCCGGGAGTTCGAGCTCTGCGGGTTCCATTGTTTCTTGCATCCTCGGATGCTGAGAACTGAGCAACGAAACATATCGACTGGTTGACTACGGTCATCTATTCACCAGTCCTTACAAGGCTTGAAGGGAGGATCTTCATATTGCCAACAAGTTCAGACCATAACGTCTCGTGTGTTCAGAAGAAACACCAGTGAGCGGGGTTCCGTGCCGCTTTTTGCCAGCGCCTAGTACGGATGGGTAGTACCAAGTGACTCCATAGCCGGGGGGTTACAACTGCTCCAGAATGCCATGTTGACAAGATGTGTATGGTTTGGGGACCTCCCGTTTCTTGGCCTCCTGATAATTGCAAGAAGTAATTGGCGGTAGTGTCAAGCCAGTAAGCAGGTAATAATCATAGCAATTTCAGTCATCTCATGCCACTCTAAACTCTTGATTATCATGCGTTCATCCCCCGCCATTCAGCGGTGAATTGGGCCCCTGATGTGGGAGGGCGTGGCCGGAGCAAAGAGGCAGGCACATGGCATCTCTCTGTTGCGACTTTCGTCCAAGTATGTAGACAAGGAGAAAGACGAATTTGACAAATGGATGGATACTAGGTAGATATTTGCAGATGAAGACCTTGAGGCACCGCCAACGACGTGATTGGCTTACGCCCAGAGTGCGCCAGCCGGAAACGAGCTGGATACCGAACAAGAAAAGTCAGCAATGTTTGGGAATGGAATGGCGGGATGATTACAATGCGCAGGATGACCTACTACAGGTGTACGGAGTACAGTAGGTACTATCACCAGTTTCTCTCACAGCCGTTGTGTCTTGGGGGCCGTCTGATCAGCCCACCCAGCCTTCTTTCGGTCGGCAGCATTAACATCCAGCCCTCTCCTTACTTTTTTACTCACCTTTGGTGTTTCTCGTTGTCTCTCCTCTACCTTATCGCACCGATGTTGTTTCTTTTTCTAAGCTGCACTTGTGTGTTGAATATGCAAGTGCTATTCAGTTACGGATACAGTGTCAGGCATAGCCCCCCCCCCCCCCCCCCCGCGGCGGGCAGGCAAGTCAACCAACCTATGGGTCTGCGCCGCCCAACCGAGCCCCATGTCGCCCCCTTACCTAGGTAGGTACAGTGTGGCCAGCCAGCGTCGTCCTTGCGTGTACATGTACCGATTGGCGGCGGTTGAGCAGTGGGAACCCCTGCCTCACTCACCCTCATTCTTGCAGGGCCTCCCACGGCCTCCCACACACATCCCCGAGAACCCGAGAAACCTTGGCCACCCACCCCCCAGTCCCTTATCCCGGTTTGGCCTTGGCCGCAGGGCGGACAGTCCAGGGCAAGGTCTCCAGGTGGGACAGCCCAGCAATGTTGCGACCCGCAGGCGACTATCACTCTGTCCGACGACTGGTGTGTCTGCCTGCCTGCCTATTTGCTGCTGCCGCGGCCGCTGCCTCTGTTTCTGCCACTGAAGCCGTCCGGCGACTCCTGCCGTACCCGTCTAGTTTGCCCGCCACTTTCAGGGCTAGTCGCCATATCGCCCGCAACGCCCGCAACGAACTCTCTGTCGGGCGCCGGGGGCATCCGCATTCATAAGCATCGCGCCTCCCGTGCCCGTCCTGCCTGTTCTCGTCCGTCTCACCCAATTGCTGTCCCTTTCGACCACCCCGCGACGGCCCTTCGCGCTCATCTACGAGGCTTCGCTCACCCAAGAGCTCTGCCGACAGATAGGCTCTTGTTGTTTCTCTCACAAATCAATTGACAATCGACAACTCCGCTCCAGTGCTGTCGGCATACCGTGGCTTGCGCCCTGGCCCACCTCGATTCGCCTATTCGGCGATTAGATAGCTGCAAAGTCCTACACCATGGCGTCCCCTCTCAACCTCGACGACCTCAACTATGTTCACCTGGTACCTTACAATGGTTCCGGTCCCACGGGAGGCAACTCTTTGACGGAGGATCTGAACATCTGGTACGAGGTAAGGCTGCGCCGCCCGATACCCCGACCGCATGCCCTGAACTCCTGTGTACGGAACGCTGATACGGAGACCCGTAGACTGGTGACATAGGCTGGATGATCACGGCCACAGCGCTAGTATTGCTGATGATACCCGGTGTTGGGTAAGGACTGTCCAAGCATAGTTTGAACCTGGGCCTGGTCGCTGACAAACCCCTCTTCAGTTTCTTCTACTCCGGATTAGCAAGGAGGAAATCGGCCCTCTCTCTCATCTGGCTCTCGGTCATGTCGACAGCAGTCACCAGTTTCCAATGGTTCTTCTGGGGCTATTCTCTGACATTCTCACACTCCGCTGGCGCCTTCATTGGCGATCTCTCGAATTTTGGTTTCAAGGACGTCCTCGCCCGTCCGTCCGTTGGCTCTAGCCGCCTTCCCGATCTTCTTTTCGCCGTCTACCAGGGCATGTTCTCCTGCATCACAGTCGCTCTCGCCACAGGAGCTGTGGCTGAGCGTGGACGCATGCTACCCTGCGTAATCTTCATGTTCATCTGGGCCACCGTCATCTATGACCCGATCGCTTGTTGGACGTGGAACCCCAGCGGCTGGTCCAACAAGATGGGTGGTCTCGACTTTGCGGGAGGAACGCCGGTGCACATCGCCTCCGGCACGGCTGCTCTAGCATACTCGATGATGCTGGGCAAGCGTCGTGGCCACGGCACGCACGAGCTCAATTACCGACCTCACAACGTGACACACATTGTCATCGGCACTGTCTTCCTTTGGGTCGGTTGGTTTGGTTTCAACGCCGGTTCGGCTTTGTCTGCCAATATGCGTGCTGTTATCGCCGCCGTTGTCACCAACTTGGCAGCCTGCGTCGGTGGTATAACTTGGTGCGTATTGGACTACAGACTAGAGCGCAAGTGGTCCACCGTTGGTTTCTGCTCTGGGGTTGTTGCCGGCCTGGTCTCCATCACGCCTGGTTCCGGTAAGTGCTTAAACACCTCGGATCCCGCTGCTTGTGAGAAACAATGAACTGACCTGTCACAGGATACGTCCCCGTTTGGGCTGCCGTACCTTTCGGCATTCTTGGGGCTGCGTTTGCCAACTACGCCACGAAGCTCAAGTTCATCCTCAGAATCGACGACGCCCTTGACATTTTCGCCGTCCACGGAATCGGCGGTCTCGTTGGCAACATCTGCACTGCGTTTTTCGCCGCCAACTACATTGCTCACCTTGATGGTGTTACCGAAATTGACGGCGGCTGGATCAACCACAACTGGATTCAGCTTGGGTACCAGCTTGCCGATTCATTCACCGGCGGTGCGTATTCGTTTGTCGGCACCTGCACAATACTCTTCATTATGAACATGATTCCTGGTCTCCGTCTACGTGCCACCGAGGAGGCCGAGATCCTAGGTATTGACGATGCCGAAATCGGCGAATTTGCCTACGACTACGTGGAGCTCACCAGAGAAGTGCTCAACGACATGGATAACGAGGCGGCCAGCCGGTATTCGAATGACCTAGGCTCTTTCCAGCCGATGGAAAAGAACAACAGTATTCCCTTGATGGACGCCCGCAACTTTGCTGGATCATCACAATTCCAACCACAGTTCGGTCATGCTCAATGAAGCAGAGGTGGCTGAAGTTTCAATTGCACGACCTCTCTTGGAAGATGACGAATCTGCTACTGAGAGACCGCGACAAACCTCTGGTTCGACACGATCAGCTGCTATTCATTTACGATACCAAATGCAGCACACGACACTGTTGCTGGCCCAACTAGAAAGAGTCGTCACCAAACCATGCGAGCCGAGGACAGCTGTAGGATACAATGACTTATCATACCGACCTCTCGGTGTGGCACAATGAGGAAACGAGCAACGTCTTTGATTTGTAAATATAGTTGGATCCCCCCACACTACCCAAAAAATCTTCGATGATACCAAAGAAGTAGTCCTTCCCTGACCTCTGTATTTGTAATTAAATAAAAAGAAGCAAGATATTCGAGACCCGTGGAGATGGTGTGGTTTCTTTTGGACAAATGTAATTTCTTTCTTCAACTCGACGGCTTAAATTGGTCTTGCCGCAAATGACCGACTCCCTTCTCTCTTTTATCGACCCTTTTGCGCACATTTTCTATTGGATCATTCGTGAGGCTACACTGCACTAGTTCTATTATCATTCTCCAGGGGGGCCGGAGCACGCTATGTGGCAGTAACCGACGTTTGACACACAGTAGAATTTGGTGAAACTCGTCATCTCAAGAGCCTCTACGAATATATGCAGGCCAGGTCCTCCTAAAGAATGCTCACTCTGGTTCTGTCGATCCTGTCGGACACTGGTGGCCTCTGCGCCCCCCCCGTCATCCTGTGGAGAGCCGTCAGTGCTGGGTGCGACTTTGATTGGATGGCTTGCAGGCGCCATGCAAGTGCGACGGATTTGGGCATCTTTGTTCCAAGGGTCTCTCAAATGTATCCATCCTTTTCCATTGACGACCTCGTCAAATGACAACTCACCGTGTTGTGTGTTTGTAGGCCACACCCTCGCATCCTCGCTTGCATTTTACCCTCCTTCGTCCCTGTTACCATTGTCTTATGGTCCTAGGCACCACCGACCCATCACCGACATGACGTTGGTTCGATCGAGGTCAGTAAAAGGTTCCTGCGCGCCTCTTTGACAACCAACAAACCACCATGGCCGATACAAACACATCCTTTCGAGATAAAGCGCACTTTTTCCAGCAGCTAGAATCCCTCGGCAGACAAAGTGAAGATGACGACGACGATGAGTTCCAAGAGGCCGAGCTGCGTCACAGACAGCAATTAAAGGCCTTCCAAGCTGCAGCACAACCTCGTCAGATACTCCAAGAGAGGGCACAACAAGAGCCGCAGCCGCAGTCGCGGTCGCCGACTCCCCAACAACTGACCTCGAACCCCAGACGAACGTTGTCGATTCCGATCCCAGTCCCGGCCCCGCTCACGGACCTTAGACGGAAGGAAGTCATTGAGCGGACTCCTCTTGCCGAGATCAAGGGTCCCGGGAGGAAGGACACTCCTGCCGCCGACAGCTTCATTGAGGATACGCCCGTCCCAGACTCGTCAGCCAGGCCACCGCTTCAGCTTATTCCGAGTCTCACCAGCGTCACCACACCTCTTCCTGCCACCAAGCACATACTGCCTCACCGGGTTGACAATTCCCCCTCTGTCGCCGCGATGAAGAAGAGAAAGAGGGAGCCTCCTATCAAAACGGTGCCTGAGGAGCAGCAGGTCTTTCGCGGCCTACGATTTTACTTCATTCCAAACGACAACATTGCGCCGGCAAGGAAGATTCGTATCCGGAAGGCGCAAGAGTTCGGCGCGTCTTGGGTAAGATCGTTGGAAACTGCAACTCATGTCATAGTTGACAGAAGTCTGAACTGGAAAAGCATCGAGTCTATTGTTTGCCCGAAGAATGGCGCCGCATCTTATCTGGTTCTTAACGAAGAGTACCCGCTGGACTGCCTCAGGTTCAAAACTCTACTCAATGCAAATCAGAAACAGTACCGGGTCTCTGGGAGCCCAGAACTACCTGCTGCCCCAGACGAGCCTCTAATCGGATCTCGAGTTGACCAGCCATTGTCAACGACCTTGCAAGATTTGCCACTCAAGTCCAGTCAGGTAAATCCGAAGCAACGGGACTACGTACAGCCATCGACTCCATCCCGAAGCCAGGAGTCATCTGAAAGGACAAACGGAAAGGACGCGACTGCCACAACACCGTCGGTCCTTAGGGACATCACAGAGAAGGTCCTGCCATCAAATACCTATGGACCCAGTTGTCAAAACACCGATGATGATGATGATGATGATGATGATGATGATGAAATGGCCACAACCGTTAATGATCAAGCGCTTGGGCTCGAGGACGAACTCGAGGATTTCATTTCTCAGATGCAAGAGTTTAGGGACCTGCCGCTGGAACATGATGATGACGACGACGACATGGCAACCTTGACGCAGTCGCCGGAGGAAGACTCGGATGTTGAGGGCTCCAATGATGAGCGGCAAAGAAAGAGGAAAGCAGCCACCAAGAGCCGGGGCCGCAAAAATATGGCGTGGGAAGACAAGTTCGCGTGCCACAAAGGAGGTACTAATGGAGGCGACCAAACAAATCCGAACGGCCGTACGATCCAGGTTTTGCAGCAAATGTGCAATTTCTATGAACGTGTCAATGATACCTGGCGCCCCATTGCTTACAGAAAAGCCATCTCGCAACTAAAGCGACAACCAAGCAAGATATCTACGGCCAAGGAAGCAATCCAGCTGCCTGGGGTGGGCCAGCGATTGGCTGACAAGATTGAGGAAATCGTCGCAACGAACCGGCTTCGGCGACTGGAAAGTGCGGAGAAAGAGCCAATGGACAAGGTTTTGCAGATGTTTCTCAAGATTTATGGTGTGGGCAGTGTACAAGCAAGCCATTTCATCTCGCAGGGGTTCCGAACGCTAGATGATCTGAAGAAGAAAGCGAAGCTCACCCCGAACCAGCGAATCGGCATCGACCACTACGATGACCTCAACACGCGCATCCCTCGTTCTGAGGTCAAGCTTCTAGGGGCGGTGGTCAGATCGGAGGCGGCAAAGCTAGACCCAGCAGTTCAACTCATCATTGGAGGTAGTTATCGCCGCGGCGCCTTGGACAGCGGCGATATCGATTTCCTCATCACCAAGACGGGGACGAGATCAACATCCGATCTTACACCATTCTTGCATCGGTTGGTAAAGACGCTCGAGAGCCAGAACTTCCTTGTTGCGAGGCTTGCCGGGTCCAGAGATGAGGGCGATGGCAGCAAGTGGCACGGATGCTGCGTCTTGCCCAAGATCAGGGGTGTCAACGACGAGGATTATCGTCGTGTCTGGCGACGTGTCGACTTCCTCATAGTCCCAGAGACTGAGATGGGGGCTGCGCTGATATACTTCACGGGCAACGACATCTTTAACCGAAGCATCCGGTTGCTGGCATCGAAGAAGGGCATGCGGCTCAATCAGAGGGGTCTTTACAAGGATGTGATGAGGGGTCCTGGGCGCGTCAAGCTGACCGAGGGCGAGCTGGTCGAGGGACAGGATGAGAGAAGAATATTTGAGATCTTGGGTGTCAAGTGGAGAGAGCCCCATGAAAGGTGGTGCTAAGGAAAGGCGAGGCACGTATTGAATACGTATCATGGCGTGGCGTTGGATGGGCTCTTTTTCGTTATTGGCAACGAAGTTTCCAATTCACTAAGCTTGCCCCGCCCCCGTCATCTCTCTTTTTTCTTTTTACGAGGCTGTCCTTAAGCTTGCTGAACTGATGTGAGTTACTCCATTCAAGCAGACCAAGCTGTCAATTCAACGGCAAAGGAGAAATTCAGACTCCCTCAGTTTAGTATTTACATAATCTATCCAGGGAGGCTAGTTTATATTGCAGGATCCTCGTCTCAGAGACCCAGAAACCCATGAGCGTCGGCAAGCGACGGGCCGGCAATAGGGGTCTGCCAGCTGTAAGTGTAAATTAGGAGGGGGACCGATTCCCTTTAAGGAAAAAAATTTACAGCTCGGGAAGGAGCGTGTCGTGGTTCTGGAATAAAGTGGGATGTGAAAGTGGGGCGCGTCGGCCGGTACAGGGTGCAGGCGGTGACGGAACGGCGCAATCAGGATTGATTTTTTTATGATTTTTTTTGCCGTGTGCTGTCCGTCGCCCCTCCTCCCAGTCTCTGACAGGTCCCCAATTCTGCCGGGCCCGATCATGTCAAGAAAGTCCCCCAGTTTCCTGCGCCAATAGCCCCGCCGACCCTTTTCCCTTTCTTCACCGCGCCGCCTCGACTATCCGTGTTTCTTCTCCCTCTAGAAATTTCCTCTGTCCTTTCATCCTTGTGTTGGGTTCTGTTTCTTGAAATCGATTCTCTCCCACGTAAACCTTCCTTCCTCCTGTTTTCTTGTAACGCCATACACAACGCAGAACTCGTCGAAAAGAGTTTCGTCGCGAAGCAACAACAAAATCCAACATGGGCAGCGACACGAATATGGAAGTTGACGCCGCCGAGCAGAAGCTCAAGGGCATGGAGCACTCTGAGCAGCATTACTTCAAGAGGTATATTGGAGATCCCTCCCAGTTCTATTAATCTGGAGGGGAAAACCCCCGCATAAATCAAGATCCGTTGCTAACGTCACTTGTAGTTATGACCACCATGGTAAGTTCCGTCTCGCGATCTGAACGACTACAGTATAATCATCTTGATGTCTAACCGGGTGGAATATGAATCAGGCATTCACGAGGAGATGTTGGTATGTTGCCTCCCCCCCTGTGCGCACACAGCTGTCTGCCCGCACCTGCGACTTCTGAGTAGCCTTGCTGACCATGACGTCCTGCAGAAAGATGAGGTCCGCACACGCTCCTACATGAACGCCATCGTCCAGAACAAGCACCTGTTTAAGGACAAGGTTGTTCTCGATGTTGGCTGCGGTACCGCCATCCTGTCCATGTATGCAAATCACCCACATCGAATGAAACAAAACAGAAAGAGCCGGATGGGCTGACCATGTTTGCTCTTGTATAGGTTCGCTGTCAAGGCCGGTGCGAAGCATGTTATTGGTGTCGACATGTCCACCATCATCTTCAAGGCGCGCGAGATTGTCAAGGTGAACGGCATGTCCGACAAGATCACACTGATCCAGGGCAAGATGGAGGAGGTCGAGCTTCCCTTCCCCAAGGTCGATATCATCATCTCTGAGTGGATGGGATACTTCCTCCTTTACGAGTCCATGCTGGACACTGTCCTGTACGCTCGCGACCGCTACCTGAACCCCGACGGTCTCATCTTCCCCGACAAGGCCACCATCTTCGTAGCCGGTATCGAGGACGGCGACTACAAGGACGAGAAGATTGGATGTGAGTCCTGGTTGCCACATCTGCTGCGGCAAACTTGGACAGATGCTAATGGAACTCAATAGTCTGGGATAACGTGTATGGATTCGATTATAGCCCGCTCAAGGCCACGGCCCTGTCCGAGCCTCTCGTCGACACGGTCGAGATGAAGGCTGTCGTTACCGACCCTACCGCCGTCCTGACCCTGGACCTCTACAAGTGCCAGGTGTCAGACCTTGCCTTCACAACCCCCTTCCGCCTCTCCGCCCGCCGCGATGACTTCATCCATGCCCTCGTCGCCTGGTTCGACATTGACTTCACTGCCGCCCACAAGCCCATCCGCTTTTCCACTGGCCCCCACACCAAGTATACCCACTGGAAGCAGACCGTCTTCTACCTCAAGGACATGCTCACCATGACCGCCGGCGAGGAGGTCGAAGCCACCCTGCACGTCAAGCCAAACGACAGAAACCGCCGTGATCTCGACATCAAGATCGAGTACAAGTTCCTGACCGAGGACCCTACCCGTGCCGCCGAGGGCATCTGCGAGTACAAGATGTGCTAAGCGCACCAATCTATCTTGGACTCGGCACATAAACTCTCCCCTCTCCCACCCCTTGAGCGGTTGGCCTTGGAGGGGAGGCCAGCACTCAACCACAGCAGGGCTTCGTAAGAAGCAGGGTGTGTTTTACCCAAGGAAGCGAGCTTGTCCGCCAGACCATAATAGTGGAAACCGCTGAGATATCCAGCTTCTTCTCCCCTCCCGAGGGGGCCGAGCCTGTCTGCTACCTGTTTGCGCCCAAAAGTTTTTTTTTCTCTTAAAAAAAAAGAGGAGGGGGAGGATTCAGCCTGGCTGCGTAACCTGCGCCGGCGAGGGGGCATGGCGCGGCCTCCTTTCCATTTTCGAGATATCCCCCTCTTTTTATCGCCTATTCTGGTTCTTAATGACACAACTCTTGCCGCCTATGGGCGTGCGTGTCGTGACGGGGGAGAAGGAGTGTGAGAGAAAGAGAGAAAGAGAAGAGGGGAAGAAGAACAAGAGAGAAAGACATAGAAACCAAGGCATATGCAGTCTTCTACCTGCTACAATAGATCATGACTAATGAATCAGACATGAACCTCACCAGATATTTGCCTCGTCTATGCAGTGAACCCGTTGGCCGCAGTGGTGGTGGTGGGTTGTGTCTCCGAACACATTGTTTTTGTTATTATCCGGTGTCGAGTCGTCTCTTCTGTTCTATCATCGTCGTCTTCTAAGGCCGTGGAACGTAGTCAGCCGTCTTGCCCACGAGCCCGTCTATCAATCACGCAAACGCTATGCTACACCCGATCCTTCCCGCCCACTGTTTTCCTTGTGTGACAATGAAGAAAAGGTCCACGTAAAGAGAGGCACAGAGGGGGGGCAGACAAGACCCGGTCATCTTCTCCGACGATGCCCCCCCCCCCCCCCCCCCCCTCCCCCCTTTTTTTTTTTCGTTCCTCTTGCCGCGTCCGCAAACATGCCGCCCATGCTGATGCAAATGCCCACTCTTGTCTTTTCCTGCCCTGAACGCCAGCCCGTGCTAATGGTTTATATCTCGCGATGTCGTATGAAATTAAGGAATGAGTGGTTGACTCCGCCTCCTCCCCTGCGCTTCGTCATCTTCCCTCTCGTCCTTGTACCTCGTCTCCCATCGGGATCAAAGAAAACCGTGATCGTCCTGGGTATAGGTTGAACAAACGGCGCCCCTTTCTCCCTTGTCCACATCGCTCACATTCCACCTGGCCCATGCGTCATCCAATCCTCGACCGTGTCCTTGCCCCGGAATACGACGCCGAGCATGACGGTGAACTCGTCCACCTCCCTCGGATCCGCGAGCGCGAGCAGACCCGAAAAGTCCATCCGGCTTACCCACCACGCCGTGTCCCCTTCGCGGGATCGATTCCACCGCTCTGCCGTGGTGGCGGCCCACAGCCGCGTCTGCGCCGTGAAACACATGTCCGAGAGCCTGAGGGCGTGATGGTGATGATGCGAGTGCGGGTGCCCTCCGCTGCCGCCATGGTGTTGCCCGCCACCACCACCACCACCACCGCTGCCACCGCCGCCGCCACCGCTTCCTGCCCCAGAACCCCCGAGCTTGCCGTATCCGGCGCCCTGCTTCGCCGCGGCGTAGATCGCACGAACGAGGTGTGCCATGGCGAGCACGCGGCGGATGGATTCAGCCATCAGCCATCGTCGCCACGCGGCCTTGAGCTCCTCCTTCGTCGGCCGACCGCCTCCTCCGCTGCCGCCACCGCCAGGGGTGTTGGAGCGCGAGTTGTCCGGCGACATATCGTGCTGCTGCGGTGGGACGTGTGTCACCGCTTCCGGGATCGTGGAGGAGGGTATCGCGTCCTCGACAAAGACAGCGGCGCCCACTCGGGACTGTAGGGCGGACGTCCACGCCGCGAGGACGGGTTCGGCCGAATCTGCCAGCACGCGCTGGCGAATGTCGCCGTCGAACCACCGCATGATTTGGTACATGACCAGCGCCTGCAGGGCGGCGACCTGCTGCGGGAGGGTCCAGGTCGCCTGCTCGGGCACGTAGAGCAGGGCCGTGGCCTTGGCCTCTACAACGCCGAGAACAAGCGCCGAGTTCTCTTCGTTCTTGGCCGCGTACGCCGCGCACGCACAGAAACAGTCCTGGAGAACGGGTGGCAGGCCGTCGGCGCCGTTGGTGGTGGGGAGGTAGAGCGCCGGGTGGATAAATGGGGCGACGCCGTTCTGGCTCACCCAGCGCCGCGGGAGGCTCCTGAACTGCTCGTTGCAGTAGAACACGGCGTCCCTCGAGATAGACTCGCTGGTTGGAGGGGCCGCCATGACGGCGGGCGAGGGTGTCGGTACACCGGCGACGGCGGCGTTTCCGTAGAACAGGGACCACGACGTCTCCGTCTCTGGCACGACGGGGACGGGCAAGATGTTGTGGAGGGGATCGTTCGGGGTGCTGGCAGACCCATTGAGGACGTCGGTGAAGAAATTGAAGTCGGCGGCAGCCACTGCAGCCTCGAGAGAAGGGTAATTGCAGTCCTCGAAGCCCTTCTGGGTACACCGACCGCAGCGGGGAAGGCGCTGGTCGCATCGACGCTTCGCCTGCTGACACGCAGTGCAGGCGCGGCGCCGAGTCGATATGAGGGGTGACGAGGAGCTTGACGGGGCCGACATGTTGGTCGAGTCCGCTGCCCGGTGGGCGGTTGGTAGCGTGATGCCTCTAGGAAGGTTTCAGGCTTGCTGGCTTCAGTGTCTCCGAGGAGGAGGACTGTATGCGTTGGTCTTGCGATTGTATGTATGCGGGTGTGTGTGTGTGTGTGACCGTATCGTCGGGCTACTCAAGCTGAGCTACACTCACAACGGTAAAGGAGGTGGAAGAGCGCGAAATGTACGACCAAGATGCCCCCTTCTTGCTTGGCTCGGCTCTGCCGCGGACAATACAAGCGTACGATGGACTTGCAAGCTCTCCTGTGAGAGTTTCTGGTGCCGTGTAAACGGGTTAGTGGCCGGCGGTCCGGAGCGGCAGTGGTTGCGTCTCTCCGCCTTGGCGTGGGTGGAACTCCGCTGCGGGCAACGGCTTTCCGCGTTGCTGGGTTTTCCGAGGGGCGGGACACAGTAGCGATCGGCCGTCTAGTCTTTTCGGGTTGTGCGGTGCTCCCTAGTTGGTCGTTGGACATGACAAGGTAAATCCGGGGGAGGGGGGCTCTTTCCTCAGCATGTCCTGGGGATGCCGCCGGCGCCTCGTCCTTTATATGGGTAGCGGGCTGCAACGTTCTTCATTCGCGAGGCCTCGCCCACACGAGACACACCATACGGGTGGGAGTGGATAGAACTGGATGAACCGAGAAGACACGATTGTTGCCCGATTCAGTTCATGTAAGTGGTTGTTCAGAACGCTAGCACCAAGGGCCTGGCCTTGCTGGTTAGGTCATCCAGCGTTGCTCGTGAGTAAGCGTACGTAAGGAGTGAGTGAAGATGGAACAAGCCCTGTTTTGGCGAGGCCGAAGGGAAAAGATAAGTAACACATCGATAATGACGGTCCGATACCGTCGTTGTGTGCGGGACGAGTTGCCCTTGAATCAAGAAGTGCCCGCCCTCGGTAGGTAGCTTAGCAGAGGGGGGTGACATTTGGGTACTCTGTCTAGTGCCATGTCAGCTAATAACTACCGGGGGACCATTAGGCAAGATATGGGCCGATGGAGACATGGGGATGAATTTGAGTTGTTCTGCATCGTTCCTCGTCGTCGCCGGTGTCGTGGCGTGCTCCAAGCAGGGTTTCCCTATGGTCTCAACCATCTAGAGATCAAACAGTGTGATTTACTGTGCGTGAACTGTTTTCCTAAAGGGGCAATTATCCAAACCCCCCAGATGCGTGCTGGCGCTATTCCGCTTTACCTCATAAAACCGCGTGACTACTCCTCGCAGCATAGGCAAATGCTTAGAAGCAGAAGGCTGCCATCACCGCTTTCTTCCGACGCCAGTACCAAAATGGCAGCCCCCCCGTGTCTGCCGTCGTGGGTGGATGTGCGGTCTGGCGCCCTCGCCGGGATTCCACACGAAGCCATTGCGTCACATAATCAGCCTGTCACCCTCCCTCAAGCATGTCGTAAGCACACCGGAACCGTCTTACTACTTCGATACTCAGCCTTACGAAAGCATCGTCTCGGACATCGTTGGGGGCCGGCCTCTTCCCGTTGGTCCACCCTGGCAGACCTGTCGGTGAAGATGCGACAAGAGAGCGTGGACGCCATCGGCGACAACCAAGACAGTGTTGGCTCACTCGTTTCCTGGTCGCCAGCCGCCATTCTTGCTTTCGCGCGTTGCCAACCTCGTATTCCATCCACCACCCTGGTGCACTCCCCCGCGCTCCACAAGCAAAGCAGTGCAGTGCTCGTAGGCAGCAGAATTAAAATCAAGAAATCCGTTGTCGGGTCTTCAGTGTGCTTAGTGTAACTGCCGACTAATGCGCCTCTAGCCACCCAAATTCCAAATTCAATTCAAAACGTCCCGACGGCCATATTTAGGGCTAGGCCTGATTGTCGAAATCCAGTTGGCTGGTTCGGAAAAAGATGGCGGCGACGACTGCACCATTTCGCATCGTCAACCACTCATCAGTTCGAAGGAGCGAAAAACCCCCGCGATCATGTCACCGCTAGCCACCCCTGCTTAGAGCCATGTAATGATGGTTCCCGAGTTGCCGCAGTAGCACGGATTACTATGTTTAGAGTGGAAGAACACCATTTGTAGTGTGGGGGGGGGTCTCGACGTTTGACTTCAATCCCATAACATAGTTGCGCCATTCTTGCTCTGTTCATGTTGGCAACATCTTCTGCTCAATTTTCGGTCAGCCGTCTTCTTTCAGTTGGGGCCGTGGTCCCCCCCCCCCCCCCCCCCCCCCCGGCGTGTCCATCCAGCAACGCTTCTAGAAACTACCCTTTGAATATCCATAGCCGACCTGGTTCTGTGTAAACCTCAGTCACTTTTGCTCAAGTGTCATGCTTGTCCGTGTAGAGAGCATCTTTCTCGAGGGCAGAGGGCCTATAGATGCAAAACCCTCGCACATAGGTTCCATTTGCGAATAAAATCCAGAGTCCCGAGACACTCGCCTCAAAACACACGAAGTTCCTTTCGGAAAAAGCTACCACCCGGGCCCGAGAGGTTGTCTCGCACCGCATAAGCCGGCCGGATAAGCCGTGGGCTTGAATCGCTGGAGCCGCATCTGTGTCTGGAGGCCAGTCGCAGGATGAGCTGCTTCGAGGCCGTCGCTTTCAGGGGCTTTCGGAGCACCTCGGATCTTCAACCTGACCGAAATGGAATCGAAGACTCGCAAGTTCCAGTAGCATGGGCCTTGGAAACCGAGGTAGAAGCTAACCTACCACATTCAACAACGACCACACGCCTCCTCAATATTCCCTTTGCCGTTCCTGGTCGCCGTACCACGGTCCACAGGTAAAACTTGGCCGAACACGGCGACCCACATCCTCAAAGCAACGGCGTCGGCACCCCGGGTGTTGAACCAGACCCCCAGCATGAAACAGGCACATCTTCGGACAGCACTGGGACGCCGGCCGCGTCGTCCGGAGTAATGTGGACGTTTACATACTACAGGATGAGGACTGCCTCTTCCGTGCCCATTTCCTTCATGTCCTGTGTGCAGTGGTGTGTATTAAGGTTGGGAATCCGTGTCGCAATTTCAGTCCATCTCCGGCATGGGGGTCCAGTGAGGCAGTGCCGCCCACTTCAATATTGGTTGGCGAAATAGACATGCATTGCATGTCATCTAACCAACCATGCTGCGAGATACAAGTACGCATTTATCCAAAGCGGTGGCGCCGAGGATACGCGCGGCATCCAGAAAACCATGCGAAATTGCCAAGATCACGGTGGAAAGAATCGTCAACGGCCGACATTCCGAGGGTTACGTAGGAGCCGTTCTATCCTCCGCCACACCAGAAATATATTGTGTAAGTTTAAGCGGGGGGTTATGTATCGGTATCGCCTGGTCAGTCTCTTCAGTGATGGCATGAAAGGAAACAGGCCCGGTGATCACCGACTGAGGAAAGCATATCCTTTAACCAACCGTGGTGGGCACCGTAGCAATACCTCCTTGCCGTCGAGAACACGATCTACCTACCAAGTTGGAGTCACCGTCTGCGTATAGCAGTAGGTGGACAGGGGACCGTTGATGGACTGTTTATTTGGGGAAATGTGCCCGCGCTGAATGGTGTAGTTGTGGACGTTCCCCATCGTTATACTTCTCCATGTGTACACGCCTCTGTACAAATACAACACTCTTTCTGCATAGTATGCCGGAGTCACTCTCTGTAGGGCCGTCGTCGAGATGTTATTGGCATGCCGCTGAAACCTCATGCAGTGCTGGCCATCCTCGGCCTTTTCAACCGCGCCCCTTGCTCTGCGGGGAGAAAGCAAATATTAGTTTGATTGTCTGGTCTAGGTGTCCGTACCCACGCCCTGGTAGCAGGCCTCTTCAGAAGTAACCCCTTTTCAACTGGCAACCGATAAGAATCTGAAAGTTACAGCCGCTTGGGGAATGAGCCTTTCGGTTCGAAACCCTGCTGCAGCATCGACACATGCCACCGGGCTATATGTATCATGTGGGTAGTTGCCCGTGATGTTTGAAAACACCATGGAACTGATACGGCCGCCACACGGCAAATATTAGACTACAATCACTTGCCGGAGCTGTATTGCCTTGGCCTTGGGAAGACTGGACGGGCAGAAACAGCCTTTTGTCGCTTCGCGGCCCGGATGGCAACGCCGGCACGTCAGGTGAGGGCCCAATCAATCACTGCACAGCCAGCCAAAGTGCCGGCGTCTCGCCTTGATGTCTAATTTCAAGAGGTACAAGTGAGGATGGGCGGGGGAAGGGGGTCCATGCGGAAAGTATATTTGCCCGAGTTGTGGCCTACGAAAAGCTTGCAGAGCCGCCGATACAGTTTAGGTCGGCTCAGTTGCTATGAAGGCGGTTTGTGTCTATCCGTAGACCATCTATTATAGCTTACGGATACTCCGTACATAGATTACAAAACGCATTAGCTATCTGGAGCTGAATGCGAGGTGTGGCACGTGTTCGGATAACCGGAGTGTGAGTAGTCTGTGCAGTCACACCAGGAAGTGTAAACTATTCATCGGTACGGAGTATCCGTAGTTCACATAGCTATCAACAGGGGTGCGAGCGCAGTCACCACCAGTTTGGATGCGATCAACCCACCTTTGCAACTCGCGGATCGCCCGGAATAAACCTAGGAGAGAAGTTAGCCCCGCGTGCGATTCGGACGATGCTTGAGCTGCCAGCGCCAAATCGATTGTTGATAGATACCACAGTCGCAGTGTGTGGCTTTCCAGATGCAATGACGTACGAATGGAGCAAAACGCACAAGGTCAGCCCAAAGAGAAGGGCGTTATGGCATCTAGGGCCGCGTTCCTTATCGAATGCGGCGAGAGTAATGGCCTTGAGGGAAAACTCGTGGATAGAGAGAGGCATGACGATGGGAAATAAGATGAAGTTAGTTTCGACTCGTGGTGGTGTGAGAACAGACAAGTAGGTGGTAGGTACCTTGGTAGTTCGTATACACTACCTAACCTTGAGCAGTACGTACGAATACTCGGTACATGCAAGAAGGCAACATCCCATGCCAATGAATAAGACACAGCAGGCATGGTCTGAATGTCTTTGTGCACAGTCATCGCGGGAACGGCAAGGTACGTGGCCTCGTGGTCGAATGACAGACGGCTGAGTAACATGACAAGGGCGTGGCGAGGCCAGAGGCCCGCCCGAATGGATGTACACCACTGCGTGTACGGGCACGTACCTACCTAGGTACCTAGATAGGTAGATGAGGGCAACGGCAAGCAGCAGAGCCTCGAGTCTGGCCCGGAAGGGTGTGTGTGTGTGTGTGTGTGTGTGTGTGTGTGTGTGTGTGTGTGTGTGTGTGTGTGTGTGTGTGTGCCTGTGGAAACCATAGGAACTGGAAGGTGGAAGAGGGCGGCAGCAGCGAGATTGATTGGTACGTATTCATTTACCCGCCGGACTGGGAGGGACTGTCGCAAGAGGCCTATATTGTAAGATTGCGCCTCTCCGAATCCGTCAAAAAACGGTTGTCTCACCCCTGACCCCGGCCAAGGGGAAGGGAGGGTGTGTGGGGGGCGCTATGTGACTAGAGCAAGGTACCATCGGCCAACGGTGCTCCTTGGTCTTTGTCCCCCATGTTTCTTTCCTCTGCCCGCGTTTGAATCCAGATTCCCATTGGACTGGCTTTTGTTTCCCAGGATGCTTACCTGCCTATTCGTACACCATGTGCGACAAGAAGGTTCATTTACTAGGCAAGTACGGATAGGTAATCCCGGATATGTCTTGGTTGCCATTGGGGATATCCTAACGCAGCAGAGTCCTTCGTCCAGACGCGCCTGTCATACCATCCCTACCAAAGTGCAAAGCATCTATTCGTATGCCGCTGTACGTGGACTGCATGTACCCAGCGCAACCACTGTGACGGGAATGGTATGTACTACTGCAGAAGACGGCCCAATCCATCAAGCACATTGCCAACTTTCCCCAAACCCTTCTTCCAGCTCCGTCCTCGGTCCATCGAGACGGGATGTGTCGTATCATGGGTGTCAGGCACGGCTCCAACGTGAGTGGTCCCCAGGGGGCTGCGCAGGGGAACCACCACTAGGTAGGTAAGCGCCTAAAAGGGAAATGGTGCCAAATCAGAAGCGCTACGCTGCAACCATTTGCCTCCACTCCTTCTCCGGGGGGGGGCCTGAGCATGGCCCCTTTCTGGCCAGTCGCCGTCTGCAATCCCACTCTGCCACCACTTTGATCAATCGCTTCCCAAAATCTCCCAAACGCTGGCCCATTTCCCTCTTTTTTTATTTAATTTTTTGCCCTTCCATTTCCCTTCTGAATGGATCGTCATCTTGGAGTCTTGAATTGTACCTTGGTTCTACTTGTCACTTGGTGAGACATCCCCGACCCAGATCCGTATGATTAGAGACAGCCACTGCCGCCCAGATGTCGTCTTTAACCATGGCCACCCGCGACCCTCGTCCACCTCATCTCAACCTCCATCACCCACACAAAGCCCCCGAGGACCCTCCATGCTCTTCTGAGACTCTTAACGCTTCATCCGATGTACTCCGGGGCCGTCCGTCCAACCGCGATTCCCACCGCCCTGCAACCTCCCCTTCGCCCTCGCCTGGACGTACCAGATCACAGACCTTGCCCGTGTTAACGCTTACCTTGAACACCACCAAGGCAATCAAGCGAAAGCCTCTCTCCTCCACGGCGTCTCAGTTGGCTGCCAGCTACGCCTCCGGTCCGACAACTCCCTCCGTTCGGTCGCCGTCCGACTTTGCTGCCCCCGACGCACGTTTCTTGAGGTCCTTCTCGGTCGACAGCCCTACTCTCTACGAGTATCCCGAAAACACCGTCCGCCCTCTCTTCGCGCCCCCAGCCGCGCACCAGAGAAACGACACCCAGTGAGTCCGAGCATCTCCCATCTTATCCGTCCGAGATCCCGCCTGGCAGGAAGGTTAGGTACTCCACAGACGGCAACGCTAACCTGTCATTCTTCTTCTCGCAAGCAGACCCTCACCCGCGGGTGTGGTGCACGACGCGGCCTTCCCTTCCTTACGAAACAGATCAAGCACCAACCTTGCCTTCCCTCAAACGGCCCTTTCAGACGGCCTGTCGGAATCTGCCTGCTGGCCTGCCGACGTCACCCCAACCTTCTCGCCCAGGTTACCGAAACTGACACCAGAGCCCATCATTGAGGAGGACACAGACTCCGACTCTGACTCGACTTACAGTCACAACACTAATGAGAACTCTATCATGTCCATACCCACCTCCAAACCTACTCCTCCTCATCTGAACCTCAACGGCGATCGAGACGACTCCCCTCAAACCATCACGACCGTACTGGAAGCCCGCCAGCCCCTTTCGCCAAGTACATCAACACATGCGCCCTCCGTCGATAAGCCTCTGCCCAAGTCACCAGGCTCTTCTAAGCCAGCAAACTTCTTTGCCTGGGGATCTTCGCCGTCGCCTTCGACGACCGAGTTCTCCTCTCTCTCTTCGCCCCTAGGATCACCACGACGCATCACGCTGACAGATGACACTCCTCTCACAACGGGAGTACCGTCATTGCAGCCGGAACCGAGAAAAGGGAATGCTACACCCACAAACGCTCTTGGATATTGCGAATCAAACCTGTACACGCCACCGCCTTCCTCCCTAGCACCGTCGTTGCAGATTGAAGAGATGGAGGACGAACTCAAGGCCATCAGCTCCGAGCTGGCCTCGTCCATCCGTCGTGAAATGGACCTGGAGGACCTTGTCGACAGACTACAGTCCGAGATCAACAACCCCCAAGCGCCTGGCAGAAGAACCAGTGACTACTTTTCCGACTCGGGCTATAGCTCTACAAAGTTCAGCGAGTACGACCAGAACAAGGAAGAGGTCGAGAAGATCCAGAGGCGCGCTGAGCAAGAGAAGGCGTCCATGCGCCTGGAGTTGACCACTAAGCTCCAGGAGGAACGATCGCGGAGAGCCGAGCTTGATCGGCAAATTAAGGAGCTGGCCGAAAAAGCTTCCCAATTCGACTCGGCCCAGATCAATAGTGACGACGCCAACAGCCGCCTCCGAGACCTGGAACACACTTGCGAAGATCTACGACGCAGGTTGGGCGAGGAAGTCCAGGTCAGGTCTAACTTCGAAGACTTACTGTCCGTCCTCAAGGTCGAGCTCCAAAGCGCTACCAACGAGCGTGACAACCTGCGCGATGAAATCGTGCCGCAACTGAAGGCAAAGCTCGATGGGCTCGAGGCCGAGGCGTCAGAGTACGTCAACCTCACTTACGAGTCATCCAAGATGCAACAGGAGTTGGAAGTCCTCAGACAAGAAAACCAAGCGCTCAAGGCGTCGGGACAACAGCCCCAGCCAGAGACCCGTCCTCGAAGCTCCACTACCCGTGTCACCCGATCCAGCTCCGTCACCGCTGCGCCCTTTGTCCTCCAGAAGGCTCCGGCAGGGATCGGGCTGACCAGGTCAAACACTGTCAAGTCTGGCGTGACCGAGTCCCGCGAGCAATTGTCGGAGCGCCTCAAGGATGTCGAGGCACAGAGAGATGCCCTGCACAATGCGCTGAAGAGCCTGCTGGAGAGGCAGGAGTTTCAAAACCGAGAAAACGAGAAGAAAATTGCGGCTCTAGAGCTGGAGCGTGAGCGGTTGATGACCGCCTCTCCACGCAAGGCTGGCTTCGAAAGAGAAATATCCAGCTTGCGTGTGGAGATTAATGTGCTCCGTCGACGCGCCGACGAGGCGGCTGAGCAAAAGTGGCAAGTGGAGAAGGGTCTTGCCGGTCTTAAGATGGACCTTGACCGTGCCGAGGGAGAAGTAGCCGCCCTTCGTGATCTGCTGAAGGAGAAGGATATCCTCATTCCTCCGTCGATGGCACGGTCGAGTGCGTACGAGCCGGCCTCGGCCGTGCCCGTCACTTCGGAGTCTCTCGAAGCCGCCTTCAAGGATCTTCAACTTGCCTACAAAGACTCTCTCCTCAAAATCAAAGAGTTGGAAAGCCGCGGTGCTATACTTCCCGGAGACGAGGCCACTCAGCTGGCCTTCCAGAGGCTTGAGCAATCTCTCACGGCTGCCGTCTATGAACGCGACGCAGCGAGAGAGGAGGCTTCTGCTTACAAGGACCAACTGGAAAGCCTTGCTGGCAGTGAGGTCGCTCACCTTGAAAGCGAGCGTGCGCTCGCCGACGAACTTCGCATTTCTGCGCAGCGCGTCGAGGACCTCGCCTCGCAGGTTCAGAAACAGCTCTCCGTGAACTCGGAACTTCGCCAACGTCTCGCGGACGCCATTGCTCGCGGGGACGCCGACCGCAAAGCGAACGCCGACCGCATCACTCGCTTGCAGAGTCGCCTCAAGACCCTGGAAGAGCAGCTTCAATCGGCCCAGATCTCCTCAGAGGAGCGTGTCGCTCGCCACGAGGAGCAGCTCAGGGAGCTGAAGGACGCACAGAGCGCTCAACTGGTTCGGATGAGCCCATCTCCCATCGGCACCGGTTTCCGCTCTCCGCGCAAGCCCGGTTCGAGCCCCATGCCGTCGCCCATGTTCCCTCGATCGCCGCGCTCTATGCCAAAGCAGTCTGTTGAGGACGACATCCAGATCGACATGTTGCGCGCTAAAGTCGTCGAGCTGGAGACGGCGCTCACGAACGCCGATTCGGAGATGCAAGATGTCATTGCCCGCATGAGCACGGCGCAAATCGAAGTCATGACCTTACAGGAGGAGCGTGAGGCTGCAAGACGGGAGACCAGACGTCTTCAGCAGGAGCTGGAGAAGGAGAGGGTGAAGGCTTTCGAGGACCGCTTCAAGTCGCTTGGCAGCACAAGCCAGTGATTTAAAGAACGACCGCCTTGACACGAATAGGGGCGCCTGCACTAAGACGTAACGTTGCCCCATATACCCCGCCATCAGCATGCGGCGTGCCTCGTTTCAAGATGTGCACTGGGACCAGGTCACATCCTTGGCAACCAACGTTTGCGGTTCGCTTGGAGTCGCACCATTGGGAATCTGTCATTCAAAGCCACCAGGAAGGTGGCGCTGCTGGGTCGTTGCACCAGCAAGCCATGCGTTGAGAAAGTGAAGGACTTTTTTGCACTCAATCACTGTTTGTCATTTTGTTATTTTGGGTATCGGAGTTTTACTGCCACCTCTGGGATGAGGCAGCGTGCCCGGATCCCAGCAGATCGGCTTTTTGGTGTTACAAACAGCACTTTGGACGGCCGGAAAACTACCTACAGCACATGATTTTCTGTCTCTGCCAGTTTGCAGACTCTTTATACCTCTTTATATATACATAGTGGGCGGGCAAGCACCGAAAGTGTTTGCATAATGTGTTATTTAGTTTTCATTCCCCCTCGCCTCAGATCTTGGGACTTTCTGTCACAGGACGCTGCTAGGACGAGTTGGGGGGACATAGGCTGTACAAATAGGAAACATGCACGGCAAAGGGGCCATCTGTGCGGGCGGAAAAGCGATGGAAGACGAGGCAAAGAGACGGACCTGACCGAGATTGTCAAGGTCCGAGGTGGGCAGGCGTCGGATGAGGAGGATCAAAGTGAAGTCGTGCTGTATGTTAGAAAAGAATTGATGACTTGAAAAGAAACCACGACGTCCAATCCTTAGACTGACTGATTGATTTTGATGCTCGACTAGACTGCTCATAGATTCGTTGAGGCGCCACGGGCCCGCCGCGCCTCAAACTGCGCGCCATGAGAATCACTTTTGGACCGCCGGGGGTCGCTAGGATGGAGAGCGGAGCTAGCCGTTCGTGTGATGCCAAAACATACATTGATTCCCATGGCAAAGCAATATGGGACTCCGGGAATAGGCGCAGGTACTCTTTTCTCCGAGAATCATGGGGACAGGACGGATGGATACTGAAGGACTATTATTGCCTCTTGACAATATTCTTCAAGGTTAAGTGCAATGCACTGCGCAGCGCATCTGGTCAACGAGAGAAACGGTTATGGATATCAAATGTTTCGTGTCTTATTCATCTCGTAATTCGTTGGGCAAGTCCCCTCCCCTTTCTTCCGTGCAACAACAAATCCGCTCTAGCTTTTGAAACAACGCCGTAATTTTCGTGTCGTGACTTCCGATGAGACAACTCACCTATCACTCTTCATCGTCCACGCCAAGTGTTAGCTGCATTGTCAATTCTTGTATTCCAGCCGTCACTTGGGCCTACAATCCACCGTACCGCTTCACGATCCCTGCAACCTTGTTCGCGAGCTCATCGGCCTCGGAACGGGTGGCCGCCTCGGCGTACACGCGGCACGCGTTCTCGGTACCACTGGCGCGAGCGAATGAACGAGCACTGGTGTACTTCCTAACACACTGGTCGATCTCGTCCTGGGCACCCTCAGGGTGGCTGAGGCGGCGTTCGGCATCGGTGGTCTGGAAAGCGTCCTTGTTACCAACCTCAACGCGAACGAGGCGGTTGGGGAGATCCGAGTAGGTCGAGGCCCAGTCCTTGAGAGTCCAGCCCTTGTGGGCGAGGATCACCTCAACCATCAACATGTCTGACAGGGCATCGCCGACCGTCTGGTTGACGAGGTCGCCCACCGCGGCAAGAGTTTCGAGGGCGTCCTTCTGGGCGGGGGACTGGGGCTTAGTCTCGCGGAAGGCACGCATAGCGTCCTGGCTGAAGAGGACGGTGCCGTGGCCGTTGGCCTCGAAGTAGGGGCCAATGTCGAACTTGAGAGCGGCGTGGTGCAAGTGCTTGACGCCGGTAGGCGTGCACACAACGGGCAATCCGAGGTGCTTCTCAATGTAGTTGGTGCTGGCACCGTTGGCATAGGCTGTCTGAACAACCCCGATACGGAGGTCATTCTCGAGGCCAGCGGAACGGACGAGGTCACCGATAAAGGAAGCAGCCAATGTGGATATCCGGTCGCCGTCCAGCATGAAGAAGCCGGTATCCGGGTCGGTGTAGTAGTAGATCAGGCGGTCGGCATCGCCATCAAAAGAGCAATAGCGGGCGCCAGGGATGGGTTTGGGAGAAGCAGGGGCACGCTGCTTAGTCTTGACGAAGTCGGCTCCGCACTACCAGCTGTCAGCTCGAGCAATTGAAACGGCAGGAATGTGGTAAGACTTACGTCGAGGTTGAGGACCTCGGGGCGGAGGACGTCGTCGTTGACGACCTTGACGTCGAAGCCGGTTATGTCCTTGGGGACGTGCTTCAGGAACTCGGTAAGCTTGGGGCCACCAACACCGTTGGAGCAGTCAACGGTCAATTGGCCTTCAATTTTGCGGCCCTTGAGAGCCTTGACGAAGGCATCGGCAAATTTTTCGTAGTAGCCTGTTTCGCTAACCTTGCCGTACGACTGAGGGGTACCCTCGGTGTTGACGCATCGGGTAAGGTAGTGCAACTGGGGCGTGGTGAGGATCTTGTAATCGACGTACTCAACACCGGTGGCATCAAAGGAGTCGGCAAGAGCCGCAACAAGCTTGCGGCCTGAAGGACGGGTGTCTCGACCGTAAATGACGCGGGCAGGGGCCGAAAGGTCGATGCGGAGCTGAGAGGCCAAAGCCTTGTAGTTGTCGAGGAGCTCCTGGTCCGAGGAGCTGTTGACAAGCTTAGTGGCGTACGACTCCCACTCCTGCTCGAGCATGTCACCCATGGGGTCGACAATCTTTACACCATTGTCGACAGCAGGGTTGTGGCTAGCCGTGATCATGACACCAATCGTCTGGCCACTGAGCTTGCGGCTACGCAGGCCGGAGAGCAGACCGACACGGAAAGTGACACCGTCGAGGAGGTCGGCCTTCATCCGGAACCCCGCAGTGCCATACTTGAAGGTGTGATTCGGCACGACGGGGTGCTTCTGGGAGGCGGCGATAATCTTCTCGTCCGACATGGCGGGCGGTAGTAGAAAAGACTGGTTTGGGATGCAGGTGGTCGTGGACAGTGGAAAAGAGTTCGGGAGGCTTGTTTTACGAGCTGGAAGAGCGATTGACGGAGCGGAAGCAAGAGAAGGAGGGAGAAACAGATCCGGGGATGTTTGCGAGAAAACAGTGGAGAGGAAATGGTGGGCGGCAGTTGGCTTGCTGGACGGGCGTGGAGGCCGCCATTCCTGTGTCCTTTTTTTTTATACCTTGCCTACCTATTCATCCACTTACCTTACATCCTAGCTCCCCAGCATTATAATGCTGGTGCGAAAATAGCAGCAGTAGCAGCAGTAGTGATAGCACCAGCGGCAACCAACCTCAGCAAGCTCTGCCAGCTGACACTGGCCGTGATGCAATACTGCAAGGCAAGTCAGATGGATGCAGAGCACCTCACCGCAAGTGGAATAAGGAAGAGGGGGGTGGGGCGCCAGTGGAATGCAGCCCCTCCACCAACACAAACACAGCCTACCTACCTACGGGTAGGTACCGATAGGTAGGTAGGTGCCAGTACGTACATTTGCTGAGGGGCATCCAGCAGCTAAATCAGCTCTCACTGCCTCGCGCGTCTCCCTGCACAAGTCACGTGCTTTCGTGATTGGATTCGGAGCCAGGCCAAAGTCGCTTTGCGTGTCCTGCGCGTTTGGTTTGCCTCCTACCTTCAGCCTTGTCTTCTATTCTTGGTTCTTGACCCCAGTCCTACGCCGAGAGCCAACGCGGCTATTGATGGCTATTGCGACGTCGCTCAGAGCTCAACGCCCGCTCCTTGCATTTCTCGCTCGCAAAAATGCTATTTTATGCACGCCGCTCTTGGTGATGACTTGAAAGACACAGCCAAGAATTCCTGCATCACGTCAGCACAATGGCTGGCGAACATGAGCAATACGCGAACCCATTGCTTCTCGATTGGGTCAAAGAGTGGCTCGACACCGCGAGGGAGCGTAACATGAAAAGCGTCTCAACCTACAGAAACGCCTATGACTCTCTCAAAGCATGCCCCATCACCTTCAAGCACCCGCGCCAGCTCACCCAGCTCAAGGGTTTTGGAGACAAGCTCTCCTCTCGCCTCACAGATAAACTGAAGGAACACTGCGAGGCCAACGGTCTGCCTATGCCTACGAATCCGCGTTTGTCCAAGGAAAGTCGCCAACTCCTCGGTGCGGCCGCTGACGATGATGAACCCCCACCTAAGAAGGCGCGGAAAGCAAAGTCCTATGTTCCGACCTATCGATCCGGCCCTTATGCCCTTCTGCTGGCTCTCTCCACCTTGGACGAAGAGGCCCAGCTGGGAATGACAAAGGCCAACCTCATCGAGCTGGCACAGGAACACTGTGACTCGTCCTTTAGTGCGCCCAGTGACCCCACCAAGTTCTATACGGCCTGGAACTCGATGAAGACTCTCATAGATAAAGATCTCGTCTGCGAAAAGGGACGCCCGCAGAGGCGTTATTCGCTCACGGAGGAAGGATGGGAGGTCGCTAGGCGCATCAAGAAGACAACAGAATCGAGCTTGAGGGCCGATGACCCCGCGGCAGGCCCCAGCACCCGTCCTGAGCTTTCAACACGACCAGAACCGGCCACAGAAACGATGGGAAGAAGCGTTTCATTGTCAGCCGAGCCCGTGGAGCAAGCAAAGGCCAAGTCGGTATACGAGGGCGTCGTCGCAAATGGCCCGGTAGTCTCAGACGATGCTTCGTTACCCACATTTACTCCGATACGGCTCGCGCCGGGTTCGTTCACAGTCCATCTCGCGCTGGACATCCGCGAAGTCCGAGCAGTGAAAGACCGCGATTACATGCAAGATGAACTCACCAAAAAGGGGGTCAAGCCCCTCATGCGGGCGTTGGAAATCGGCGACGCGCAGTGGATTGCCAAATGCCACGATCCCACCGCCCTGTCCCGTCATGGTGCAGAAGGAGACGAAGTCGTCCTGGACTGGATCGTCGAGCGCAAACGACTTGACGATTTGGTCAGCAGTATCAAGGATGGTCGTTTTCACGAGCAGAAGTTCCGGCTTCGCAAATCCGGCGTCAAACATGTTGTGTACATCGTCGAAGAAATTGCCATGGACTCGGGCTACTACTCCAAGATCGAGGAGATGATACAATCGGCCACTGCTTCCACTCAAGCTGTTAACGGCTACTTCCTGAAGAAGACGCAGAAAATGGATGACACAATTCGGTACCTCGCACGCATGACGTTTATGCTCAAGAAGATGTATGAAAGCAAGCCTCTTCAGGTGATCCCGACGCCGGCTCTGACGGCGCAGAACTACCTGCCGCTGCTGCAACACCTGCGAGAAAAAGAACCGTTGACGGGCTACTACATCACCTACCCCGCGTTCGCATCGTTGGCGTCCAAGTCGGACATGATGACGTTACGAGACATTTTTCTCAAGATGCTCATGACAACGAGGGGCATTACAGGAGAGAAGGCATTGGAGATTCAGAAGCGGTGGAAGACACCGCATGACTTTATCAAGGCGTACCAAGAATGCGGCTCGGGCGAGCAGGGCCTCAAGAGGAAACGGGAGATGGTCATCAATGGCTTGCCGAACCTCGTGGGCCGCAAGAAGATTGCCAAGGCCGTCAGTCAGCGATTGGCCGAAGTCTGGGGCGATGCTTGAGCATGAGATATCTGGATGGCGCGGGGCATATCATATCAACAGCGCAGATCAGGATATGTGGATTTTATAGCAAACTTGAGATGCAAAACCAAAAGAGGGAGGGGGCAAAGAGATGATAAGATTCCTAGAGTGTTCCTAAGATTTTCTGACTAGCCCTTGAGCGACGATGCGCTCCACCATTTTCTCCAGCGGAGCACTGCCCGCATCGCCGAGGTAGCTCGCCAGGCTCTTCTCGGCGTACTTTGCCATCATGTCGACCTCGACATTGACCGTGTCGCCGGGCTTCTTCCCCGCGACGACAACCTTCTCCTGGGTGTAGCTGATGAGCATGACCTCCCACCAGCCCTCGTCGTCGTTGACCTGGGTGACGGTGAGACTGGTACCGTCGAGAGCGACGTAGCCCTTGTAGACGACGTAGCGCAACACGGCCTTGTCGCGCGGCGCGAAGCGGAAGGTCAGCGCATTGCCGTCGGGCGTGACGGCGAGGATGGCGGCGGTGGTGTCGACATGGCCCTGGACAAAGTGCCCGCCCATGCGGGTGTCGGCGCGGACGGCGCGCTCAAGGTTGACGCGGGATTCCTTGGCCAGGGAGCCCAGGTTCGTGATGCGGAGGGTCTCGGGCGCGACGCCTACACGGAAAGATGGCGGGGAGGTCTCGAACTGGGTGACGGTGAGGCAGACACCGTTGATGGCTATGGAGTCGCCGAGGTGGCAGTCCGAGAGGAGCGTGGAAGACTCGGAGAGGGTGATTGTGAGGGAGGTGCCGCCGGTCTCATCATTGGGGTCGAGTTCGGAAACCACTGGGGAATGTGTTAGTTGAGTGGCGATGGAGAGGTGAGTCAAGGGGGTTGGTTGGGTGATGGGATAGGTGAGGGGTTCAACGGACCTCCAATGTCTTCAACGATGCCTGTAAACATGGCTGTCTTGTGTGTCTTGTCCGGGCTACGGTTTGGTGTTTCGTTTGTCAATTGTGGTGGAGATGTAGAGACTAATTAGCGTAGGGCGGCTGAATGAGTGGGTGGGATGAGAGGTCGTCGAAGGCCTTTGAAGCTATGGGTGTTAGATCGGTGACCCCTCCATAAAAAGCACCCCCCTCCCCCACTTTCTGCAACGAACAGATGGGCGACGACCACTAACAAGGAACATCGAAGCCATGCACCGCCTGTTTCCAGTGGAATTCACAATTGCCCTGCCACATTTGCTCGGTCACCGCGGTGCCTTCTTTCCTGCTACGGATCAGTTCCCCCTCGCCGGCGTATCACTGATTGCGTCCCCTATCCTTCTAGGGCATTCGAGATGGCTTAGCATGATTTAGTCAGCATGTTTGGCAGCTGTCGATAGCGGTTCAGGGTTTGGTGGGGGGGGTGAGTGACTCTTGGCACCACCCCGCGCGCGGATTTTCGAGGTGGGGCTAAGATAGGTATGTAAGCATCATCACATCAGACAACGGGCTCGGAAGGGATATAGTTAAGGGTCCCCGTTGCCTTTCTCCTCTCGCTCGATGAGTGTAATTTCAAGTCTTCCCCGGAACCCCGGAACTGCGGGCGTAGTGCCTGTGAGCCAAGATACTCGTGATCGGTGCCGTTCTTGCCTGCCAACAAGCGTTTCGCAAGCCCAAAACGCTCGGTGAAGTCAACGTTTGTCTACCCAGGGACTTCGTTGGTCTGCCACAAACGTTTTTGTCAACGGCATAGTTCTGGTAAGACCTTGACTCGCTAGGATTGAGTTCTACTGATATACTACTGGTTGGATCATGGCCTTGGACTTCTAGGTCATGTCTCAACTAGCAATGTCCAGGCAGACGGACTGAGGATTCAAAGTTGGACAGAGGAGCGAGCAGACCGTGAAGTAAAGAGATCAAATACATGGTGGACAAAGAATAATCACAAGGCGGGGATGAGTGCATGCTTGCATGGCGTAGGAACTATTGTTCCCATATAACAAGAGGGGCTCTGAGTAAATGACCAGCACGAGGTCAACCTCATACTCGCTGTAGATGTTTCCATGTTCGGCATCGACTGACTTTCGCCAACCCGAAAGCTTATCGGACATCTTCCAAGGCCTCTCGGACCAAACAGAGACTGGCTTTCATCAATCGCTTCAATGACATTCAGCGGCGGGTGTCGCTTCTCGTACTTGTTCCAGCGGGCCACGACAGCGATCACGCTCTCTGGTCAGAATCGGATAAAAAGGTTCACCCGCCCAATTGCGAGAATCGGCCTCATGGCGGAAGCAGGCGGCACAGTTACCGACTCATAATATTTGTTGCAGACAGTTGAATGCCAACCAAGCCTTTGGGTACTGAGTGCGGGGACTTGGGTTTCACGATTTGCCAGCCAACATGACGACTTCTTCAACCAATCCACTCAACAGCATGTCAGCTTTTGCGGTTTGAGAGTGGCATGCTGAGCTCACTTGGAACAGGACTGGCCCACACCAAATGCACCTGTCATCAGTAGGCCATATGAGAACCGACCGGGAGGGCCTCGCCGGTTCGCACGTGGCCCAGGGCCCCGGAATCAACAAGTCGCTTTTGCCCAGCATAGTTCTCCGCCATGCGTCTCCTCTTCACCACATACGGATCTTGGAGATTATGTGTGCAGGAACATAAATACCGGGACTGTGGCGCCGCAGGGCACCCGGTGTCCGGGCGAGCATGGAGTCGCCGACTAACCAGATTGCGGCACATCGCCACGAATACTGCCTTCGCATCGACTGTCGCCCTTCTGCTTAAGGATACAAGCCGCATATAAGGTGTATGCATGCACTTTAGGCCCCCGGGTGATAGACGTCACATGCTTGCGCTGTGTGTGTGTGTGTGTGTGTGTGCGTGTGTTCGTACCGGCGATGCCAAAAAGCTTACAACTCAACCATCAGCCTCTCGGTAATAAGCGCCTACCCGGCACCTATTGATATTTCTTGCTACTGGGTTCACTAGGTCTTCAGAGGATACAAGATAGATGATAATCATAATCTCATAAATATTCGCAGGCAGTTATGCGCCATGCTTATGGTATGCTTCTTCTATCCAAAGGGGAGAAAACCTCCCGGTCCAATGTAAGCCAGCCCGCCTCCACCCTGAATTAAAACTCCGAACCCACTTTTGGTACTCCATGATTATGATGTCATCCTTTTGTGCAATCCATCCCATTAGGCCCGCTTCTCACTCATATCCGTCCTTGCCCCAATGACGGGACTGGGCTGAATTTGGTCATCCGTCTCCTTCTCCCTTGCCGACGACGACGAAGACGCCTCGGCGGCGTCGGTCACGACACCATTAGAGCTCTTGCCCTTGTACTGCTCCTTGAAGTAGCCATGCATCGCCTCGGAGAACATGTCCGGGTCCTCCCATACCTCGGGCTCCTTCTCGCCCTGCATCGCCTGCCTCTCCTCCCACTCCTTGCGCATGTCCTCGATCTGCGCCTTGTGGTCCTTCTCGGCGTCGTAGTACTTGCCGACGCCGCGGAGGCGCTCCCAGACGCTGAGGTGGGTGGGGTGCACGGCGACGCCGTGGTACTCGGCCTCCTTGCCATTGCGGATGTAGGTCCAACGGCGCTCCTGCTCCTTGAGGTCCAGACCCGTGGTGTCGGGCAGGAAGAGCCAGGTAAGGAGCATGCCGGCAAGACCGAACCACGGGACGACGTAGAACTTGGTCTGGGTGTCGATGTAGTTGTACAAGACGGAGGCGAGGAGAGCACCGGCCTTTCCGATACAAGCGGAAAATCCATGGGCGGTGGCACGGATGGGGGTGGGGAACACCTCGCCGGCGACGAGGAAAGTGACCGAGTTTGGGCCGAACTGGTTAAAGAAGGAGCTGAGGAAGTACATGGCCTGGAAAGCGTGAACACCGGCGGGGCTGACGTAGTACTCGAAGTTGAAGGCCGGGATGACGAACATGATGAAGCACATCAAGAAACCGACCTGCTGCATCATCTTGCGGCCGTAGAGTTTGTTGTCGATGAACAGGGAGGCGAGGTAGTAGCCGCAAAGGGAAACAACGACGTTGACCAGACTCCAGGTCCACTTGGTCAGGAGGGAGTCGGGGTTGCTGGAGATGATGGAGATGAACTGGCCCTGGAAGAGTTTGTTGCCGTAGAAGAAGACGTCGTTGCAGAACCAGGTGCCGGCGGTGGCGAGGAGACGGCCGCCAAAGTGCTGGCAGCAGTACTTGAGAGCGTTGATGTCGTAGCCGGTGACGCCCTGCTTCTTCTTGGCGAGGGCGAGCTGCTGGTTCGCGCGCGGCATCTTCCAGATACGGTAGTAGACGAGCCATAGGGTGCCAATGGCGGGCAGGGCGAACGAGATGCGGAACGTGTACTGGGCGGCGGTGACGGAGTACGGGCCGTCGCCGTAGCCGCGGTTGAAGATGACGAGCAGGACGATGAGGACGACCTGGTTGACGAACTGTCCCCAGCCCTGCATCAGAAAGGCCATGGTGACCTTGCGGCCACGGTGCAGACGATCGTCGCGCGTAGACATGCGGCCGGCCGCCACCGCGTTCTCCATAGAGGAGGTGGCGGTGATGGGATACTCGCCACCGACGCCAAAGCCGTAGAAGAAGAGGGACCAGGCGTAGAAGATGACCCAACCTTGGAGAGAGGCGGCCCAGCTGCCGGTCAAGAGCAACAGACCGATGAACATTATGGCGGCGTCCTGGATGAGACCGTAGCGACGACCAATCCAGTCACCGATAACCTACAGCAGGGTCAGAAACTTTGTGCTCCCCACAACGGATGATGACACGACTTACACCAATGGCAGCCTGGCCAATCATGATACCGACAATCTCGAGGTATGTGACAGACGCAACCCAGTTCTGGGTACAGACGGTATGAGACTTCCCCCAGCATTCGGGCCAGACAGCAGCGAAGAGCGGCTCCAAGTTGCCGATGGAGAACAAGACGTAGCCCTCGAGACCGAGACCAGCACCAGGGAGAACGGCGTTGCGAAAGTACCAGGAGACGGGCGAGAGAGGGTCCTCCTTCATCATGGCTGCGGTGGCCCTGAGCTCCTTGAGGGCCTCATCGCGGTCGACCTTGCTGACGAAGTTGACGCGTTTCCACCAGGGCAGGTCGGCCCAGTAAGTGCCGTCGGGCGTGTACGAGTCGTCAGGGCGCGTGACGTGGCCGAAAATCTGGCGTTCGTACTCAGTGGTATGCTCTGTGGGGTAGTCGTCGCCCGTCTCCGGGCCGTGAGGCACGGGAAGGACGCCAATGGGCGCAGAATGGCGATGAGTCGCCGCCATTGTGTTTAAGAAGGTGGATCAGGGTGCCCGAACAGAAGATGACCTGAGGTGGCTCGCGCCTAGATGACGGCAATATTTAGATGTTTGTCTCGTCGGGTGTGTCGTGGGGAGACCAAAGCTGAACCTTGGATGATGGGACGGTACCCAAGGGCAAGGTTCACTCGATGAGGCGGTTCCTGACTTTCACCCTGGAGAGAGCAGGTGAGGGGAGAGGGGGGAGGGGGGGGTTCTCGATGTTGGCCACGAGGGGAGAAGTGAAAGGAAAGGAGAGACGACCAGGCCAAGAGGGAAGGAAGCATATAAGGGAAGTTGATCCTGGGATGGATGGTGGTGGAGGGCCCAGGCGGGCAAGCTGGGGGAGGGCGTCCTGCCTTACGGATACTTGGTAGTGTGACAAGATAAGACGTCCATGTATGGATACCTAGAGAGGTGGAATCGGGCGAACCACCCCGAGAAGAGGTTGAAGAAGCTCGACGACCCTGGACCAGTTACAGCCGAGAATTCAATCCCGTGGCAGCTTGACCTGCTTCAACGGCGGCGGGCCAACGGTTCTGGTATGTGCGGGATGGGGCCGCCCTGGTTAGTGTATCCGTAGACAGGGTAGCCTCGAGGCTTTTGCTAGTGTTGTACCTCGTAGTAGGTAATTTGAGTGATCGACCAAGGAGGCGGACCCTCCCAAGGTCGCACAGGCTTGAGTATGCCACGGCAAAAAGGAAGGGTGGTAAGAGATTGGAAGAGAAAATAAAAAGGGACCAATGGATTGGGGCAGCGAGCAGAGGCAAAGCAATAACCAGGAACGAAAAGGCGAGATGTAAAACGGGCATGAGCACACACGACGTACGTACATCGTGGGTCGATGAGCGAAGCGGCGTACATAGGTACCTAGTAAAGGGAGAGAGAAAGAGACAGAAAGAGAGAGTGTGTGGCCACCCAGCCCACTTGGACCTCCACCAGGGGTCTGTCTATCTGTCTGTCTGGCCAATTCGGTGTCCCAGCATGGGATCCCTGACCATTAGCCGGACGATGGGATGGATGGATGGCAAAGTACATTAGCTACCCATCTATCTACCTTTGCTGCAGCGTATACGGATACTACGTATGATATGACATTGAAAGTGGACATATCCGTTGGAAAGAGGTAGGCACTGTGGGATGGAAGACGAGGCGGTATTCGTACTTCAGGGCGGAGACGGATGACCGTCCACACATCCATCACGCAGCCAGGCAGTGGAGATGACAGGAAGAAGAAACCCGGGCATTGTGTCTTCTGCCCAAAATAAGATGACGAAATAAAGAAGCAAGGCTTGAAAGACATTTAGAGACAGACACAGGGAAGGACCAGCAACGGTCAACCCGAAAAAATGGCGGGGCGTACCAGCTTTACATAAGTAGGTAGGTAGGTACCTACATTGTACGTCACCGGGACAGGCTACCTACCTAGGTAGTTTGGCGCAAAAACAACAACAACAACAACAACAACAACAACAACAATACAAAACAGACGCAGGTCAAGTCCGAGCCAGTGACCAAGGCTCAAGAACATGTACCGTTCAGATGGCAGTGTCCGTATAATCGTCTCTTTGCTGAGTACCCAAAGCCGGCCTTGCTGACTCGCCCCGCCATTTGAGGATGCGGATGCGGATGGAGAGAGCCAAGGACGGCCAGGTGCTCTCTTTCCTCCCCAGAAAAATGGGGGAGGGCGAAGAACAAGGCGGCGGCGGCGGCGGCGGCGGGTGGGAACTGACAGATCCTCGAACCAATCTCGTCCTCCGCCGCCAATCCACCCCGTTCCCCATATTTGGGGGGAGCCGCTGCTACCTATGTACCTGTATCCGTACCTACCTACTTACCTACCACCTACCTACCTAGGTGGATATACTACCTTGTACAGTAAGCCCATGTAGGTAGTGTACGTAGTATGCATGCGGCCGCCCTCCTTCCCTTGACGAGCTTAAAAGAATTACGTCTCAGATTCGAGAGCCGCCGAAACGAAATCTGGCCATATGGTCCAATCAGCTGCCCGCAAAGGAAAACGTGCCAGATCGATTGACTGCCGGCGAACCCGCCCTTCCGGCATGGCTCCCTTTTACTGGCACGGCGCCCTCATCGTACCATGGCCGCCCGGGGCGGGAGCGCAGAAAATTTTCGACGCCAGACGGACAATCGTACGGTATGTACGGAGTACTCAGGTAGCTCCCGCATGCCGAGCCATCGCCAAGCCTCTATGTTTTCCTAGGTGTTTACCATCGCGTGCCGTTGTCTGCGTGCTAGCCACCTTAAAGAAACTGCTCGTGTGCCCGCCTTCCCCTTCCTCTCGCTGCCCTTGTGATCACCCTCTCTCTCCCTGCCCTTGGCGTCGCCCGCCGAGCTGCTAGCCACGCTTGCCACGCTTGCCACGCACACTGGCAAAGCTTCTTTGCACCACCCCCCTGACCCGCCTCTCTTTCTCTCTCTCTCTCTCACTCACTCCCTCCATCTCTCTCACGCGCACACACATAACCATCTGTAGTATCAACATCATGTAGAGCAAGATCCTTTCGTCAGCATCCGAGATGAGAGACCATCCATCCCCTCCCCCTGAACCAATCAACGCGTGTACGCAGTAGGGTGGGTGAACCGATCGTGGTTTTCCGCGCTTCTACTGAGTACCTACTCCGTACTCACCACAACACCGCCACCAATTCTACATGCCCCTTCCCTTCCCATCGTCCAATGAGGGATGATGGGTGATACGCCAACAGCGGTAATCACCGAAACATGACCTCCCACGCCATCTTGACTTTTATTCCATGCCGCTTCCGGTTCAGGCATCACCCTTTTGTGCGAGTGCCGGTAGAATGACGGCCCCCTTTTGTGCTTGGGCACCCGGGAAAAAAGCGTGCAGACGCGTTGTGATGGCCTCGGCTAACCCGCCGCGGATGACAAGCGTAGCATTCCCTCGCCCCGAGATCCCTCCTCCCGTAAAAGCTTCATCATCAGCCTTTGCAACCGTCCAACCCAAGGTCACTCTCTCCCCCTCTCCCTCTCGGTGTCTCCGGAGTGCAAGACAGTCGCGGCCGGCCACAGTCACAGTAAGCAGAGACGACAAGCTTTGTGTGCAGAGTGACGGACCGACACCCATCCATCCCATCTTTCCCCTTACCCCGCGGCCGAAGCGTCTTGCCTCCCATCTTCGACCGAAAACTGACCTGGCCCCAGTTGTCAACCACACTCGACCTACTCGTGTCTATTTTTACTTGCCAGCCCCAATCATCTTTAATCACTCGAGCGAACCTTGCCACGACGTCAAAGCACACCCGCGCTTGTGCACTACTAGCTGCGGGCGGGACCGACCACAACGGTCTGAGGGCCTCTTGTTGTCTCTTGGACCCGCGCCGCTGCTCGGCCATGCGATAGTTCGAGCCAGCGCTACCGTCATCGCCCGCGCGTTTTGACTCATTCATCCGTAACCTCCTGCTGCGTGCGTGTGGCTTCGCGGGCGGGGACGTGGGGGAAGCTGGGATTGAGACAAGATATCAGCCCGTCGCCATGAAACGCCCCCCCGTCAGTATGCATCACTGCGCTGGGAATTAATTCTTCCTAGATGAACCCTTGGCATAACGAGTTGGGACAGACGAGACAAGACGTCAGGCGTCAGAGCCAGACAACCACAAGGAGCGGCAGCAACAGCGTCATCATTGCAAAGGCATTCGAACTACGGCTCAAGCCGCGCTTTGTGCAACCTGAGAATGATTGTATTCAGTCTTGTTTACTAGGGCTCTCCCCCCCCCCCCCCCTTCTCTCTTCTTTTTCCGATTCAGCCATGACCTCCCCGACATTTTGGCCGTCACCTCGTCGGACCAAAAGTACAAATGACTAAACGCAAAAACTCGGCTCAGAGCCCTTCCTTTTGCTCGACGCAATGATACCACTTCGAGATGCTTCTCAACTAAGCCATACTTGCCCAGTCTACATCTTTTACATCAGAGGTTAAGTTGCTGTAACTCTACCCCGCCGTGCCAAAGGACCCTGGTCCTGCCCATCCCTTTTCATGACCCAGATGCAGTTTGTAAAAAGGAGCCTAAATTTCATAGACACAGAACAATATAAAAAAAGGAAAAAAGTGAAAAGAGCTTCCAGAGTGGTGTGGTGTTTGTTTGTGGGCGGGCGAGGTCATCGCCAACCAAAGAAAGGATTCCGTGCAAAAGAATGAAAATCCGCACGTGAAAGGCAACGCAATGTCCTCGCGTCTGCCCCGCGTCGCAAAATACAAACGATTGAAATAGAACCCCTCCCGTCGCGTGATTCTACCCCCTTTCCCCCGAGGGTCTCCGGCAGAGCCATTTCAGTTGAACCCATAAACGCCGAATCATTTCGATACTACGACAAACTCAAGGGAATGATGCAATCTGCGTGTCGCTGTTGTCCCCATTAAACGCCTCGCTGTCGGGAAAAACAACTGGATGAAGAAGAAGAAAGGGTGGGAAAAGGAGACAAAGAAAAAAGGAGAAAAGAAAATGATGCATCTTGTTTGGAAACGCCCCGACCGTTATCGGCTTCGGCGACGCTCGACCCTGCGCAATCTTTTTCGTTGCTGCGTGCAATTTCTTTCTACTGGTACCCCAGCAAACCCGACCTTTCCAAGGGCCGCGGTGTTGGCTCCTCATCCGCAACATCTTCTCGACTGGTCGGTTGCGGTCTCGGCGTTTCGTCGACATCAGGAACGTTAGACTTGTCTTCCGAGTTGACACCACTGTCCGGAGGCGTCCGCGTGGCTGCATCCCGCAGCGTCTCGTACGAAGGCATGTCGATTTCCTTCGAGGGTGTGACAACTTGAGTAATGGGTTCCGGAGTGCTTTCCGATCCAATCGTGATACTGTCGTGGCTGTCGGCTCTCATCATCTCGATCCCAAGCTTTGAACTGGGCAGTAGCGGCTTGCCGCGAAATAGCTTGTCTCGACCAAGGCCGAGCTCTTCGTCCTCGTCGTCAGCCGAGTCTGTTCCCTCGGCGAGGCGCTTCTCTATATGCTCTTTCCTTGCCTTCAGCTTTTCCACAGAGTGCGGCGGTGCTGACCTTCGGGTCTGCTCCAGCTGTCCCGGTGCCGACTGCTGCGTAACAAGCGGTGGCAAGGACTTGGGTGAGTTCACCAGGCGCGCGCTCTCATCCTGGGTAATGCCTAGCCCGCCTTCGTCCCAGTCCCCGGTGGCCTTTAGGCTGATGACCACCGGTACATCATCAGTTGACACTGACTCAGAGTCTCCGAAAAGGCTGGAGCTGATAGAGTCCTCTCTACTCGAAGTTACCAGACTGCTGCCCGGTCGTCCAGCGTACAATGACGAGCTCGAAGTCGGGCTATCGTCCGCTCGCGAACTGGTCTGGCGAAGACCGGATGGGACGGGTTGCGAGTGCCCCAAGGACATTGAGTAGTTGATCCCGGGAGACTCTGGTTTCCACTGGCAGAGATTTTTCAGTACCTCAGTCAACTTAGAACTCGAGATCGGCTTCTCGACCAGGGAGTCAAAGTAATGAGGTGCTTGCAGCTCTTTGAGATAGGCTGTAATGGCGACAATGGGCGTATGAGAATTGGTGTTCTTGGTCTCCCGAATCATCCGAGCCACATCGGCGCCGTTGATCTGAGGTAGCCTATACTCCAAGAAGATGATGTCGAATTTGATCTCGCTCATAGCGTATCTCACGGCCTCGGAACCGTTGGCCACTGAAATCGTTCGACAACGCAACTTCTCGAGCAGTTTTTCCATGACCATGCGAGACACCGGGTGATCCTCACAGATCAGAACGTCCAGCGGCCGGAACATCGGGCCGCCGTCGAAGGCGATTTGAGAGAGGCGGCGGGAGCTCTGGCGGCGCCGCTGCACCCGAAGAAGCGCATTATGCTTGTCGCCCTCGTTATCGGACGAAGAAGGGGACATGTCGAATACCTGGCTACGGCGATTGCGGTGGTGCGACGAAAGTACATCTGAAGCGATTGGGCTACCTTCTTGGGACTGAGAGCCCACAGTTAAGGACCTTGATCGACTGCTCGATGCCTGTCTAGGCGTCGATACCAATTTCTGAGGCGACAGGGCCAACGGCGGCGGCGGCCCAGAGCCACGCCCCTTTACTGGAGAAGCAGCCGCACTCGTGGCTGCCTTCTGCAGGCTTGGCGGAACCCGCGGTATGTCGAGGACGTAGGCTGATGAGACACACCAGATTGTTGCGAGAGACTCGAGGAGTTGCTGGATGCCTTGCGTCTTCCTTCACTGCCTTGGCCAGCAACAAAGGAGACGAGCAGAGGTGATGAGGGCTGAGAGGCCCTGTTAGGGGAGGAGTTGGCGTGGCTCAACCCGGAAGGGGATTGTGGCCGATTTTTCGCATTCGAAATTGTGCGCTGCACCGGGTTGGACAGCACTGGGCTGCCCTCAAGGACGGGGCCAGGCGAGGTGACGCTCCCGCCAGGGCTGATGACGGTCGGTTTGTTCTGGGATGCCAACGCTTCGGCGCGGAGCTTTTGAATCACATCCTTGTTGGCCTTCTCCAACACTGGAAGGTTCTTGAAGGTAAAGCTGCCGAAGTCATCCGCTACGACGGGCTCGCTAAGCCGCCTGCTCTTCAAGTCCCTTACATGCGGAGGGATATGAAGAGGCATCAAGTTGCGTTTGATCGAGTTAACCTGGGATCGGACACGAGATAGAGCATCGTGCGGTCGATCGTGGTAGTCGGAGCCTGTACCAGAGACAGGCGGCGACAACTGGTCTTCCATCTCTTCGGCAAAAGACTGAAGGACGGCTCCGCGAGCATCGAAATACTCGGTGTCCTCGGGGTGCTCGAGTTGTGGCACGAACTGCGCTTCGTCCTGGAGCAGAGTCTCCCAGTTGATACCCTCGAACCAAGGGTGGCTGCGGATCTCGTCGCCACCACAGGGGAATTTATCCTCGCGGTTGGCCCCGAGTCGTGATTGGGGTTCCATGCACAGCAGCTTATTGATGAGATCCTTTGCCTCGTCGGAGATGGGTTCGCACTCATGCTCATCGGGCCACTGGATCTTGCGTGCGAGAATGTTCTCAAAGACTTCTTCTGCTTCATCGGCGTGGAAGGGTGGAAAACCGTAGAGGAACTCGAACATGATACATCCAACAGACCACCAATCGCTCGTCTCGTCCTGTTTTTCGCCCTTGATTGTCTCCGGGGCCAAGTAGTCGGGCGTTCCGACGAACCGGCGGTTAGTGTCTTCCGGATCGAACAGAGCCATCGGAGGCGGCATCATGGACGACTGAGGAGGTGTGCTCTTGCCCAGGAAGTCAACGCTAGATTGAGTACTGGCGTGGTGGAGTGCCGCTATGTCTGGTGAGGCCTGGCCAGCGCTGTCACTTGCATCTTCCGCAGCCGGGTGCGAGCTTTGAGTCGGCGGGTTGTGCTCTTGATCGTTCAGCGAAAAGGTGGTGAGCATGCGCGCAAGAGTTTCGCTGCCGCCACTGTCGCTACGATGGCTGGAGACACGTCGGGCCTCCGGGCCTCCCAGGGCGAAGTACGAGGGCTGTCCGCCACTGGAGCCAGTATCAGGTGTCATCTGCGGCGTGGTGCTGGGCGAGTGGGCATGGCCGTGAAGATCCAGCGAGGTGGAGCGGGACGATGCCAACGACGACGAACGTGCGAATGGACCCTGCTTGAGGAGATCGGGCGTGGGATCCGAGTTCTGGCTGTCAAGTGCCCGCTTTTGTCGTCCGACCAAGCCCATACGTGACAAGCCAAAATCAGTGAGCTTCAAGTGACCTTTCTGATCGATGAGTAAGTTATCTGGCTTCAAGTCACGATGGATGATGCCCCGGCTATGAAGATGTTCCACGCCGAGAACTACTTCTCCAAGGTATTTTTTAACCCAATCTTCCGGCAAACCGCCTAGCACCTTGATGAGGGATGCACAGTCGCCGCCATTAAGATATTCCATGACAAGATAAAGGTAATCCTTGCTGGAGAAAGTCCAATAGAGCTTGGCGACAAACTCGCTCTGGCCTTGCCACATCATAATGGCGCGTTCAGCCTTGACATTACCAACCTGGTTCTTGGCAACCATGTCGGCCTTTTTCAGGACCTTGATAGCAAAGTACTCCCCCGTTGACTTCTTTTTTGAAAGGTAAACACTGCCAAATGCTCCTTTGCTAATTGGCTTGATGATCTCGAAATCTTTGATAGACGGAGGCGCCGGTCGTGCTTGTGGTGGAGGCTGGTGGGCTGCTATTCTCGGGGATGGGGGGCCCTTCATCACGAACTCGGACATCGCTGTCGAAGACTGTCGGCGATGGTGTCCGACAGGCAAATGAGCTGGCGAGCTGAAGTCGCTTCCGGGTAGCAGCGGCGATGCTTCGGGAGACGTGATACCATCCTGAGGGAACGGGAAGTTGCGCGGCTTGAGGATGCGGAGTGGGGACGATGGCTGATTGAGGCGCGAGGGCGATTCTTGCCTTCGGGGCGATGATGTGCCGGGAAGGATGATGCTCCGACGATGATGTTGTCTGGAGCTTGCCGCTCGGCGCAGGTCCCCAAACTCGGATATCGGGGAGTCGGTACGGGGTGGCTGGCGCGAGGTCACCGAAGATGAGCGGATACTTCCATCGCTATCTCCATTGTCACTCTCGAAGAGTAACGATTCCCGTCTAGACTCGCGAGCAGGCGCAGTTGGGTTGATGCCTCCAAAATTGGATCTCGGCGTCGGGCACTCTCTCGGGCTGCTCGACCGTGCAGATCCGACGAAAGAGATTGGCCGGATTCTTTCCGTGTTATCATTGAGGCTGACGTTTTGTAGCGCAACTGTGAGGGCCGAAGGGTTATCGAAGGATCCCTGGAAGAAGAGTTCCTCGTGTGCGGGCGTGGGCCCCTCGTCTTCCTCCTCCTCCTCCTCTTCCTCAGTGGAGTCGCTAAGACGTCCAGCAGCAATCCGGGCCGCTTTCCGCATTGCCTCATCGATGCAATCCTGAACGATGACGGCAAACTCGATCCTGATGCGCTCAGCATATTCGATGATCTTGCGATGTCTGAAGACGGCTTCCACCTTGGTCTTGGCGGCTTTTTCGGTGTCCGCGCACAGCAGAGCAAGACCCTGCTCCTGTTCCAGCGTGTTAGTGCTGGGTGACTGCCATTGCATAACCTGTGAGATGCGAGACTCAGACTGGGGAGATTGGGTCCTGATCTCTCCAGGGTTCTGCGAAGAAACCTCCTTCACCGCCGGGGTACTGATCTCAATCGCAGTATCGCAGAGGTCGAGGAGCAGCTCTACAATTCTTGCCTGGGGACGTCGAATGGCAAAAGAACGAGCTCGTGAGTGTCCGAAACCGCCTGACCTTTCCCGAGACTGCGATACAGAGCTTCCGGGAGATGATTGGGCCGATAGGGGTGGACCAATCGGCAGGCCTTTGTATTCGGCAGCTGGGCCGGAGAGCTGGTCCCCTGGCAGTGGTCTGCTTTTTCTTGCTTCGAGGGCATCGAGAACCTTGACAATGGAGTGCCGGTGATCAGTCAAGCTGTCTTGTGCCATCTGCACATCCATTTCCGCTCTGTGCTCCTGCAAGCACAAATCGGTATGCTTTTCAAACCACCAAGGCGATATTTGCCGCTCGCAAATTCGGCACAAGACTGGCAGTGGCGGAGGGTGGTTTTGGGGGTCGTCGACGCCGGACTCGGCCAGCTGCGTCAGGTAGCTCGCAAGGACTTCGGCGCCGGATCCAAGAGAGTCAACAATGACAGCGGGAAGGTCAATCTTGATCTCTCTAGGCGCGATATAGGGCCGAATCATCCACATTGTCTGATAGGGCCAACAATTAGCAAACGGACATGGTTATGAACAAGGGCATCTACACTTACGTGGCTCTCTCCTCCCGAGACTCCGTCGTAGACCATGATACCTTGGGCCTCCAGGTCAATAGCCTCGGGAACGGGCGTCTCAACTCCACCAAGGTCCTGATCTCGAACAATGTCGATCGGCAATAACCTGGACAATGGGCCCATCGCTACTGCAAAGCGGACTCTCTGGCTCCGGGAGTCGTCCGTCTTCATTGACTCCACAGTATCCGCGAAAATCGTCTTGTTGTCGCTGACAATCAGGTCGGCTATTGCGGTACCTTTGACAGAATCAGGCTGAGTGCCAATCACATCGGCCCATGACGGGCTGACCCAGCGGATGGTGCCGTCGAGGTTTAGGTCCAGAATGACATTCAACGTCTGCTCGGCAGCCTCTCGCAATTCCTCTCTTTCTTCTCGGATATCTTCGCTCAGAGATCGCTCCATGACGCCGGCCTGTGACCGGAGGGCGGTCACGGCCGGGGGCGCCAACATGTTGGGTTGCGGTGGTTCCATTGTGAGAGGGAGGCGGGTGAAATCCCCGGTTGAGACGATACCATTGGCTGACGTGATTCGTCTCGGCGAGCGAGGCCTGCCTGAATGGGGTTTGTTCGGCTTCGCACGCAAGAATGTTTTGGCTTCTGCAAGTCGCGAATTGGTTCAGCTTGGGAGGAAACCAAGCGGAAGCCAGGTTGTCTGGCAAAGGGCCAAGACTACAGGCAAGCCAAACCACCAGACATGACGGGTATCGAAGTAGACTATTTCGGTGCGAGAAGGGCAAGTGAGAGAGCCCCAGTGACGACCACAAGGCGCTGCCCACTGTGCCGTGGAGGTTCGAGGGACGGCGTCGAAGGTGTTCGGCAGCGAGCGAGCCAGGCGTTTTGAGCCGCAGGAGGAGGGTACGTACGGGGTCTCGGAAAGACGGCTCGGTCGAGATGACGTGAAAGGGAGCGATCGAGTACGGGTGGTGCTGCCGGGTTGGGTCGGACACCTGACTGGCTCCGTGTCTAGTCGAAGCTGGGACGTGCCAGGAAGGGGTCGACGATAGGGGAGAGCAGAGCAGAGCGAAGGCGGACGCGAGGATTGGCGTGTCCGTCTGGGACAGGGGCTCGCGATTCGGTTTTCGATGGCCGTCTTGGGACCTTGTGTATCGTCGTCAAACAAAAGAGGAAACAGGCAGAGGAGAGAAGGGGGGGGGATAAAGAGCCAAGGGAATAGCACAGGCAAAGTTCACGGCGCAGGGTGGCCCTTTGTGATGATGGTATCAGTCACACATTACCGTCCTTGCTCTCTGCCTTCTGCGTTAGCACTTGGCACCACTACTATCAGAGCAACGCTAAGGTAGGTACTTGGAAGGTACAGAGAGAGTAAGAGACGGATAGATAGGTAGGCAGGCAGGTAGGGAGTGTAGGTAATCGTCGGCGGCCCGCCTAGAGCAGAGGAAAAGCATCCACCCACAGTCGCGTCCTAATTATGGGGCCCTCAGCACAACTGAATGGACGTGGTGGACGGATTAAGCGGGGAAGGGGTCCTTCCTGACCAATCGTGCAGGGATTTGCTAGGGGGCGGCCTACTTGATGTACATGCATAACACGCCAAATCTGGGTGTAACACGGAGTACCTATACTCGAAAGAGCCTAGTGCCCTTTTGGAGTTAGCTTGCTCGCTAAAACACGAGCGAGAAGTCTGGGAGTTGGGTGTGACTTGGTTTGTTTTTTTGTTCTCGGATGGGGGGGCAAGGAGAAGGAGTAGTATGTATGTGAGAGCGGAGGGGCTTCAAGCAGCCAGTCCCATCGACATCCAGGGCAATACCAGGTACCAGAGAGCACCTTGAACATTGGACGAGATGGGCCGGACTGGACACTGGCTATCCCGCCCCCTCCCTACCCCCGGGGGCGTTTGGAGGCATCGGATCACGCCTTGCTGAAGGGCCGCAGTTTGCTGGGGATTGCTGGGCAGTTAGTTAATCATGGGGCCACTCGGAGGTTTTTTGTCCGTGGAAACACACCACCCAGGTACCTAGTTTGGTGGTAGACCACCAACCAGGCAAAAAAAGCTGACAAGCCATTGCTTCGATCCGGGGGCAGGGCCTCTTTTGTTTGTGCTTGTTATCTCCCCGGGGGGTATTTTCCTATTTGTCCCACCTCGCGGCACGTCTTTCGGGATGTGTGGTGTTTTCCAAGATATCTACCTAGCATATTAGGTAGGTAGGCAGGCAGGCAGGTAGGTAGGCAGGTAGTTTACCCGCGAAGTACGGATACATACGAACATTCCCTATTGCCGCTTAGGTAAAAATTCCTCGCGGACCCACCTCCTCGCATGGCTGCCTCGGGTTTCAGGCAAACGCGCACGGGAGGGAATGGAAGGAAGAAGAAAACGACAACAGCATCGAGCGACCGTCACTTTCCAAGGAACAGGACGTAGATCAACAGCAACCACGCAAGAAATCGTGCGTCAGGGACGCACAATCATGCATCGGGTCCCTTCTCCTCACCACTATTGCCTCATCTGGGCTCATGTTTTTCTCTCTTTTGCTTGGGTCTCGTCTTGCCTCACCTCTCTCTCTCTCTCTCTCTTGATTTCTCGTACCATCCATTCCATCCCCAGCTACCGGCATATAACCGATGCCAATGGGCAATCGAATACCTTCGTGCTTCGTTTTTGCCTTTGCGTCTGACGCATGATACATACGCCGTACTCCGTACACCACCCTCAATCCAATTCCCGTGTCCCCAGTGTCTTGACGCCAAGGGAGAGCAGCAGAAACAACACAACAAAGTTTGACACGGCCACATGGGAAACTTTGCTCCTTCGCCGCCGTCGTGCCACCACTTCAACATGCCTGCTACCTGCAAAATTCCATCCGTGCCCGCTCGCTGCGGGCTCGGAGATTCACTTGACTACCTACCCACGGAGTAGGTACATAACTGGGGCCTCTTCAAGGGTCCAAATGCCAAATGCCATCCTGCAAACACGGATATCCCATCCTTAGGCTCATGCATTTCAACTCACAGTCTGCGGACGCCGAAGCCAAGCCCACATTCCAGCATCGATAGTAGACAACAGTTTCTTCTCCCAAAAACGCAGGCCTCTCTCTCTTTCTCTCACTCTCACTCACACACACGGGCGCGCCCATCAAAAGACCAGCTTTCTAGATGGACTAAGAAAAACCATCCACGACTCATTGTCTGCCAACGGTTGATCGCTTGCCCATCGTCAATCTACCTGGCCGCCATCTGCATTTTCCAAGTCGCCTACCTTAGCACCAGCTGGGCTGCTGGGGCAGCATGTTGAGGCGCGCTAGCTTCGAGGGGCTATGCGTAGGTAACCAACATATCCGTACCGGCTAGGTGATACTTGCATTGAGCCCTCCCGTCCCAATCTATCCATGCCATCGTGGTAAGACACCATCAGCTGGCCTCCCCATTCAAACCCACCCTCGCCGCAACGCAACCTACTATGTAGGTAGCGTAGGGGGTATGTGGCTTTGCTTTGGTTGGCCCTATCCCACACAACGGCCTCTTGGGCCTCTTCGTGCGCGGGACTGGAAATAAACTGTCGTATTCGCGGCACGGCGGCACAGCGGCACAGCGGCACCTCTGCCTGTTGGGCCCGTCCAAGAAAGAAGCCAGAAAAGTCTCCGCAGCAGGCTAGGCGTTCAGCCAGTGTAAATATAGAGCATGCAGCCCGCGGGGCTCCTGCTCTTGAATCACCACCGCCCACGGCCAAGTCGACACCCCTCCTTTGTCTCGCGGAGGGCTGCGGATCCCTGTGAGGGACGGGCAGATCGTCGATGGGGCCATCCCAGGCGGATCCCTTCGAGAATGCAAACGACTTGGCTCAGGCGGCCACTTACCTTGCAATACGTTGATCTACCTAGATACTGTACCTTTGGCCTCCTTGATCCAAGGTGTCTCGGTTCTTAAGGAAAAGGGCGGCCGAGATGTTGGAGGCGCGTCCTGCTGTACTGTAGAATCAACTAGAGCGGGGTTCAACGGGTCCCTTTCGAACGTCAGGACCCGACTCCGACCGAGTCTCGAGATCCTTGGAAACAACATGGGCTGGCTCTGTGTTGCATCTGCAACTCACCTGGCTGGGAAACAAGAGTCACGGGCGCTGCCTCAACTGCAACGCCACGCTACGCCCGACCACCCAACTTGGCTCATGTCAAACTGTGTTGGCAGAGCCTCTTGGGAAGCCGAGAACCGTTTCGTGCTGTGTATATAGTGACACGCCTCCTTGATCAATTCCTTCGCTACACATGTACCGTTCATTCAACTTCTCGCCGGCTTTGGAGAGGCTCGCAAAGCCCAGCGAAGGCGTGCGTTGCCTCGCTGCCGGTCGGCTTGTCAACAGATACATGCATTGCTTCGTGGCTAACACAACCACAGGACAGCGGCTTAGCAACCCTCCCGCACAAATTGCCATATAACATGCTCCCGGCCTGTATCTGTTCACCGGTGTTCTGCCCACTCGCTCTGCCCACTCTTTGCAGTGAGTTGAACAGGGTGCCTCCCACGTATCCTCAAGTCACACAAACCATGGCCAAGGGGGCCGGAGATGATGGACATGTGCTTCGCAGTACCGCGCGGAACCGCAGCTGGCCGTCAACGACTGCTACCGCCATGTCAGCTCCAGAACGCCATCCGACGTCTTGCATATCGTGGGACGGCATACGAGTTGTCAGCGGAGCAAAGAGAGGGGGGGAACATCATGGTCCCGAAGCCCTGAGGACGGCTTGGGTATGGGAAGCGTGCTCATACGCCGTTCCGGGCAACAATGATCCACACGAGAGACACTGGACCGAGACAGGCTGGGGTCGAAGCTACACTACACTAGGTAGTCAAAAACGCGCTTGAAGGCGTCGAGAACCGTTTCGACTGCAACGGCAGGCCTAGGCAGCCCGCTGGCACCCCAATCTCACACCGTCCATGTGAGGTGTGGCAAACGCATCTGTCATGGCCACCCACACACAGGGCAATGAGGCACCGCTCGCATCCAGTTGCTCTCCATGCGCATATCCCCCTCAGATGCCGTCTTCGTACAGTTGCAAAGGCTGAAAGATCAACTCCAAGTTTCCCTTCCAAACGCCCGCGCCAAGACTACCACCCGCATGATGTCGCCAATCCCGCCATCCCTGGTCTAACCATCCAATCGGCGGCGGCGAAGAACCTCAAGAATATCACGCACAGCGCAATGATGTGTAGGCAGCGTACATACATAAGTTTACAAGTGCATACAGTCCCAAGCACCGAATCACCTCGGTTTCTCCATGCGGGCTGGGTGCTGCAGCGCAACACCTCCATTCCCCTGCCTACATCCTTCTTTGCGTTGGTCCATCCAGTTGTTATTCAGTGTCTTTGGCCGTGTTTTCTGGTTTCACCGGCTGGTACGGAATACACATATCTTGTTACAGTTGCGCTGCTGTCTTACCCAGCCCATCCGAGCTTCTTCGTCATCCCGATGATCGCTGCCCATCAGACATGCCTCATGCTCCCAGAACGCGAGCTTCCCATGCGCCCCCCTCCCCCCCTCCTTCCCTCCCCATTCCCATTAAAGCAATAGCCGACATATGACAGAACTGCTCGGTAGAGCCCTCATTTTGCAGGCAAGGTAGCGGTGCCGGATCGATGTTTTTCATTCGAACGGGGCTGTCTACTGCGCACACGCGAGCTGCCCCGTTCAAGGAACATGCATCTCTAGTCTCACGCCTTGCGAAACAGCCGGTCTGGACAATCGAGCCTCCAATCGCGCCTGGCTACCGACCATCCCTTCATCTCTCTACCTAGTCAGCAGATCGCACGGATTTCGGTGACGATCAATCGAAAAGTACTGCTGCAAACGATCGACGATGCCTCGAATGTGTCGGTTGCTTTGAGCAAACCGTTCGTCCCAAGCACAAGCGATCTCCCCCCCCCCCCCTCTCTCTCTCACTCAGTGGGTCTTGAAGCCTCAAGAGAGCTCGGTTGTAGGCTAGGTAATGTCTTATGCTCGTTGAGACATTTCACAGCCTGTCATCCCAACCAAAGCATGCCAAAAGCTTTGGGTGTCAAGAGTCGTCTGTCGGGCTTAGCCCCCTTTTTTGCTGCAACCCCAGACAACCTTAACGACTCAGGAGACTGCATGTCTTTCTTTGAAGTTGGAGCCGTCGGCATATCTGTGGTTGGAAGGTCGCTAGCTCAGATCCATCCTTGACTTCGGCCCATGCCACTTACGAAGCCCAGCTCTTGCTCCGCCTGTAGAGGTGTGTAATGTCCATAGACCGCCAAGTCAGCTGGCCGAAACCACTGCCTTTACCTCCCAGCCCTCTAGCACTGCATGCTGCTCGGTGTCGACTAGTCCCTCTTCCACCTGCAGATGTATGGTTCAATATATCCTGGACAGTGGATGGATGACATGGGGGCCAGGACCAGCGAATGTCTTGTCCCGCACGGCATGTGTGGATTTCACTTACACGGCACCCCAGGCCAGTCGAAATGCACGATGCGCTTGGCTTTAGGCTGGATCTTGGCAACCACTGAAGACACCACCTGCAATTGAAGAGCTGATGTGGTACATGTGGAGTGGCGCATCTCGGGGTCTGCAGAGGCACTCGGAATTTTGATCGTCGCGGAAATAATGTTTATTGGAATTGGGACATCGACAGCTGGCTCTTGGGCTGGAGGCAGAGTTCGTTCCGGGAATTGGCTTTGCGGGCAGTGGTCGGTGCCATCCATCCAAGAGAGTTGAAGGCTGTGCCACGCAAACCTTGGGACCCGGGTGGGTGTTCTAGTTTTGCAGTCAAGTCATCAACGCGCAGCCGCCTCGGGCTTGCGAGAGCGGAGAATGTCAGCAAAACTCATATTTCACGTCACGTGTGTATACTAGGTAGGTCGGCCGTGTGCATTTTCCCGACGGCTCGTTCCCAACCTTGGGAGAAGCAGGAGTTTCCGCCGACTCTCAGTTGCTTTCTCGGATCTCTCACTGCTCTGGTTGCCCGCAGGCAACATTCGTGTGCCTGCAGAAGTGTATCACAGCCCATCAAGGGTTGCTTCTTTGTGTGCATTACCTATTAGTAGAGAGAAGCCCCCTCTTCACTGGAAATAGGAAATCAAGCCTATTCCTTGTCTCGTTTCTTCTCTCTTCCGTCGTATATTTCCGCACATCATAGGGGGCCAAACACACCTACCTACCCGACCTCAAGATACGTTTAGGTTCTGACTTTGTCTCCAGGCCGAGGGTTGCGCGACATCTTGGCATATCACTGGGCGTAGGAGGTCCCAACTCATCCACGAGCGGGAGGCGTTTGCATTCGAGAATGTCTGACCGAGGGGCGGCTGACAACGTCTTACCCCGATACACGGCTGGCGAGGTCTTGTCCCGTCCCGTCCTGTCAGCTATGATATGAGTCATTGAGCGGAAGGAAGGAAGGCCATTGACCCCTTATTGTGGTGCCACCACTTATATTTTGCAAAATCTGACGATGGTCGGCTCAGCACGTTGGGAGATGCCATGGTTTCGAAGAGCCTTAAAGTCCAAAGTTGTATGGTTGCTTAGTCCAGTCTTCGGCAGACTCCGCGAGCGATCGAGGGGGCAGGCAGGCTCTTAACCTGCACTTTGTTGTATTCCAGCCGGTAGGTGAGTGAGCGAGCGAGGGTATGGCCAAACTCTGTTTGGCTGGATGCCCAGCACGCCGGTGTTTGATGCAGTTCTTGACCTCAGGACGCAATGCCCGATCGCGGGGAGCAGAGCCATGGTCATGTACCTAGGCCAAGTGATGAGTATCAACCAAGATACTTCGCAACCGAGCCAAGCAAGCTCTGGAGTGTTCAACCCATAGAGAAGCGCACTTGCCCCCTCCCGTTGCGACAAGAGCAAAAGAACAAGATAACAGTCGCCGAGCCACACCTCGTATGGCAACAATCATGTCAGGAACACCACCGACAGCCATGATGATTGGTTCAGCAACATTCTCCGCCACAGCCGTCTCAAAGACTGACCACACCGCCTGCCTTGACCTTCCCTGAAGGAGTGACGGAATTTTGTTTTGTTTTGCGGAGCGCAAGCGGACGGGCCTCATCGCCGGCACAGAGTACAATGCCGACGACACGCTTTACAAGCGCACCGGCGCGCCGCCGAAACCGCTACGCGAGAGGACGGCATACAAGCAATGCGCGCCGGTGAAGCATGCGGGGAGGTCGAAAGAAGTAATTATGCTTCTGGAGGGCCGCAAGGGTGTCGAGCAAGCCGATCAAGGTCGAGCAGAGACGACTGGCGGAGGAGGAGGAGAAAAGGAAGAGGAGGGAAGAAGAGGGCAGGCGGACGGTTTTGGAGGCCATTGGTTGGCCGGCCGAAAGGGACCCTTCTGACACCTCCATGACTTCTAGTACTTCAGGTGCTTCTGGCAGTGGCGACGACGAATCCGGAGAGATGATGGAGTGCGTTGGGGGGACCTTCTCAGCCAGTTCCAGGACGACAAGAGACGACAGAGGGTGTGCGGATTCAGGGAGAAAGGCAAAAAGAGCCTTTGGAGGTAGAAGGGGTACCGTCATCGGGAGAGACACCTCCCGCCTCGGGGCCGGCGGCTATCTCGGAAGGATCGGCAGCCGGCGGCGCACCTACCACGAGCATCCTCGCTGCCATACCCGGAAAATATTGACAAAGGGATCCCGTTTTGGCGGCAGCGAGACCGGCCTCTCCCGGACACAGGATTCCCGCGAGAGGTGGGCGATCCCGGTTGGACAAGCTCCTCGCTCGAGGTGAGAGGGCCTTGTCGGTCATGGCGGAAGACGCTGGGAGCTCGCGATCCGAGCCTATCACTCAGGGACTAATCAGAAGGGACATGCATGGTAGAGGAGAAGGGGCACCATGCATGATACCATGGCGGATGTAGGTATGGCCCTCGTTGAAGAGAGGGCATGCTTCGGCTACTCAATAGTACCAAGCCTCGTGCCATGTGCCGGCATGTTAAAAAAGAAAAAGGGCACAACCCCCTCCCCCCCTCGATGTTCTTCGACAAGGGACGTCAATCTGTTGTCAAGTCCTCAGTGACCTGGACGCGAGCATCTGATCATCGGCACACGAGGGAACCACTGGCAAGACGAGGCAGTGAAGAGACTCGGCGTGGTGCGTGCTGTGCCCCATCAGTTTCCTCCAGATTACGTGCAAATGACGAGTCCTTGCCAAGGACAGGCCCAGTCCAATAATGCGCAAGGGAGGAAAGGGTCTGGGTCGGATAGTGAACAATGAAAAGGCAGCTCCTTATCTCGGTAAATTGACATTTCTTCTTTGCGCCTGCTGCACCAAGCCTCGCAGGCAGAGTCGTCCTTGTCTGATGACCTGTGGGCAAGACATTCGCCATTCGCACCCTGCATCCGTCGCCGACAGCACGATGCCATCTCCAGCCAAAGCATCGCCTTTCAGTGCCTCTGCCGCACAGGCGAAAAGCGAGTGTAGCACCCTGCGGCGTTGAGTTGCCTGGGGGAAACAACCCAGGGTGTAGATACGTCTGTCGTTCTTGATTCCAGCTTTTCGGCATCATGACAATACGCCAATCATCCCTTGCACAATTGCGTCCGATCCAGTAGTATCTCGCCTCAATGTCGACATCAAAGTACACAGACTCCGCAGTCCGGGACGAAGAGAAGTATGCCAGGCTCACCTCCCCCGCCTTCGTAACATATCGGAACCAGTGAATCTCATGCTGTCGACGCCCATTCCGCCTTCTTCAGGTCCAGCCATTCTCCCTTCTCGACCCAGAGGTTCTCGAGCCACTTGGCCAGCTTCTCGTCGTCGTGTGGCAGAGTCTCGAGGGGAAACCTGCGGACGTGGACGTGAAACTTGTAACCCAGCCGAGAGCTCAAGCCTGGCACACTCAGAGTGTCCCACATGGTCGGCGCCGCGAGGAACTCGCTCCCTCTCTGGTAGGCAATCGTAACGTCATATACTGCCTTTACATGAGGGGCCTTTCTGAGATGCTGCACCGTGGTGATGAAGCCTTTCGTTCGGGGATATAGCAGGTGCTTGGGCTGCGGCCTGCCCGTCTCCTTACACCACAGGAGCGACTGCTCGTACTTCGTTTTGGTGAAGCGAGTGGCCTCGCTGAAGCTAATGAGCCCTGTTCCTCGGTGAGCCCCTGTCCTGCAACGCTGCTGCTTACGAGGCTGCCCGCTAAATCACTTACAGGTCGGCCATTGCCTGTTCATGATGCCAGCAAACACCCGGTCAAGCTCGTGCCTGTCCTTTGCCCAGTTGCGGCTCACCATGGGCATGCCCATCGCCCACAAGCCCCAACCGAGGAAGGGGACGATGCGCAACTGGATCTTGGCGAAGTAGCGGCATCGGCCTAGCATGCCGGCCTTGATGGCAAGGGCCTGGATCATGTAAAAGTCGGCCCATCCGACATGGTTGACGACCACAACCGCCGACTCGCCGGACGGGATGGCATCGCCGGAAAACGTGAGGTTGGCGCCGTTGAAACGTTCAAAAATGACCTGAATCCAGCACCACACCGTGACGGCGATGCGCGAGGACGAGTTGTAGACGAAATCGGGAGCGAGCCACTTCAGAGGCAACTGGAGGGAGATGGCCGTGTCGGCCAGCAGCAGCCAGAGCACCCAGGGGGCCAAGATGGCGGCTCCCCGGAGGTGAGTGAGCACGTTGCCGTGTCCAGCCATGGGTCGGGGGCGGCGTTGTAGTCGAAAGCGGAAGAAGTCCCCAGATGGAGGACCGGGGTTCCGAAAGCGAGGCGGCACGGCACGGCTGAGAGTGGTCGCGCGAGAGGTTGTCGCGCTCTAGGTTCACTTGCTGCAGACTGGCAACGTTCCAAAAAAGAAAAGCAAGAATGCTGGAATGCTGGATCCGTGGGGTGGTGAAGCGAGTCGAAGCGCGGCGGCAGAGAGATCTGCCTAGGTACGAGGTACCTTACAATACAATCCCAAGCTGTCTTGCCCCTAGCCGAAAGAGTGTTTCGAAAGGGAGCCGCATGTGCGCGTGACCATGGGCCAGCAGATCCAGCTACGTAGGTATGAAGTACGAGTACTCCGTACCTAGGGCTAAAGTTTCAAGCCGGCAGGAGACAATCCGGGGTTCACTCCCTCGTCGTCACAGAGATGCCTACAGGCTGCTACTAAGTTGATGGATGCGCCTCTTGTCGCTCGGTCTGCAACTCAATTACCGCCGGATTTTCTGTTGCAAAGGCAGAGGTCGTAAGTTTTCGGGGGTTTGGATTAAACATCTATCTCTCAAAGACGGTACAAAAGACGAAATGCATGATTAAAATATAAAAATTAAAATTAAAAATATCAAAGAGAGGCTGCTGGGCCATAGGTAATAGTGGCTGGTCTCGACTCGAGCAAAGACGCCTGGGCCCACCGGGCTTCCTGAGAGGGATGTTGTAGGTTGTATGACGGCATGCATTTCCCCCCTCTTCTTGCCAGATCCATCGTTGTTCTTTCGGGGCCGACGAGCGGTACGAGCTTGTCCGTAGCTTGGTTTAAATAACGAGTGCCGGTGCCCTCCACCAGGGCCAAGACAGGGATTCCCGGACCTTCCCCCCCTTCTCCTTCTTATGTTTTCTTTTGTTTTCTGCTTCTCATCTTTTCACGTGGGTCGGGTCCTACGAGACCGAGTGCGATGCAGAGTGCTGGCAGTGCAGTGCAGGTAGGATGCGATAGGTTCTTGACGCGCCGGCTTCCATCCATTCTGACGTGCGTCGAGCTGGTTCACGGACCGATGCTCGTGTCGAAAAGCTGGGCAGTCAAAAGCGCATGTAAGAAATCGGACATGGGATGAATACCTAACTTAGCCAAGCACCCAAGTATCCGATTTGTCGGAGGGGACAACGCTTGGCCTTTTTCCTAGGTCGTCCGATGTCGACGCCGTCATTGGACCGAGAGACCTGTTGTGCGTGGATGTGGATTGGGAGATTTGAAGATGGGATGTCGCAACGATTCGCTTTCCCACATGGCCTGCAGTGTGGCACCACCCCCTCGAACTCAAAGCACTCGCACGGTTGCTGGGCATGTTGATAGGGGAGGGTAGAGTTCCTCATCTTGATACGGACGTATGGGCTGACAATCCGTGGTAGTAGATGCACACTGTTGCCAAGCGAGCAAACAAGCAAACATGTGCTGCTCAGATCCAACAACCTCGGAGCTGGCCCCGGGTATAGGTACCTAGATACCCAAAGGTGTGTGCTTAGACACCTACCTACATACGAAGTACAAAGTACCTGGCTTAGTACTTGACCATCTACCTAGGTACCTAGAGCCAGTCAGTCTCAGTTGGTAGGTAGGCGAAGGACTGCCCTGATCCTTAATCGCCTTAATCACCTAACCTAGGTACCTGTGAGAGACAAATTCATTTCCTTCTCTTCTGCTCTCGGAGCGCTTTTTGTTGCTGCCCCTCCACAGGTTGGCCTCCCCCCCACTCTCCTGGATTGTCAATCCGGCCCGGTCGATCATGCTATTCTACACTATCCGTTGTACATCGTACGTGTACTAACTGACCGTCCGGTCTCGTGCGAACAAGACTTGTTCACGACGGCAACATGAGCATCTGGTCCGGGGTGAAGTCGATGCGTGTTTGCCCCTTAGGCCAGAAAGCTCAATGAACTACGGATACACACTCGCCTCTGTGTGGTTTTGGATAAGACGCCAAAGGCTTGGCTGCGGTGCTCTCTCTCTCTCTCTCTCTCTCTCAATATGTGTACGACGTGAGCTTGGCCATTTGCGGATACCAAGGTACCTGTCCAGCAACACCAGAGCCGGGGTGAATCTAGGCCGAACTGGTCTGTCGCCCGTCGCCCACGGAATCTCGTCTTTCCAGTCTCCCCGCGCCGTTGCCGGTGCCGGGTCTGACCTAAACTAGAGATTGCCATGATTTGTCACCATCCGGGGCGGGCTCTACCCCGCCTAGCCGTCACCTGTAGACCAAGGTAGTTAGTTGAAATAGCATAGCCCTACCCGGTGACGAACGCTTCGAGAAGCATTTGAGCGATCCGGGTATCCCGACGACGACGACATCTTTCTCACCTAAGGCGGGCGGGAAAAGGGGGGCTTCTTCGAAGAGGACTGGGTGGAACACCGATGATTCCAAAAAAGCAACAAAGTCGGAGTCTTTGGTCAAGTGCCTGGTCACCCTCCCCCAGCTCAGCCCAGCCCAACAACAACAAACCCCGGGGAGACCTGGCTTGACAAACTTGGAGGAACCGCTTCCGTTCCCGCGCAAAAGAAGCCTGTCTGCGAGCCGGATGTCAAACCATCCAACATCAATACGTGAACATCAATCGGTCCTTCAGACCGTTTCCTGTCGTGTCGTCGTACGGGACCCCGGCAACCTGGTTCTCCATCCGAGGAACCGACGGGCTGCTGCTGAAACCCCGCATATCCTTCTTCCTGCGGCCCATTCGGACTCGACATTCGAGTGTCGGATCGAGCGAGTAATTGACTGACTGACTGGTAACCCTCCCGTTCACGTTTCTTCTCTCTCTCTCTCTCTCTCTCTCTCTCTCTCTCTCTCTTTCTCTTTCTCTTTCTCTTTCTCTTTGCATTGGGCTCCCGCCATCTTGTCTTAGAAGGCGGCGGTGGTGGCGTTTCTTCTCCTCATCTCGATTCGTGACTGTTATTAGCCACCAACAAACACCACTACCTACTTCCACCACCACAGCACCGCGCCGCCACCCTAGAAGAAACAAAGTCAAGGGTAGTCGACCCTCCCCCCCAGTCCCTCTCTCTCACCCCCTCCCCCCTATGCCTGTTGTCGCCTACGAGGTGGTTTCTCCGCCCTCTCTTCATCTCCTTGAGGTTTGACTGCCGCTCTCCTCCTCAAACAGTTCCCAAAATAAAATATATATTAAATCCGAACAAGGAAGAAAAAAACTCTTCCCGAGGTAGATGATGCCTCGACAGATAGGCTGCAATTAGGGCAACCAGAGCCAAAAGATACAAGTCAGACAGACAGACACTGCAACCGTCTAACTCCGGACGCACGACATCCTCCTCGTCTGGACCGTGTCAAACAAATCTCAAACAGGGCGGACCAACCTGCCTTCCTTACCTACCACCTTACCGCTTTACCTAGGTACCCCCGACCCGTCCCTACCTAGCACCCTAGGTAGTTTCCCTACCCACGGCAACCCTCCTCTTTTCGTCGCAACCGCATAGCCTCCCTTCTCAGACAGCTCGGACGCCAGAATTGGGTTTCACGTTCGGGAGCAACTTCTTCCCAAATAACCATAATCGCGGTCCGGCTACCCAACGCATGTTACAAGCCTTGGATAGCTCAACCCCTTTCCACTGCAGCATCTCTTTTTTGCTTTGACAGACGACAATCACCGCCAGTCAGTCAGCCAGCATCGCATTGCCAGACGAAGCTGGAGACCGCATAATTGCGCTTCAAACCGTCCAAGGTAAGCCCCCCAGCCCGCCCGTCTCTTCACCTCTTGGTCGAGTCGAGACGTATTTGAAATAGAACTCGCCCACCCGCCCCTTCCCACCATCGCCGTCAACTTGCACTGCGCGCCTATTACATGACGACATTACCTTGAAGCATTTCCTCCTCCTTCTCCTCCTCCTCCCCCTCCTCCTTCTCTCTTCGAAGGCTTCTTTTTCGCTTGATCTTATGCACCCTCGTCGACACAATGACTGACTCGGGCTACATAGCAAGTTACCTTACCCCGCCGAACCTGTCGTCTCCTACTCGCAAACAATCCGTGGGTTCGCTACACGAGAGGACAGCGATGGCTTCCTCCTTATCGCCCGACCAGTATGGGAAGCAGCCGCTGCAGGGACAGTATGGCGGTGGCGGCTCCGGCTCGGATCAAGAGAGAGGACCTCTGAGCTCTCTGAACCTGGGATTTCTCAAGTCCCTGACGGAAAAGAGGACAACGCGAGGTAAGGGAACAGCTACAGCAGCAACTGCATAGCACCGAATAACCTAACACTGGCCATTTGTAGACGGCCAACCACCTAAGAGAAGAGGACCGAAGCCCGACAGCAAGCCTGCCTTGACTCGCCGGCAGGAATTGAACCGTCAGGCGCAACGGTAAGCTGGCAACACTCCGTACTGGACGCTTCGGCGATGCCGTTTGTATACTAATGACGGGAACCCGCAGCACGCACCGTGAAAGAAAAGAGCTGTACATCAAGGCACTTGAAGACGAGGTGCTTAGACTGAAGGAGATCTTCAGCAACATCTCTCAAGACAAGGACAAGATAGCCGAGGAGAACCGGCAACTCAAGCAGCTCCTCGTCCAGAACGGCATTCCCCTCTCCCACTACGGTGACGACATCGTCAGCAACCCTAGCGTGGGCTACACGTCCAGCGCCAGCCAGTCGGGCAACAGCTACGGCCGCAACGCCTTCACGCCGCCGTTGACATCCACGACAGCACCCTCGGTGTCGCCCTCGTCTCACGGTCCGTCTCACTCCCACTCACACGGTCCGCCCCCTCCCCTTCCCCAAATGGGCAGCCAGCAGCTGCAGAACAGGCAACAAGGACAGGGTTCTGGCAGAGGTGTGGACCTTGAGCAGGCGGGCATTGACTTCGTCTTAACGTACGATAACCACCACCCCTCGAAGGCATACCTATCACCTCCCCCGCAGTGAAGAAGAAGAAGAAAGAAGAAGAAGAAGAAGAAGAAAAGAGAGAGCCTGTCATAAACACCCAAGTCCTGGACCCCATCTGGAGCTCGGGTGGGCGTGAGAGAGTGGGGGAGGGGGAGGAAAAGATCTGATGAACTGAACCCGGGAAGAGAAGAGCTTGCTGACGAGTGCGATTTTTATCGAGGGTATGCAACAGTCTCGAGAAACCCTGCATGAATCACATGCCCTGGCTACTGGAGAGGTCAAGCGAGATGGGCGGCGAGCCCTGCGGCCACGCGCTGATGGCCTCGTGCCCGCCGGCGCCCTTTCCGGAATTGACGCCGGACATCCCGTTCGGGTACAGCAACGTCAACGGAGACCTTGACTCCCAGCAGAGGACGTGGGAAGTCAGCAAGGGCAGCCTCTCGGCCCTGCTCGACCTCAGCAAGAAGCTGAACCTCGACGGAGAGGTCACGCCCGTCATGGCCTGGGGCATGGTCCTGGGCCACCCCAGAGCCCACGAGCTGCGGCCCGAGGACTTCCAGAAGCTCACTGACGAGCTCAAGGACAAGGTCCGGTGCTACGGGTATGTATCGGCCATGCTTTTCCTTGTCGTCGACGAGGGTTTGATTGCATGCGCTAACCAGGCTTCAGCTTTGGCGCCGTCATGGAGGAGTTCGAGGTCAGGGACGCCTTGGAGAACGTATTCTTTTCCGGGCCCGAGATGATGTCCTACACGTACTAAGGGTGCAACGCCGGCTCATGAAGGGGATACGAAAATATCAACGTGTTCAGGGCGGCTTGGGGGACATTTTTGTATGCGCGCTTAGGCAGGGGTTCTATTGGGAGTATGTTGAGGGGAATACTTTTGATACCATGGCCACAATTGAGATTTGATCAAAACGACACGCAGGAAGAAACCCGAGACCGGCGGATGAGAGTGAGGGTCCCCTAGAGGAACTGGCGGCAGTTCCTCTCATCTAGTGCGCCCCTGCCAGCTACAGCGTGCCACTTGCATGTATTCACCGCCCCAGAGCCTCAGGTACCACCTATCTAGGTATCTATCTATCGCATATGGGGTTTTGTGTTTTGCGACCATCCATGCCCAAACGGACCGGGCCCGACGTGGAAACGAGTGTCTGTCAGACGCCGCCAGGTGCCGAAACACAAGTCTCTGAAATTTTGCCCGCTGTGCCCCACAAACTTCCACCCCCCACCAAAACCCGAACAGACGAAAATCAACGGCGAGAGAGGAGAGAGGGCGCACTACACCAAATCCTTGACGACTTTTCCAATCCTTTTGCCTGAAGCCCGAAAGCGCTGCTGCACCCCCTCCCCCTCCCGACGCACAGCAGAACCCCCTCCCCTTTTCGATTCGAGCAGTCTTTGAAACCTCTCCCCTCCCCGCATCCGATCCGAAGGGAAACGCAAATCCTCCAACATGGCTCAGGAAATCGACTGGGTCAAGCTCGTCGAGACTTGCCCGCCCGGCGATGGTTGGGGCCCGCCCGTCACCAGCGACACCACCCTGAACGGCGTCCCCTATGCGCCCTTCTCCAAGGGCGACAAGCTTGGTCGCATGGCTGACTGGACTTCCGAGGGCAAGGACAGGGACGGTCGCGGCGGAAGACAGCAGTACAACCGCAACTACCGTGGTAAGTCTTTCTGCATTAACCCTCTTTCTCGAACCCTGGCGGGACGAGGGCAAAGAACGTGGGCGCTGACCCTTGCCGTCAACGAAACAAAGACCAGCAGGTCTACGGTGCCGGACACGCCGTCTCTTTCAACGCTCCTCCCGCCGAGGATGAGTCCACCTTCTCCGTCGTCAGCAACACCCGTGACAGCGCCAAGACAAGATTCGGCCGCGGCGCCGTCTTCACTCGCGGCGGCCGTGGCCAGCGGGGTGGTGCCAGCGCTACTGCCCGCGGCGGCCGGACCACGCTCGCCCGCGGCGGCCAGCAGGGTGGCCGCGGCGGCTACGGAGGTGGCGGCTTCGACCGGGGCGGAAGAGGCGGTGGCCGCGGCGGCCGTCGTTTCGGCTGGAAGGACTACGACAAGCCCGCCCGCAACCGCGATGCCAGCATCAACATCAAGGCAGACTGGAAGCTCCTCGAGGAGATTGAGTACAACCGCCTCGCTAAGCTCAACCTGGATGCCGACGAGGGCGAGGATGTGGAAGCCTACGGCTTCGTTTACCACTACGACCGCTCGTACGACAAGCCTGCTGTCAAGGGTTTCGAGCGCAAGCTCAACGCCATCGACCGCGCCGCTTACAATGTCACGACTTCTTCCGATCCTGTGATCCAGGAGCTCGCCGAAAAGAACGAGGCCTCCATCTTCGCCACCGACAGCATCCTCTCCATGCTCATGTGCTCCCCGAGGTCCGTCTACCCTTGGGACATTGTCATCTCGGTGCAGGGCAACAAGGTCTTCTTCGACAAGCGCGACAACGCCGCGCTCGACATGGTCACGGTGAACGAGAACGCCGCCGACTCCCCCATGGACGCCTCGGACGGCTCCAAGGACAGCATCAACATGCCCGGCGCCCTCGCCGAGGAGGCCACTTACATCAACCACAACTTCGCCAACCAGGTCGTCGTCGAGGCCGAGAACCAGAAGCTCGAGATGGCCCACGCCAACCCCTTCTACAACGCTTCCGAGGACACGGACCCTCCCGCCTCCAAGGCCTACAAGTACCGCAAGTTCGACCTCTCCACCAACAGCGAGGAGGACAACACCTACCTCATTGTGCGCACAGAGGTCGACGCCGTTCAGAAGAACGCCATCAGCGGCGACGACCAGCTCGTCACCCTGCACGCCCTCAACGAGTTCGACAGCAAGGCCCAGGGCAGCGGTGGCGCCCTCGACTGGCGGACGAAGCTCGTCAGCCAGCGCGGTGCCGTCGTCGCGACGGAGATGAAGAACAACTCGTGCAAGCTCGCGAGGTGGACGGTCCAGAGCATTCTCGCCCGCGCCGATGTCATGAAGCTTGGGTATGTCTTTCCTTTTCCACTTCTTGTTTCTTTTCTTCTTTCAGCTTCGCGCTAGAAACCTCCTTTCAACGTCCCCGCACGCTAACACGCGCACTCCAGCTTCGTGTCCCGCGCCAACCCCAAGTCCAACGACAAGCACGTCATCCTTGGCGTCGTCGGCTGGAAGCCGCGCGACTTTGCCAACCAGATGAACCTGTCGCTGTCCAACGGCTGGGGTATCGTCCGCACCATCGCCGACATGTGTCTCAAGCGCGAGCAGGACACCAAATACATCCTTGTCAAGGACCCCAACAAGTCTATCCTCCGCCTGTACGAGCTGCCCGCCGGCAGCCTCGATGATGACGAGGAGCACGAAGAGGTGGCTCAGGAGGGCGAGGGCGACGAGGAGTAAGAAGGGAAAGTACTTGAATGGAAAGAGAAACAAGCCTCTTTCGGCCCTACCTATGATCATCCGAAGATCCGGGGCAAAGAGGAAGAAGACACATCATGTTGTCTATATATGTGCGTCGGTGTGCGCGACAGAGAGAGAGAGAGAGAGAGAGAGAGAGAGAGAGAGAGAGAGAGAGGCGAGGAAGGGTGGGAAATGGTTTAATTCCAGTCCAAGATGCCTGGAATAAAAAGGCCATGGCTTGAACAGTCGGCCGCCGGGGCGTCGGCCACGATGTAAAAAGTCTTTCTTCGACGGTGGGTAGGCACGTATAGACGTCTATGGAGTAACGCATTACGGACATTTCTTCACCTGATGCCTTGCCGTGATGCTTGTGGCTTTCTTTTCCCTTCGCCCTCTTTTCGTTGTCTTCTGTTCCTCCTCCTCTGTTTCCCTCCCGATGTCGACCAATTTTGGGTTCCCCAGCCCTGGTCGGCTGTCGCGGGCCGCTTTCTTGCGTCCGTTGCGCATTCATCACCCTGAGCTGGAAAGCCAGCTTTCCGTGAAACTCGACGTAAGAAGCCCCTCGCACAAACCCACACCCCGAAGCTCACGCATTCGTAGATGCTGCTAGTCTTGGGGGAGAAGGACTTCAACGGGCGCTTGGTGAGAGGACAGATGACAGGGGAAGGCCTATCTACAGATGCGTCGACACTCCCGTCGAGCGGTGGTTAGATAGAAAGATAGCCTCTGCTCATGTGTCTGCTCGCGAGTGGTACCTAGGGAAAGCGGGCAACACTGAGGACACAACTTCACATCGATCACCATCCGTATTACGCTGCTTATCGCCTTCACTAAGTACCGACATCCGGACTCAAGAGCGTTTGGAATCTTTCCCATTTCTTTTCCTTTCCCCTGTCCCTAACACAAAAAGAAGTCATTTTTTTTGGAATCTCCCTAAAATGCCCACAACGCCGGAAAAAAAAAGTCCATGATGGGATGTGATGCCGTTCATGCCAATCATTAAACCACTCAAAAGGGGTTTCCACGATCCTCTTCTCCCGTCTTTTCTCCCTCTTGTTCGTTTGTCGATTGTCTCAGGTTCATGCCTATAATGCTTCAGAACCTCTCCTTCATGCGCGCGGCGACCGTCCGCAGGTTGCCGTAGACCTTAGAAGGCGGTTTTCCGAGAATCAGGCTGACGATGGACTCGCGAGCCATGTGGATGTTCTTGTAGGCGCCAAGGATGTGGATCTTGCTGTCGGCCAGGACGATACGGGTCTTGCTGGCGTTCTCAATGGCGACTGTTCCGACGTGTCAGTAGTTGCGGCTCTGGTTGCGGAAATAGGGAATAGGGGGTCGGATCCATACACTTCGTCTTGCCGTCCTTGCCCGCAATGCGGCCGATGGCACGGCCCTGTGCCTCGTTACCCATGACCTGCTTGACATCACGGATCTCAAAAGTCTCGACTACGGGCTGTGTCAGTATTTTCAGATTATAGAGACACCCAGATTCGGGGACGTCTTACTGTAGAGGTCGTCCAGACGCAGCAGCGCAATGGCGTCGTCGACGTCGAAGCCTAGGGTGAAGGCCTTGACAAAGTCCTCTCCCTTCTGGAGGGCGCCATCCTCGGCGGTGTGCTTAGAGGTGCGGAGCTCGACCTGTTTCCGACGCGGGTTCATGCGAACCTGGAGCTTGAGGTGCTCAACGAGCGGCGGGTAGACTGGGCGCTGAGTGTCAGCGCGACCGGATCCTCGAGTGCAATGCAAAGTCCGGCGGTAGGGGCGAAAGCGTACTCTTGGGCCAAGCCGACTTGAGGGGTGTGAATCTGTGAGGAGGCACGGGGACCTTGCGAGTCTCTATTCTGGTGACGGGGTCCTGGGAATAACGCTTTAGTTCCTGGTATTGGCATCATGAAAGACGGGGCAGGGAGGGTTGACGCACGATGTCTCTAGCGGGCGCGAAGCGCGGGCGGTTCTCCTCGTCGACGACCATCTCGCCCTCCTCCCCATTTCGCGGTACGCTGGGAAGGATCGCATCCATCTCCTCGGGAAGGGTCGGCGCATCGAGAAGGAGCTCCTCGTCTTGCTGAGGCTCTTGGAGAGTAGCCTCGAATGGCGGGGCAGCGGCCTTTGCCTGCTTGGCGGTCGGGGCAGGCATGTTAGGCGTTTCTTTCTTTCTTTTTTCCTTTCTCCCGGTTGCCTAATGGACAGTCCTATGGGTTTCGACGTGTGGTAAGAGACTCAATCGCAAGGGTGTATATCAGCCTTTGGTCGTGGAGGTTCGGATTGTGTGGCCGAGTCGGTCTGGCGGGGGTGTGCAGTGGCAGGCGGTCGCGAAGAAAAAAGCAGCGGGTGCCCCCTCCCAACTGCCAGTACCAAAATCGATTTATCGCTGAATTCCAAAATTTTGTGTTTCGTTATCGATAACTGATAAGAAGGGTGGGGGTGGTACCAGGCACTTCAGACTTCAGCTCAGGTAAGCCTGATAGGTAGGTAGGTACCTTGGTAATTTGGTGTGCGATGGCCAGTATGAGGCCCAGACTCGGTGCACAGGCCATGCTTTCTAGGTACACTACCAGGTACTTTACGAAATTTTTCTGATGTGAGGTACCTTTGGTGACGGAGCCTGCCGGGTTCAGCGAAGTAAACTAGAGAAGCTGCGGTAGCGCGTCATGGATGACTTTTCAGGTGCCCTTCCCTGGCCTAGCTTTGCATCTCAAGCCATTTCTGCATGAGCGCATGAAATGTGCCAGCATTTGCTGTGTGTCTCCCTCGACAACAAACTGCTTCGCCCCTCTCTGCGTCTCTATTTGGCTCCTTCGCGGTAAATAAACATTGTTCTGCTTTCTTTTCGTCTTATACCCTTGCCGTTTTGATCGCCGCTGTCTCTCTGTTCAACCAAGAGACAGGATGAGCTGGAAACATGTCTAATGCTTCGACGACTCTACTCGGGCGTCGTGTCTGGTCCTGCGCCTGCGGATCGGCTCAGACTTTGGGTCTGCGAGGGACGACCATCACTACTGCGACTGCGAGGAATACATGTCTAAAGGCCAGTCAACCGGCCGTCTGCCCCTCTTACACCAGAGCGAACACCTTCAGAAGGTCGATACATTTTGAGCCGCAACACTCATTCCCCCGGCCGAATATCCACACTGCTCGCCAAAGCTATACTGGCAGCGGCCTGCTCCTCGTCGGGTTCACCAGCAACCTCGCGCCTACACAAGCAACAGCAGCATGCGCCGCCGCCGTCGATTCTGCCACGACCAGTGGCCTGGCAAAGTCCAACGTATACCAGTTAGCCCGGCAAGCGTGGCGGCGAGGGATACACAGCAACTCAAGAGTTGCTGGTCCTGCGGGAAGGAGGCATCATAGTTCCAAGAATGGGAAACAAGAGGAGAAGGGCACGTCGGCCCAGTCGAAGCAGGATGTGCCGAAGCAGGATGCACCAAAGCCCGGAGAGCAGGGCAATTCAGACGTACCGGACCCCAACGCCGAATCCATTACATCCGCCATGTCGAAATATCTGCACATACCCAAGATGCCGCACCGGCCCACCCGGGACGAACTGTTAGCCGCCGCAAACGGATTCCTAGGTCGCATGAAGGTTCGGTTCAAGTGGGTGTCCATTAGGAGCATGCGGCCGTGGAACATTGATGAATGGGGCGCGTTCGTGTCGTGGTTTCTCTTCGGACACCTTGTCTGGATTCTCGTCGGGACCACGACGTTCTTCTCCCTCGTCATCTTCAGCATCAACACCGTTTTCGCGCAGGGTAAGTTTCATCCTACCGCCGGACTAGTTCCGCCGCTGACAAAAGACCTACAGAAACCCTCGCCAAGTGGGTCGGCGACTCACTGACCGAGTCTGCCGGTGTCACGGTCATTTTTGAGTCGGCCATCGTTCCCAAGTGGGGGGATGGTGTAATCAGCTTCAAGAACGTTTTTGTGTCGCGGCGACCAGGACAAGTCACGTCTTCCGTCAGCAAGGGCTCTTCCGAGAGCGCCGCGGCGATAGCGGCCACCGGGAAGCAGACCGATCAGGACGGCCAAGTCATGGAAGAGGACGACGGCAACTACACCCAGTACGACCTGACCATCGCCACAGTTAACGTGACCTTGTCGTTCCTGAAATGGTGGAACGGGAAGGGTTTCCTGAAGGACGTCGAAGTCAAGGGCGTCCGTGGGGTGGTTGACCGCACATCTGTGCAGTGGTCGGACGAAGCGGTTGACCCCCTATCTTACCGCCACACCCATGAGCCCGGCGACTTCGAGATCGATTCCTTCAAACTTGAAGATCTTCTCGTCACCGTTCACCAGCCCAAGGGCTTCCGGCCGTTTTCAGTCAGCATTTATTCCTGTGAATTGCCGCAGCTCAGGAAACAGTGGCTGTTTTACGATTTCCTCTCGGCGACGCACATGTCCGGGTCATTCGACGGCTCTCTGTTCACGATTCACCCGCGTCAAGTCCACGGCACCATTGCTGGCGAGAATGGAGACGTTGCAGAAGATGTTGGTGAACCGTCGGCCTGGAAAAAGTTTAGCCGTCTGCGCATCGACGGTCTCAAGATAGACCACCTCAACCGTGGCGTCGATGGCCCGTTCGGCTGGATTTACGAGGGCAATGTCGACATCGTTGCCGATGTCATGTTTCCCGCAGACATTGACGAAGGTATCAGCAAAGTCATGTCGGACTTCTACGATCAGCTCGAAGACGTCGTCATCTCCAACCGCATGCGCCTACTGCAAAAAGACCTCCTGGCGACCACTGCCTCGGATCTTTTAGGGCCAACGCCCACAGAAGGCCACATTTCCCAGGCCGCACCGGGGCCTGCCGGTGACGAAGCCCAGGAGTCTCTGAACACACCCGGCTTTTTCGACTCTTCAGAAGACCGAAGGTACTTGATCATGGATCTCCGGATTCACATGAACGATGTCAAGGCCGCCGTGCCTTTATTCACCAAGGACATATCATACATTAACCAGGCACTTGTACGTCCTATTGTGGCTTACATCAACGCTAAGAAAACATATATCCCTATCACCTGCCGCATTGTCAAGCGGGTCACCGACTTTGACGGCAGCTGGTCAATCTTTGACTGTGGTCTCATGGACGATATGTCGGCCGAGACATACGAGGCTTTCGCACGCGATATTGAAGATCAGCAGAGCCGCGTTCGTCGGCTCAAGAAGGTCGGCTTTTGGACCTTGAGCCTTGCCGTCCACGCCCTCTTCATGGGAATGGCGGGCAACGTCATTTGAGTGACGCGCGTAACGTAACGGCTCTCCTCTCTTGCTTTTGATTTCATTATATTTTTGCTTCTTGCCCTCTACGCGAGCACGGCTGTCTGTAACGAGCGCATGATTTCTGCAAGGGGCAGGGCGAGGCGTTCATCTTGTATAGAAGGGAAAGGGGGTAACAACGATGCCATCAAATATGTACATACAACTGGCGAGAGTAAAGTTTCACAGCTTTGCCCTGGGAGTAGTTTTGATACGGTTTTCAGACCCCCTCAACTCAACACTGCTCCGCTGATATGATTTCTTTACTTTTATTTTGGAGGCGAGGCGTTGCCTTTAGATAAATGGGAAGACATACACTTGGTAGGGGAAGAGGCAAACAACGAAATAATTGATACCCCTATTTTCAATATGCTCGGCTGCTGGACGTGTCTGTGACCATGCTCCCCCGCCTGTATGTTGTGTTGTTACTACCACAAGACTGGGCAACCATGTCTGACACACCCAAGGCGGGGGGTGGCACAACTTTCGTGTTGTTCATAACATAACGCATGAATACGCGCATGTATTGTCGCCCAGGGCCAAAGATGACAAACAATACCCCTCGGAACAACAATACTCTCCGCCCCCAGCCCAACTCTGTAGAGCTAAGCTGCGTGTGCATGAGATCGGTTAATGACACTCTGTAGCCCAGCATACCTCGGGCCTACTCCGAGCGGAAGCCAAACGTATCGACTGGGGAGGTGGTGAAAGGGTTGCCTTCTCGCATGGCAGGTATGGTTTGGAAGGCGGGGTGTTATAAAAAAGGGGCAGGGCAACTGCATGCCGGCCGCGAAGAGAGGCTTACTCACAGGGGGGGGAACTCGTCCACGGATCTGCTTTCAAGACTCGAGCAAGACACCGATACGAGGAGCATACCAGTAGATCAAGGCAGCTAGCTAGTCGCACGCCGGCCAGTATAGGCCCCCCTCAAACCAATGCAAGGTGCTAAGATATAAGACACACGGAGATGGAGAGATAGGAGAGATCGCCGTAGCGGATGTATTCCCTGAATGATATTCGAATCTATCGCGTTTTGCTCTCCCTAGCGTAGCCCAATCCTTCGTCATTCGTAAATGACTTTTTTGCTCCCTCAAATAATGCGGGAAAATGATGCACCAAGAGCCCACGGACTCTCTATACACTGAAATAATGTCCCTTTGATCAGCGTCTATCTGCCTTTCAATCGTCGCTGACTCTCCACCCCCCAACAATCTGGCCCAGTCCGCACTTCCCAGCAGCACCAAATAACCTGCGAGCCCTCCTTTTCAAGTAACCCGCCACTGCGCCATGGCGTAGCGGGGGTTGGTTTCCGCGATAGCGACGCCCGAACTCGAATCTTGGCCGCTGCCACACGCTTCGATACGAAGCCGCGCCAGATCTGTTGGCACGGATCGGGCTCGCGGGGGTATAAGAGGCTGGAGTCTGGGCGTGGGTGAATATTGCAACCCTGTATTTGCTTCACATAAAATCATCGCTGGGAAGGGGTTAGCGTTGGTGAGGAGCAATGAATCACTGATCAACTCACTCTCCGAAGCCATCATCCTCGTAGGTTTCGGTGTCAGCAACGGGGGCGCGGCTGACAACGGCGGAGACCTTGGTCTTGGCCGCCTTGCTCTTCTTGTTGCCACCCTGAGCGGCCTTCTCCTCCTTCATCTTCTCGTTGCTGAGGGCGGTGAGGGAGCTGGCAATCTTCTTGATCTGGTCGCTGGGCAGGTCCTTGGCGAGGGCCTTGGTGAACTCCTGGAGGAAAAGACCGTAGTGAGCCTTGCGGGAGTTGTTGGCGAGGATGGGGATCAGCGTGGTGCGGAGGTGTTCAAACTGGGTCTTGGTGGTGGGGTTGAAGAGGGGCATGTCGGCGATGTTGGCCGTCTTGGTCGGGTCGTTGGGGTCGATCTGGACAGCGGTGCCGGCGGTGTTAGCCTTGCGGCCGGCGGGGACGCCGATATCACCGAAGAGGTCTTCGGCGTGCTTCAGGTCCGACTCCTTCTCGGTGCGGCGGAGGCGCTCTCTCTTCTCGGCCTCGGTCTCCTCCTCGCCAGAGTCCTCGGCCTCAAGACGGGCGCGCTCTTCCTTTAGCTCGGCGATGCGTTGAGCCTTGGACTTCTTGTTCTTCTTGGCCTCCTCGAGGGCCTTGGCCTTTGCCTCCTCGGCCTTCTTCGCCTTCTCGCGCTCGACCTCGGAGTCTTCGGCAGCATCCCAGGAGTCGAGGACCTTTTTGAAAACGACATGTCAGTGGTCACGGAACGAGACGGAAAGGAACGGCATCGCCGACATACGTCTTCCTCATCCTCCTCATCCTCGAACTTGCGGCGGATGGGGATGGCGCCGCCAACAGGGGAGGCAGGGCCAGAGCTCTCGCCGCCGCTCTCCTCTTCGTCTGCAGGGAAGCATCATGGTTAGTTCCGTTACAGAAGGACAGCAAGCAATTTCGTGTGTGGTGGGCCGAGAGGCAGCTGTTGCGCCATCCAGACAGGACAGATCATCGCGACATTTTGCCTCTCTCGAGAATTTGTGTGCGTGTGCGTGTGCGGGACAACCCAGGCGCTGATAACTCACCCCACTTCTTGGGAGGCATGATGTCAGATGGCGGTTGCGCGGGGCAGCAAGAGGAATAAAAACAGAGGCGGCGGATGTGAGCAGGACTGCGCAAAGAGCCAGACAGTCAGACTTTGGAGGAGAAGTTGGATTATGGGAAAGAACTTTTTCGCTTGTCAAAGTTTAGGAGAGAAAGGGAACTCGTTAGCTTGGCTGAAGTCGGGAAGGGGGCCCCCTGTGGTTGGGCAGGAAGGAAGTAGAAGGGAGACCCAAGGAAGGGAAAACCTAGCTAGGCCGAACGCTGCTGCAGCAGCAGTGAATCGGACGCTGGAGCTTCGGCCGTTCTTTGTCCAACCCACCTACATTCCATCCCACCCACCCGCAAAGGCACGGTTATGGCGCTTGTGCCCGTCAGATGAAGCATTTACTGCAAATCCTTGATTCCAGAAATTTCCGTAAACTGTTTCTGTCGCTTGAAAGGGGAACTGTAAGTGAATGTCGGCCCATGTGTCTCTATGTTCTATCTATGGTCGCCGGTTAATCACGATGCGCCAAATCTCTCGCTGCAACGGGCTCTTCCTCACCGGCTGCTATATGGGACGATAAGTAAGGGATGATTGCTTGCAATGTACTGGCGTATCAGACCGGGTAATCAACTAGGAGCAGATGGTAGTAAAAGTTGTAAATGGCCAATGACATCACCGTGCTATATGTACTGGTTCTAACTCTCAGGATACCACATCTCTGTAAGGCTGGCGGTATCGTGGGCTCGCTTAGGTGGGCAAGCCATCACGACCCAAAGCAGAAAGAAGTGCTTTGGCTGCACTAACAGAGTTATTCGTGAGCCTAGGCATTTGTTGAACGGACAGCTGACGCTCAAAGGCGCAGACCTGTGTAAACCAAGCTGCCTCCAAGCCACCACGTTAGGTACCTAGATAGGTAGGTACCTTTATCCGTAAGAAACAACACTGAAGGGTAAAAGCAATAACCAGACTAATACCGAAGAAGACATGTCGAGTCTGTTCAAGATCATGAAATGGCACTCAAACTGAGGGCGCAAGTTGTAGAATACTGCATTCAGGCAGCGTCTGGCAAGGTTCTGTTTACGGGAACCAACCCCGCCACCGTCGGATTTACATGGGCAGCAGCATCTTCAATACCTTTGAAGTGTCCTCACTGAACGTACCTAGGTATCTTTTGGCCTCATTGGCCTCAAGTATATTTTTGCGGCCTACCAAAGATGCAATGTTTCTTGTTAGGCAGCCGCCAGAATCCTATCAGCACAGTCATTCTTGCCTTTGCTTTCCGCCGTCCGAGCCTTCCAAATTCTGCACCTTTACAAGCAGTGACTCACCCACATGACCCCGCGCCATCTTTGGGGGGGGAAAAAAACTCACTGTAGGCAGGAGCCCCTCCAACCGATATCTGGTGCCTTTGGTACGTACCGCAGTACGTACCTATTCTACTGATTGGGGCCCACTCCATGAGCCTATATAATGCCCCTCCACCCACCAGGACCTTTTCTCGATTTTTCTCCTTTTCTTCTTCATCCGAGTGCAAGGGCATTACGCGTATCAGTGAGGATTCGTCCGAGATCGTGTTTTTGCTAGTTGAAAACTATAACTATGACCACTCCTGGTTGGCTTCGGCTGGCCAGGGAATTTTTGAACAATCCAAGATCTCTGATGTGAAGATTTCTGTCCCCTATTTGCTTTCATTGCTTTCGGTCCCTTGCTGGATCGTGGTGAAGAAGGTCAACCACACCCTCCTGGAGAAGCTCCGTACTTGGTACTATGATCTTCGTATTACGGAGTACGGCAACGGACCGGACGGGCTTTGCGTCCATTTCCGATGGGCAAAACTGATTCGGAAATGAGTGCCTAAGAGTGTCGTCCTGAAGCTGGATCATGGTCCAGCGCGCCGGATGTCGTTCTGCGCCTGCAGAGCCGCCTTCTCCCCACAGCCCTCCGCCAGCTGCCAAAAAACCTATTTCGTCTCGCGGGACCGTAGACACATCGTTCCCCTAGCCAAACCCCTCTAGTCTACCTAGGTACTGTACGGATACGGTTACCTAGTGCTGAGTGGTATAGGACGCGAAGGCGGAACGGCACCAGCCAGACATTTAGGCCAGGTTATTATCCTTTTCAAAGGCCCCGTACTACGTCGATTAGTTGACGAGCTCCGATCCATGCCATGCACCATTGCGCTTCCGACATGGAGAACCAGGAGGAAATGCGCGGGCGGAGTCGGGCGGCGAATGCTCTCGGACCCCGGATCATTCATTGCCAGGTAGTTCGCGGGATTTGAAAGTTTTAGACACGCGGATATGCTTCTCGGGCTTCCAAAGCCTGTCGCGTGGAGCTATCTACGTGCAACAATCGCCGTGTGGACTTTTTAATACCTACCTAGGTAGGCAGGCAAGCCTTTGACTGACTTCTGGGACATGACTTAGTTCCGTTGACACGTCGAGGGACGCCCGCGATCTCTTCTTGCGTATAGTGTCCACGTGATGAAGGATGTTGATGGGGGTGTGTTCGGAGGCATTTGTCCACTCATCAGCGAACGCCACTGCTGTCCAAATCACAAGCCGACTCATTCTATGTACAAAATGTTGTCATGCCAGAGCCTCGGGGACGAACTATAACCTGCGCCCCAGAAAACGCTCCGGTGACGGCTCGAGTCGAATACGGGATCTCGAAAAACAAGCGAAAAGACAGGCGAATACTCCATATTACTCTGACCAATCGTCTTCGCACGAAAAAGGCGCGGAACCTCTGGCTGAGGCTCACGAGCCCTTTGAGAGCAGATGGCCCTTGCATCCCGACAGGACCCGATTTCAGCGCCGCACAGCTGATCCAGCTGACCTAAACCATGCTGCCGCAGCCCTACGGCAACCGCCCCCACGCCCGCGGCCTTTGGATTTGGCCGTATTACACTCCCCGGCTGAGACGGCGTCTCCCACTTACCCCCCCCCCCCCCCTACAAACAAACAATGGAGCGAACTTCAGAGGAAGAAGGCCACTGGGTTTCACAGCTACCCGGTCCATCTTCGTAGCCCCATCTCGTCCCTGCCTTACCCTGTGCCGGGGCTGCGTGTAAGCCGTCTTCGCCGGAACTGCCATTCATTCTCAAAGGGTGAGGCCCCGGTCGTCATGGCCCATGATATAAGACTCGGGGCCGTGAGACTTCCTTAGGCCGTACGTCCCCGTTCCACTGTTCACCAAACAAGACAGCAACACCATTGTTGAACATCATTCAATCTCCACACATCTACCATTCCTACTTTTCAAGTCACTAGGCTTGGGATAGTCAACACATACATCGGTCACTCATGCTTTCATCACGAGCATCCACCAGATTTTGCGCGCCGAAGCAGGTCGCCCAAGTTGCCCGGACGGCGGCGCTTCGTAATATCATCCCCTCTTCCTCCTTCGTGGGATACTACCACTCGACCGCCGGCCTCCGCATCTCGGCCGTCGCCACCACGCAGCCCGGCAGTGGCGACCGACGGTCCTTTTCGACAACGCCCGCCACACGGCTCAGGGACTTCTTTCCCGCCAAGGAGACGGAGCACATCCGCACGACGGCACCGGCATGGCCCCACCCGGGCTACACCGAGCAGCAGATGCACGACATCGTGCCGGACCACCGCAAGCCGCGCTCCGCCAGCGATTGGGTCGCCTGGAAACTTGTACGCCTGGCACGGTGGTGCATGGACCGGGCGACGGGGTTGGGCAAGGGGCAGCAGGTCGACAAGAAGAACCCGACGACGTCGCTGATCGCCGACAAGCCCCTGACCGAGTCTCAGTGGCTGGTGCGCTTCGTCTTCCTGGAGAGCATCGCCGGAGGTAAGTCTCGCAATCCCCCTCCCCCAAAAGAAACTCGCCGTACGTCAGTGCGCTGACCCGCCATCAGTTCCTGGCATGGTCGCCGGCATGCTGCGGCACCTCGGCAGCTTGCGCCGTATGAGGCGCGACAACGGCTGGATCGAGACGCTCCTCGAGGAGAGCTTTAACGAGCGCATGCACCTGCTAACCTTCATGAAGATGTCGGAGCCGGGCTGGTTCATGAAGGTCATGATCCTCGGCGCCCAGGGCGTCTTCTTCAACGGCATGTTCCTGTCGTACCTGGTCGCGCCCAAGGTCACGCACCGCTTCGTCGGGTACCTTGAGGAGGAAGCCGTGCACACCTACACACGCTGCCTGTACGAGATCGACCAGGGCCTCCTCCCCAAGTGGTCCGATCCCAACTTTGTCATTCCCGATATCGCGGTTCAGTACTGGAAGATTCCAGAGGGACACAGGACGATGAGGGACTTGATTCTGTACATCAGGGCCGATGGTAGGCGATCCCCGCGAAGCCCAGGCCAAATAGCAGCACGCTGACGACTTACCACAGAGGCCGTCCACCGAGGCGTTAACCATACCCTGGGTAACCTCAAGCAGAAGGAAGACCCGAACCCGTTCGTCAGCGAGTACAGAGACGGCCACAAGCCGAACGCTGCGCTGAGAGCACAGGGGTTCGAGCGCGAAGAGGTCATCTAGGAGACCACGGCCATATACCCCACCGCCTGCCTGGCTCACATTGCAGATTACAGGATCGTTTGTGGGAACACCGAAAGTTCCTTGCATTTCGCCGAGAGTTGTAGGGAAGAAGAATGTCGAGGACCGAATAAGATACCACTGGAAAACGGGGCCTGTTGGCTTAGAGGCGTTTGTTTATTGGGAGACGGGCAAGCCTCCCTCCCCACTCAATGTAAAATACTGGGAAGACGTCGGGCATCAAAATTTAGACGGAGCTGTTGACTTCCAATGTTGGCTTGGCTGATGGGCACATTGTTTCTGGACGGCTTTCAAGGCGGACCCCACCCCCCGGCCTTCCGGCTTTTGAGATGACGTTTGACCACCCGCGTGTGAGTCGCACCCGGAAACGCAACCGTTCAGCTGTCGGCGTCGAGATTGAAAGACAATGAAACAATGACTGATGACAGCTCGCTGTTGCGGGCAGGGGAGCTGGAGATACGCGAGATAACCCGAATAACTAGCGTAGAATGCGCCCCCGGCGAAAGCCAATGTGCCGACTCACTTGGAAGACAAATAGTTCGGCCAGCGTTGGTAAGCTAGTTCGCCTCTTCTCTAGAATGATCAACAAGCACAGCCACATCATGGCACGATCTTGCTCGCAGATGCCGCCTCGCTTACGGGACGAACGGGATGGTTGGTACACTCGCCGGGTTGAAGCCAATAGACTGTACTTCATAAACCACGCCCGGCTGCCGGGTGTCGGTCTAGAATGGCCTCATCTCCAGGCAAGGGGGGGGGATTGGTTTTCGAGAAGCGAAAGATGAAATGTCGGGGCGTTGGCGATCCCATCTCCGGCGAAGCGACACGCCTTGGACGCATGCCGGTCCCAGGTATACGGTCCGGTTCGTATTTCCGAAAGGCTTTCTAAAAATGGCTTTGAGTACCTAGGCGGCCAGGGGGTGTGACACTGGCCCGAGGCCCACCCCGTCATGGGCCCCTCACCCCCGGCCACGACGGGCGGGTGTGGGGAACGAAGGGGTCCTGGAAAGGTTGACGACCAAGCATCGTGGGCACCGGTGGCCTTCGGAGAGGGCCATTCCTCGAATAAGCTTCTTCCTGCCGCGCGGCGGGATTGCGAACAGCAAGCAGCGATGGGCTCGATGTCATGTCGGGGCAGGTCGGTTTGGCTTTTTGGGGGCCACGAAGCCCGTGTGGCTGTGCCGGGCGCCATTCCGGCAGGGAGAGTCATGATCCACAAGAGACAAATTGCTCGCCGGTTTGTACAGGTACTTTGTACGCAGGAGGAGGATAGGGCTTGCATAATTGATCAAGGCGAGCAATCGGATTTCAATCCGTTTGTTGCCCAGACTGAAGATAAATTCCGACGTCGGTAGGCAAAGATGGGGGGGGGGGTTCGTCACGGTCCCAAACCCGCTGTTCCCGCGGGTATCTCGCGCCTTGCACCAAGGAACAGGAGGAACGATGACGGCCGGCATCGCTAGGCCAGTAACTTCTGAGAGCGATGCATGAGATGAGCTTGCGCAGAGTCGCTGACAGGTCGGCAGGGTTCATTGGTTTGCGAATGTTGGACTCGCTCACCGACGAATAGGCGGGTTGATCAAGGGACTGGTCGTGGTGAGGGCCAGCAGCATCCTCATGCGAAAGCACATTGCCTTTCTTTGACCGTAGTCCCTCATCTAGCTACCTTTGGTCCCATGTAGTGTCGCCCATGATCAAGGGTTTAGCGAGAGGTGCCTGTCTGAGTGGTGCGGGCGTTTGATGAGGTGCTCATCTGGTCGCCCACTCTCATCTCATGTTTGGCGCGCGCTCATCCTCGCTGCTACTCCATACGGACTCTTGCATCCGATATCGACAGAGGAGAACGGGGGGGCACCGGCGCTGAACACGCTCAGCTTGTTTTTGAACGACGTCAAAGTTGACTAGAGATGGATCCTCACGGTACCGGTTAGTGGTGGTAGATGATTTCATCGGGTAGCCTGGTCAGCTGGATATTGAAAGTGGAAAGTGGAAAGTGGAAAGTGGAAAGTGGGTGAACGGGGCCTGTCAATTATTATCTGACAGCTCCGACAATAGCGACGGCGGCGGCAACGGCGCATGGGGAACACGGTGATAGGTCGCCGGGATTTCGGGTGCCGCCGGGGGGAGGGGAGGGTGATGACACTAAACGGTGTCAGTGGGTGACGGGGGGACGAAAGATGGAGAAGACCAGACCAAGCAAAGCCAAAGAGACGGTGCGCGCTCACAAGGTCAAAGCCAGGGCCAGAGCCACAGTGCTGAGAAAGCGAAGCAACGCCGTCCGTCGTGAGCGTGTTACAACCTACGGCATAGAAGCAGCAGGATAAGCGCCAAGGCCAAGCGAGGGACGGTGTAATTTCAAATCATCAAGTTGTGTCAAGCACCAGTCGCACTGGATCGGATGGCACAGACCGGAAACGAGCAAGGCAGATTCGAGCCAGCAAAAACGCCTAACTTACCTCCCCTCACCTTCCAGCTGCAGTTCCAAACGGGGAACTTTGGAACGTGATCCCTGGAAAAGGGCCTCGCTCACAGCCAATCCGGGTGCTGATGCACACAACTCGTCTCAGCAGAAACTGCCTAGGCAGGGAAGCAAGTGACAGCCGTCGCACGGTTAAAAGTGCCTCTGAAGCCCCGGGGGGGGGAGACCGAAAAAAAGAGAGAGAGAGAGAAAAAAGAAAACCCCCATTGGTCTGATGTAGCCCATGCTCGAATCGATCGGTAAGCAGGTCAGGCATGCTTCCTACCGTACGAAGTACATGAATAAGATGACGGGCAGACCGATGAGACGAGTCTCTGGTTTTGGTGAGATGGTGGGATTCAGATGGCCCCTTCCTGTCAGGGCATTCTTAGTACGGATATTCGTATGGTACATGCCTACCTACTGAGGTACATAGTAAGTAGGTGTGTTGCAAGTACCCATTGTACGGCGTATCCGTACGCAGGTACCCAAGGACAAGAAAGCCAAACCCCGCCTTGTCGTTCTCTTACCCTGCGCACCACACACAGTTCCCATGCTCCTCGTGTATTATGTACTCCTGTTCCTGTTCCTGTTCGAAACAAGACCCCACCTCCGTAAGGTACGCTGGAGTGGGTGGCCGTTTTCCGTTCGTTTCTTTGACCCTGAACGTCATGCAGTAGCAGAGCAAGGTTTCTGTCGAGTCCCTGATTTGAGGATTGATTGATTCACTCTGCCTTTGCTGCCTGGAAGTGCGTTTTAATAGGTACTGAGGTACGAAGACCTTACTTAGCCCACACATCTACTATACTACCTACCTACCTACGTGGACCGCATCGCTGAGCTCGGGCTCGATACGAGTCTCTTCCGCCAGCTCACTTGGGCATGTTGCGACACCTGTGTCACCGTCCCGAGTCACAAGCTTTCTTCAACAGCCTTTGATACCGTCCAGGGCTTTTCCTTTTTCGCCTTTGGATATCATTGCTCCTGGGTAGCATTGCGCCTAAGCACTCACCAGCTGGTTCTCGGGCCCATCTGTCCAAAGGCTAGTCAGCCAAAAAGTAATGGCGCCGGGCACACCATTCTACCCGTGGCAAGTTGGCGAAGAGACGGACAGTGGAAGAGCGAGAACGTGAGAAAAGGGAGCCCCGGCGCAAGCCATAAGCTGTCCGCACGGCAGACGAATCATACCCTCAGTTGGCTGCTGTGCAATGATCCCTGCCCGCAAAGTGAGGATATTTTTGGATTTCGCTTTTGCTGGCTCACAATATTGCAGTAATCTATCCCATCCTATCCTGTCCCCATCGCGTCCTGCTCCACGCATCCGCACACGCGGCCGGTACACGTTGGCCCCAGGACGTCATCAGCCGTCTTCTGGCCTGAAAAGCAACTATGTAGGTACCAAAGTGAGCGCAAGCAAGCTCCACCACAGCCAGCGCCTCACAGACATGTATACTCTGTCTCTCTCTCTCCAACGGAATGGCTCTAATTACAGTGCAATACTGTACGATGCAGCGCAGCACAGAGCACAGCACAGCAGACAGGACCCAGCCCAGCAAAGCGCATTCCAATCGCCGTCGGAGCGTACTGTTGCAGAGGTACCTCGACCTGACCCAATGACGCGAAACCAAGTACGGAATACCTCTTGCACACACCCATTATAGGCCTCTCTGCAGGTACCGGACTACCTGACATGCCTCAAGTCAAAGACGCCGGTCGACAGATGCATCCTCAAACGTGCACAGCCTTGTGGGAACCACCCAGGTTGGGCCGCTCCAGTGGGTCTGTAAAGACCAATCACACCGCACCATCATCTACATCTCCTTCCATCCCCTGCTCCTCCTCCTGCTCCTCCCCTCCTCCTCCTTCCTTCCCTCCTCTTCTTCCCCTCCGCCATCCACCCCCCTTCCCCTTCTTACTATGTAGGTACCCCCAGCTGCGCGACCCGACCATAGGTACTGTACTACGTAGAGTCACAGACCCCAATTCCACATCCTGGTGTCCGGTCCACGCCCCTCCAGTGAGAGTGTTCTCTGCCCGCTGGCCAAGTCCCTCGCTTCCCCATCTCAACTCCTCCTCTTTCGCACACTATAGCATATTACCACTCCGTCTCGCGCTCTGCCGCATTCTCTCCCTTTCCCCAAACGCCCCCTCCCCGAACAAGCTGCCAACAACCACCTCCCAAGTAGCTCCCCATCTCGATTTTGCCGCCGTTGCTCCTCGTCCCTGTCGTCGCCGTCGTCGTCGTCTTCGTTCTCCTCCGCGTCCTTACTCAGTCGCCCTTATCTGAACCCGATTGCACTTGCGTAGACCTACTCGCGACAGCGAATAACAGCTCGTCGCACTCGGCTCCTCCCCCCGCCGCCTCCAGTTGGGTGCAGTCAGCTCGCGCATCAGCACAGCCCCAGGGCGGTGCCGGTGCCTGAAAGGCTGACTTGTCAACTGCCTCGCCCCGATTCTCAAGACAGTAACCCAACATTACATTGTACACACTCCCTCATTCGCACACGCGTCGGCACACACGACATCCCTCCATCCCGAACTGCCGACATCCGTTTACATCATGGATCAACAGGGCCAGCGCGGTCGCTCACCGTCTGCGGGGCACCAACAGCCTCATATAAGACACCCGTCGCATTCTCCGAATCCGAATCCGTTCCAGCCCAACACCGAAGCTGCTTCAATCGGCCTCGGTCTCGGCTTGGATCAGTCTGCTACCCAAGCCTTCAACGGACCCGCCTCCGCCGACTTCTCTAGCTTTAATAACAACTCCAACTTCCTCAACGGTCAGCAGCCCGGCCAGCAATCTTATAATCAACCCGGCGCGACCTTCACCAACCAGGGCCAGACCAATTTCCTTGATCCCAATTTCCCCTCGGGCGACTTTGCCTTGTTCCCCAACGCCGGCCAAGGTAATTCGCAGTTCAGTACCGGAGTCTTCGAACAGAGCCTCAACTCTGCTGACATGAACACCATGGCCATGCCTCAGAGCCACCACTCTCCCACCCCTCCGCACCTCCTCAACCCGGACCCCCATCAGACGCCCTCCACGCGCCAGTCTCCCGCCTTCAACCAGCACCAGTTCTCCTCCCCGCCATCGGGTCACTCCAGGCATGCCTCGCTTGGTCCCGAGGCAGCGCTCCTGCCGAACCAGCTGAACGAATGGAGCCAGCCCCAGTTCCAACGCCATAGGAGATCTCCTTCCGAGTACTCGGACGTTTCCTCGGCTGCCCCGTCACCGAACCTCGTCAGCGCCGACAGCTTCGACGGCCTTGACCAACGTCACTCCCCGATGCAGCGGCCTTCGGACCCCGGCCTTTACCAGCAGATTGGCTTTGACAACTTCACCATCTCGGACCCCGCGCTTAACAGCCCCAACCTGCACGGCCGGAGCCCCTCCCACAGTCCGGCCATCTCCCCGCGCATTCTTCCCCAGTCGATGCCTGAGCTGAATCAACAGCAAAACTTTGGTATCGGTAATCAAAGTGCCGGCTTCGTTGGCGGAAATGGCTACACCGGGCAAGAAGCATTCCCGACGCTTCAACAACCGGAGATGCCCAGGTGGCACCGGCCATCAACATTGAGTTCGCGCCTACAGCAAGGCAGAACAGCTTTGAGCCCCCAAGAACCAGATGGACCAGGATTCTCTGACCCCTCCCGAGCGAGGTGAGTAACACGCATTCCTGGTCGTAGACGATGAAGCTGACAAGAACACATGGCAGGCCGTCCTCGGTCCCGGCCGCGCGCGGTCACGGACCCCTTCAACACTTCCGCTGGAGGCATGGCGCGCCAGACCTCAGCGGGCAGCTTATCGCCTCACCTGGGGTCTGACCTCTCTGGCCGCGACTCGTCCCGATCCCTCTCACCGCTCGACCGAGGTGCCACAAGCCCCAATCGCAGGCGACAGTCGACCTCGGCCGTGCCGAACAATGTCATCGCGCTCAGGCTGGCGGACCCCGAGTATCAGAGCTCCCAGGACAACGGCAACGCGAAGCGTGTACAGAAGCACCCGGCTACGTTCCAGTGCACCCTGTGCCCGAAACGCTTCACTAGAGCTTACAATCTCCGATCTCATTTACGAACCCACACCGATGAGCGGCCCTTCGTCTGCACAGTGTGTGGTAAGGCGTTCGCTCGTCAACACGACCGAAAGAGGCACGAGGGTTTGCACTCGGGCGAGAAGAAGTTCGTGTGCAAGGGAGACCTCAAAGCGGGCGGACAGTGGGGTTGCGGCCGGAGGTTCGCTCGTGCCGATGCACTTGGTCGGCACTTCCGGTCGGAGGCGGGGCGGATATGCATCAAACCCCTGCTGGATGAAGAAATGCTCGACAGGCAACGTGCCTGGCAGGAGCAGCGGATGCAGCAACAAAACATGCAAAACATGGCGGCCCAGGGCGCTATGGGCATGGAACCAGGCTACCCCATGGACGCCAGCGGACAGTACATGTTGCCGGCTGCTCTGCTTGCTCAATACCCGGCACTGGCTCAGATGAACTGGTCGGCGCAAGACCCGAGCAGCGGTCTCGACGACGACATATCAGGCCGGTCGTCTTTCGATGCTAGTGACTACGAAGGCGACGACGGCGGTTATGTCAGCGGACCCGGTACAGGATTCGGTGAAGGGGGCATGGGCCAGAACTTTGGCGAAGTTGGTTATGCCAGTGACTACGGTGGCCGTTAACGATGGACGTGATTTTTCACTGACGCTCTCCCCCTCCTTTTTATTTCCCTCTCTTTTTTTCCTCTCGGACTTTTTCATGTCTTCTTTGTGTGGCCAATCGCCTCCAACACGTTATACTACTTGATTTTGTTTCTGGTGTGAGTGGCGCTTCATGAACAAGCGCCGGGTGTAAGGGACCACTGGGACCAACGCCTACAGAGGGCGTTGAGTTGATGGTCCGGTCACAGGGTTTAGAACGCGTTGTTATAGATACCATCATGACGATACTTGCAATTATCATTCCTCATTATTCAGCATCATATGGTTGGGGCTATCATTGTGAAAGACTTATGGGGCACCAAGCGGGGGGGACAGAAAAAGAATGGCCGGTCTCAACCACATCAGGCATAACCGGTCATTCTCCTTTGCCCCAAGTTGACGCAGCGTTGGGACGTGCTGTACAAGCGATGGTGGCTTCGGCACTTATCTGCGATAAGGTTGTGGTTACATCATTTTGCAGGGGCCGCGGGGTCAATCATGCGCTCTTTCCCCCTCACTTATCACTTGAGGTGGGAGGAAGTTATTTCTCTCATGTTGCTGGTGGCCTATTCAATTGACCATCTCCTAGACTGATTCCTATGGCAGCCTCGGCGCCGAGTTCGATCCAAAGACACACCCGGCTCTTGGGATGGAAGATGACAAATGCGGCCCGTAAATAGGAGGAGCCCCGGATCACCGGCGCCAGATACACGACATCCCCCAAAGGGGGCAACACACCCCTTTCCACGTGTTACTCGACCGCCTTTGTTTGGGAGGGGGAAGACATACCTAACAGGGGCAGTGCGGGGGTCTGACCAGGAACGGTGTCTGATCCGTCGCATTGCTTTGTTATGCGGGGCGGTTGGCACTTCGAAAAGAGTCTATGATGTGGAAATTCATGGCCGTTGGCATGCAAATGCAACTAGCAGTGTGGATAACCACACCGCGGGCGATGGACCACCATACACACATACCCACACGCAAGCATTTGTAAGCTAGGTGGTGACGGTGGAAGGGGGAGGGGGATCGGCCGCATCTGGGTTGGAGGAAGGGAGCTGTTGCAATGCCGACGTGTGCTGTATATAAAGGGGCCTCGGAGTCAAGACTTGATGCTACATCAACTGTCACGATTGATTTGAGTTTCGAACCTGAAGCTACTTTATACCACTCCTCCCCTCTGCCCCCACTACCGGCTCACGAAGCACGGCACACACTTACACACCACTCATTCTCTACCAAGACCAGATCCAGGACGGCAACCATGGCGCAGAACCAAGCAGTCAAGACGGTCGCAGCGGGCATCGCAAAGGTCGTCGACGCGCCCGTCCCCGCCCTCCCGGCCGACGACTACATCCTCGTCAAGACCACGGCCGTGGCCATCAACCCGACGGACTGGAAGCACGTCGACATGGCCGACAAGGCGGGATGCGTCGGCATCTGGGTCGGCTGCGACTACGCGGGCGTCGTCGAGGAGGTCGGCAAGGGCGTAACCAAGGACTTCAAGAAGGGGGACCGTATCTGTGGCCCTGTTAACGGATCGTGAGTGGCCGTGTTGCCTGTGCTGCGCCGCCGCTAGAGCGGCAAGGCGGGAAGGAGTCCTACAAGTAATATTGCTGACAAGTGATGGGCAGGAACGCGCTGAGGGAGACCGACGGCTCCTTCGCAAAGTACATCGCTGTCAAGGGTGACCTGCAGATCAAGACGCCGGACAACATTTCTGACGAGGAGGCCGCGACGCTCGGCATTGCCGTCACGACGGTCGTATGCAGTCCCCCTTTCCTTCTGACCCTCCCCGTTCTTACACACGCTCCCCCCCGCATCTCTCTTCCTCATCCAGTGCGGGGCAAGACTAACACGAAGCGCGATCACAGGGCCAAGGCCTTTACCAGGCCCTTAACCTCCCCCTCCCCACCGCCCCGACCACCGACCCTTCGGCCACGATCCTCATTTACGGCGGCAGCACCGCCATGGGCATCTCGGGCATCCAGTATGCCCGGCTGTCCGGGTACAAAGTCCTCACGACCGCGTCGCCACACAACTTCGAGTACCTCAAGTCCCTGGGCGCGAGCGAGGTGTTCGATTACAAGTCGCCCACGGTCTCGGAGGACATCCGCCGGCACACCAACGACGAGCTCACTCTGGCGTGGGACTGCCATTCGACCACCGACTCCGCCGTCCTCGTCGCCAAGGCGCTCTCGAGCTCCAAGGGCGGCGTCATCAGCACGCTCCTGCCCCTCGACAAGAAGGCTGTGCAGGAGGCCAACCCCAAGGTCGAAGTCAAGATGACCTTGTACTATAACGTCTTTGGCGAAGAGTTTGGCTACTTTGGTAAGCACACCTTCTCTTCCCTGCCATTCTCATGATGCAATCGTTCTTGTTCCTCTTCTTCTTTCTTTCTTTTTGGTGGCCACGTCCTCCATTTTTTATTATTTTCCTCGGATGCTAATCTTATTGGCAGGCAAGAGAGACGCCGTCCCCGAAGACTACGAGTTCGGCAAGAAGTTCTGGGAGATCAGCCGCGGCCTTCTGGCCGACGGCAAGCTCAAGCCCATTCGCGTCGTCAAGAACCAGGGCGGCAGCGGCCTCGATGGCGTCGTCGTTGGCCTTAAGGAGCTGAAGGAGGGCAAGGTCAGCGCTGGAAAGCTTGTCTATACCATTTAAGGGAGGCGACCGTCCATGGGGATAATGGTTTGTATTTGGGCCCTTTTGTACATACTTGGGAAACATTAAGAGTACCGCTGAAACAAGCAATAAGAAGAAGCCATGGTATCTAGAATCATCCCGGGACGAAGGGAGGGAGAAAAAAAAAAGACAAAAACACCTGTCATCCTATGTATTATGCTCGCGCGTGCTTGTGTGCGCGTATTCGGCTTCACGCCGAGCCCGCCTACGTCTTGATCCGACCGACCCTTTGCGCAACCTCGTCGAGCATCTTGTTCACCATGTCTCGATGCGCGCTCTCCATCTGCCCCTTGACGAGGGGCATCAGCATTCGGCTCGTCTCGACCCGCGTTGTCTCGACGAGGTCGTAGTCCCCCTCGACGTAGCCGCCGAGCTTTCCGGCGCTGTGCTCGCCGGGCCATCGCTCCTCGGGCCGCGGTACGACGAGCCATTCGGACCAGACGTTGACGCCGGCGGGGGCCTTGGCCCGGGACCGCAGTCCGTTGGGGATGTTCTGCAGCACCGCGGGGAAGGTGATCTCCTTCTTGACGCCCGGGGCGACGGTGACTTTTTCGTAGATCTTGTACGAGGTGATTTTCAAACCCGTCTCGAGAAACCACTCGTCGTCGACGACGCTCTTGAGCGGGACGGGCACCCTTTCGTACCGCGTCACCAGCGGCTGGTGGCGGATGACGGGCGATTGGGACTGCAGCATCTCAATGACAGCTTCCGCCGGGAGCATGCTGGGTAGCGGGATGCGGATCGTGAGGTTGTGATGGGCGGGCATCGTGACAGACTCCGTTTCCCCAGACGTCACAGAGGAAGAGAGCGCGCGCGCGGCGGCGGGGTGGCTTGCAACGTCGCTTGCTGGGCCTGTGAATGGCTCGTCCGTCGGCTTCGTGCAGCAGTGGCTGAAGCAGTGCGATGTGAACAGTTCGAACCGTGAGGGAAAAGACGTTGCCGGCAGTGACGGTGCTAGATAGCTGGGGAAAATGGAATGCGTCCTCAAGTCAGCTTGGTTCCCTGTCGGTTCAGGATCAGCGGGGATCCAGGTTTCCTTATGGCTGGAAGGCGTTTGGCAAGCAGAGGACAACCTTGTCGGACGTGAACTGCGGTTCCCCGTGGAACATGTACATTAGTCGAGGAAGTCAGCCGTTGCGGAGGAATCTGCCGTCCTTTGTTTCGTCTGATAGTCTGTTCTCCATAGTTAGGCAGTAGGGGAAAGGGGGCATTCTGACGCTGAGTCGGTGTCAGACCAAACAACAAACAAGTCAACGTCACTAGGAGGATTTTGGTGTCGCGAGGACGAAGGGCAGTGTAGCTAGATCTAGCAACCAGTGCAAGGAGCTGTGGTTCTGTCTGTCCATTTATTGGTCAAGAGCCCACGTGAGATTTTAGCACCCGTTGCTTGCCAGGCTGGCAAACGCGGCATTCTTGCAGTTTGCTAGAACTTGAGACTCAATGTCGACAACAATACCGAGGTGAAACAAGCCATGATACTATTCTTGGCCCCTGGGGAAGTGTCAGTGCTTTTCGGGTGAGCTACGCCACCGCGGGACAACAGAGAAGCCGATCTTGAATCCCGGTCTGGAGATCAGCCGGGCAGCGAGAGCCGCTCGGTGGCTGTGGCTGATGCTGACAAGCTCACTTGGGCGGGGGGGGGGGGGGGGGGGGCGAGCACGGGTAGATATCTGCCATCATCGCTCAGCGGGACGTGCAGTGCATCATCGCATTTGAGTCTTGACCTTGGGATGCAGGTTCGCCTTTCTCAGCGGCAGCATACGCTCCGGCCGGAAGCGGAACGGTCCATGGAAGTCCGAACATGGGCCCTCGGGCCCGTTCCAACTCGAGCCCCAGCTTTTGCTTTCTACGAAGACATCTGCGATTAGTAGGGACATTGGATCAAGAACCTGCCGTTCATGTACGGGTATACAACGGGCCCATTGCATGGAGGCTCTGGCCGTTCACTGCCTAGGTAGGCAGTAGACGTTGGTTCATCTTTGACTTTATCGGAGAACACCACCAGCGGTATGGTGGATGACTGACTCTATGCCCATCATTCTGCTGATCAGCCTCTGGCGGCCCAGACTTGAAAATGGGTCGATGCAATTCCAATGCTGTTTGAGTTGACTCGCCCCGGTCATTCTGCATTGTACTACGTTGTCCTCCCCATAATTTCAACGTGACCGAACATCGTAGGTCTAGTGGCCAAATTGGCCAAATGCTGCCACCTCAGGTCTGACCGCCAGAAGACACCCTGAGATGTTGAAGTCGGCCGAGGAGCTTCTACTGTCGTGTTCACCAATCCGACGCATGCCCTTTGTTGGTCTAGTCTAGCCTTTGAAAACGGCATGGACCCGTTGAAGTTTTTCTCTTTCCTTTCCCTTTCTTTTCGTCTTTGCCTGTTTCATGCAGGGAAATCCCAGAGTGACATGGTGAGCGCATCGTCCCGCCTGCGCTGCTTCTCTCCACTGACAACAACGAAGAGCTGCAAGAAAAATACTTGCGGCACACTCCAGACACGACGGTTCAAGCGTGGCTGGTTGATGCGAATTGGCCCAGGTGTTGCTTGAGGAAATTGAAGCGGTGAAGAGACACCATGCCAATTTGGGCGATGCTCATGGGATAAGTGGGGTAAGATGCGCCATGCGGTGCTGGAAGGTGGAACATGCAGACGAGACGATCCAGTAGACGCGTGCAGTTACATCTCCCAGACAGGGCCAGACTTGGGATGTGCATGAAGGCCATGTAAGTTCCCGATGCGCAGCCTGGCAGCGCCGCCAGCAGCCTGCGTGCACACCCGTAGCGATGTGGGCTGCTGGCGCTGGCTCAAGATGACTGGACGGGCATCGGCCATCGTACAGATGGATGCCAGATGGGGCTCCAAGGTGGTGCGAGCACGTTGCGAATACCGGTGGCGGGTGCATAGCTACCCAGTCGGTCATGTATCGATACCTCATGTCCTGGCTTGGTGTGTTGGTATGTACGCCGGTACATCCATGTCAACAGGCCGGCCGAGCCGTCGTCCGCATGGCAACGACTGCACGACCGATATACCTTATAGCACTACCCGAGCGTTCTTACGTTTTCGGCGTGACGGTCCATACATATGGTATAGTCGACTGAGGCAGAGATGTTGCAGCAATGAGCGTGGGTGATGAGCATGACATTGTTGCTTCTGCTTCTCTCCCGCCGACGGTTTGCATCTGCATCTCACGCCTTACCTTTTCGACTTGTATCCATGGCCGAGCCTGCCTGTCATCAATATGGTACCTAGCGATGCGCCTGTACACCACCCTCGCAGGCCTTGTCCTGGAGGCTATCCGATGCTTGGCGTGCTTGGTGTTATGTAAACGACCATACAAGGGTGAGTGGACAAGAAGTGGCTGGATGGCGAGTATTATGTCTCTGCCAGTGAGTGCTTTGGGCGAACGAGACGCATGTCGACCAGCAGATGGCAAGAGAACATGAGGCAGACCAGTTGAGATCAACTCCGAGGAGGACATGGGCATCCGGGAATTGCCGGATAAGGGCATTGGCGGGGGGCGTGATACACATCACACTGGAAATGTTCTCTGGCGGATGTGGCTGTCAAGGGGCTGCTGGTTGACGAGGTTGAGGTTGTGTGTGAATGATAGCAGCACATTATCATGAAAGGCATGGAAGGTCATGGTGGGTGAATGGCAACGTGTGTTGTACAACAAGAGTGCAAATCCAAGGGTTTAGCTGCGCCGTTGATGGTAAATTTTGAGAGCAGGGAAGAGTGATGAATGAAGGTGTTTGTTTTTAGGTAGGTACCTACGGATACAACGAAGGTAGTTCTATAGGTAGGTAGGTGCGCAGCATAAATGAGGCAACCCCCGCGTGGTAGGTTCGGAAAGGGAAGGCGGTACGCGAGTGTAGGGTGCTGGCGGCAAGGGCGTTTTGCTTGTTAGATTGCATTGCCAAGTTTAACTTTTAATCACCATCCCGCCAAATTTTTTTTTTTTTCATTGTTCTGTTTCATCCTGGCCTGGTTCTCTTCATCTCTTGAGGAAGGAAACTCGTGTTGGAAACACGTCTTATACCGAGCTGTGGTCTCGTGAGATAACTTACTTGTTAGGCATGTTAAAAGCATGTAAACTTGTATACCTGGTATCTCCGGGCCTCTTCTATTACTGTACATAGGTACCTAGGCAGGCCCTCCCGTTCCCACATTATGTGCGTGCCATGTGCTGCCCGAATGCCCATCCATACATAGCGGACGGGATCCTGGAGAAATGGCATCAGCTGGGCGGCAGGATGAAGAGAAGAGGGGGGGGGGGGGGGGGGGGGGTCATGGTGGTGTGAACCAAGTCAAAAGACAGCACTTGCAGGGATTCGCATGATCCATATCACACCGGTTCGGCCAATGGCACGCCGAGATCGCCCCTCATCATTGGCGGTCATGACATTCTACCCACTGGCTGGACAAGGAGCAATGCTGCGCTTTTGCCGACTGTGTCACCTCCTCTCCAGTCTCCTCCCATCGTGGGTCGCCATGCTGCTCTACACTACCTAGATGTTCGCAGTACCCATCACTGTCGACATGGAGAGACCATTACATGCATGCAGCGGAGTCGGCGACGGAGGAGCAACGACTAAAAGACCCAGGCCTTTGGACTGCGCCTGATAGGACGGGATGGCTGGGTGGATGGATATGTGCGGTATTCGTACCTCATCTAGCATCAATCAACATCCATAATGATTCTTCTTCCGGCCTGCCGCCTTACCTCCCCTTCAACCTGCCGTGCTACAACTGTAACATACCTACCTCGCTCGACACACACATTCGCCCTGTTGCTCATTCTTGTGTACATTCGTTTTGTATCCCAGACGCCGTTTTAATCTGTTTCTGTACTTTTCGGTCGTCGTGTTGCATGTCGAGGCGGCACCCTGGAAGAAGCAAGACGATACGACACGGTACGGATACGATCCGATCCGATCCGATCCAGGACGACATTTCCGCCCTGGAAGGCCAAGAAAGAACACCGGTTAGCCGTCGACGAGAGGAAGTCTTCCGCGGAGACGGACGCAATTCTCTCTGACTCTCAACCCCGGGCAATTGCCTTCCAACATTGGCCGATCCGAGCCTGAGCTTACATAGGTAGATAGGAACGACGATACGACGTAAAGACGCACATCAACTCGGATCACGTTCCTGGCCGGCACCGAACATCGACGGACCATTCGTCCAGCCCGCCGTTGGATGAGCCAAGCAGAGCCCGACCTCGATATAACAATTTGCCTTTCCAGCTGCAGGTGGTTGTTGTCCTCCTGGACTCCTGCAGGATATTTGGCGGTCTGCGACACCACCATCCACCAACTCGCCTCGCCGCGACAATCCAGCGACGACGCGCCGGGCCATTGGCTCCCTATACAGAAAGTGGCTTGTAAGAATATTTTTTTTCCCCACCCTTTATTTCTCTCACCCTTCTCCTTTTCCTTATCCTACCTGGGTCGCCTTCAGCGTTCCTATTGCTCAATCCTTTGCTTGTCTGGTACAACCTCACCTCAGCCAGGGAGGTAGGTAGGTAGGTTCAAGTCGTATTTGAAAAGGGGTCAGAGACGGCTTGCCTCTCCGGGACGAGTATCAACGTTGGATGGCCGATTGACTTTCCTTGAACAGCTCTAGGGACCAGTTCGCCGGCCATCAGACCCCTTCGTGCCCGGTGCATTTAGTGAGCCTTACAGGTCCAAACCCGTTTGGACGGCAACACCAGCAGACCAGAAGCTGCATCCCTGTCTATCGCTTCCACTTGGCCCGTTCTCATCCAATTCTCCGGCAATTCTGAGCAGGGGACCAGGAACATAGTTGATCGAAGGAAGCCCAGCACCAACACAGCAGAAGGAGGCAAGTCTGTTTCGTCGCCCTGCCCTGCCCTGCCCTGCCATTTCATATCTTATCCGCCATTCTATGGCCTTACCTTACCCTGTGAAGGTCCGCCTCCCCTCCCCCCTCCCCCCTCCCCCCTCCCCCAGGTCCCTTAGGCTGCGTAGCGCCAAGTGGTTTCCGTTCCTCTCATCCCACCTCTGCCTCCCAGCCTGCGCAATTACGTCTTCACTCCACGCGCAAGTCCCTCTGTCTCTTTCTCCCCCCCTTCTTCTTTCCTTTATTTTATTTTATTTACTGACTTGCATCAGCTGTGTCTCAGCTCGCCTGCGTTATACAAATCGAATTCACCGGACGCGCTTTATATTATCTTGTGCTCCTCGCGCAATCAAGCCGGTTTCCGCTTTGCCCACTTCCTTCTTTGGTCTAAGGACCTCGCGTGAGTGCAAATCTATTTGCTCTTGCGATACCCTCTTGTATGACGACGAACACGACGAACACGACGAACACGACGACGACGAGACGACGACGGCGAAAGCGACCATACATTCAAACTTTCACCTCTGGCCGTTCCTCTCACCGACCCGACTTAGCTTCTATGATTCTCACGCCCAGCTGCTGTAACACGAGTTTTACTTCCCAACATGGCTGCGGCCGCGGTTTCGACGTTCTCCCTATCAGGGCGGGCAGAAGGCGCATATGAATGGAAGAAAACGACCCAGCAAACAAGGGTTGAGCGGGAGGAGATCGATGTGCGCATTCGCTTGCGCATGATCGCGCGCGCCTGGGAATCTGCTTCACACCACCTTCAGGTATGAACCCGCGGCTTTTTCGTCTACCGTCATCCTTTCCCCCAATTTCTCCTCTCTCTGGAATTCTGTGCGCGCCAGTGTTATTCCAGCCTTGACGCCGCTACGGGCTCGCCACAGGTCTAGCGGCTTTCATTCGGCGCAGAGGCTGGTCAGGAAAATCTTCTGGGTGGAATCGGGGGAAGTGAGGCGCATGACGCCCCCTCGCCCCCATTCCGCTAACACTCACTACCTTCAGATGAACTTCGGAGCTAAGCTGATCCGCTGACATGCCTAGATTTCATCCCATCGCCGACCCCTCAAAACCACATGTGACATCTCAAGTCCACTGAAAGTGCCGGAATGCGGTCCGCGATGGTTACGACGTTTTAACTCGCCGTCTGAACTTACAGAGCCCTTTGGGCAAGTCATGGATCCGACAAACACGGGCGGTTTTGCAAGTCGGCGACCCTCTGACTTCTCCTTCGCCACACAGTCTCAGGCTTCAAGCACGAACAAGCGAGAAGGACGCAGCGGCGATACTATTTTCCACGATCCAACGCACAACTTTGTCATTGATTTTGGCTCCGAGGAAGGTTTCATGCAGGCCGCAAAAAAGAAGAAGAAGGCACCAGCTAAGGCCCCGGCCGCCAACAATAATAGTAACGATGACGATGGCGCCAAGAAGGATGACGAAGGTGCTGGTGACGGAGGTGATAAGAGCGGCGACACAGGCAATGACGGCGGCGCTGCAGACGAGGGAGATGGGGGCGACAAAGAGACGTCACCGCCGGCCGACGATCCACCTCCGGATGACGACTGGGGATTCGCAACCACGAAAAGCAAGAAGAAGGGTGGGAAGGACGACGCCCTACCGACTATCTCGGCACCCGATCCGGATTCCTTTGACGAGATCAAATTAGACGATACAGGCGGAGGCGGAAAATCTGCCTCCACAGACACCAAGAAGTCAGGGTTTGGATGGGGTACAAGCTGGACATCGAGCATCGGATTGGCGACATCGGGCATAGGATTGGCGAGCTCGTGGGATTGGTCCGGGTCTAACAAGAACGCAGCCGGGAACAAGTCAGCAGAGGTGAAGGAAGAGGTCGATTCAAATCCATGGGGTCTCGGCATTGCAAAGCCGAAGAAGAAGACAACGACGACGCTTGGCTTCAGCTTCGGGGAGGACGCAGCAGCCAACCCAGAACCGATACCCGAGCTGCCAAAGGAAGAGGAAAAGAAGGATGATCCCTGGGGGTCCGCCACCGCATCATCAAAGAAAGACAAGAAGAAGAAGAAAACCAGCATTTGGGGCGAACCTGCGGAAGAGGAGAAAGAAGAGCCGCCCAAGGTAGAAACTCCCGCCGACGACCCATGGGGATCATGGGGCATCGCGACTACGAAAAAGGGCAAAAATGAACCTGAATCCGAACCGAGGAAAGAGGAGACGAAACAGGATGATATCTGGGACACCTGGGGCCTGGGTAAGAAGAAAAAGAAAGAAGAGCCGGAGGTGGTCCCAGAACCTGTACCGCAGCCGGAGCCCGCGCCTGACCCACCAGCTGCCGAAGCGGATCCTTGGAGTTGGGGAACATCAACGGGTAAGAAGGACAAGAAGAAGAAAAAGGGACTTCTTGACCTTGAATCACCCAAAGCGCCGGAACCCGAACCAGAAGCTCAGCCGGAGCCGGAGCCAGAGCCAGAGCCGCCCAAAGTTGATCCCTTTGCAGGCCTGTCCAAAACGCAAAAGAGAGCGAAGATGAAGGAGATAGCTGCCGCCGAAGCCGCTGCTGCTAAAGCTGCCGCCGCCGAAGCTGCCGCCGCCGAAGCTGCTGCCGCCGAAGCTGCTGCCGCCGAAGCTGCTGCCGCCGAAGCTGCCGCCGCTGAAGCTGCCGCCGCCGAAGCCGCTGCCGCTGAAGCCGCTGCCGCCGAAGCTGCTGCCGCCGAAGCCGATGCCGCCGCTGCCGAAACTGCCGCCGCTGAGGATGCCGAGAAGGCCCGATTCGAGGAGGAACAGGCTGCCAAAATGGCCAAGATTGCCGAAGAGGAGACACAATTCGCTGCCTTGCAAGCCAAGAAGGCCAAGAAGGGCAGATTAACAAAGAAAGATCAGGTCGTCTACGACCAACTAAAACAGTCCATCGACCAACGTGCCGCAGAGAAAGATGCCGCAGAGGCTGAAGCTGCTGCCGCCGCCGAAGCCGAAGCCGCCGCCGAAGCCGCAGAGGCCGCTCGCGTCGAGGAAGAGGAGAGACTCGCCAAGGAAGCCGAAGAGCAAGCGGCGAAGGAAGCAGCTGAGGCAGAGGAGGCCGCAAAAGCAGCAGAAGCGGCGAGCGCGGCAGCGGCAGTAGACGGCTTCGGATGGGGTGTAACAACCAAGAGCAAGAAGAAGAAGAAGGGCAAAAATGAACTCGATCCTGAACCGGTTCCTCCACCGCCGCCACCCGCCCCTGAGCCCGAGCCCGAGCCCGAGCCCGAACCGGAAAAGAAGGATGACCCCTGGGGCTTCACCACCACAACGTCGAAGAAGGACAAAAAGAAGAAGAAGAAGGGACTCGTTGCCGATCCCGAACCCCCTAAGGAGCCCGAGCCCGAGCCCGAGCCTGAACCAGAGCCCGAGCCCGAGCCAGTACCAGAACCCGAACCGGAGCCCGAGAAACCAACGGAAGATGACTTATGGACCAGCCTGGTGTCTTCCAAGAAGGACAAGAAGAAGAAAAAGGGAAAGACTGCTGAACCTGAGCCTGAGCTTGAGTCGATTCCCGAACCTGCTCCAGATCCTCCCGCTGCTGAGCCGGAGCCGGAGCCGGAGCCGGAACCAGAACCGGAGCCAGAGAAAAAGGAAGAGGATGACTTCTGGGGCGTTGCTTCTTCCAAAAAGGACAAGAAAAAGAAGAAAGAGGCGGAAGGCGAAAAGCCTAAGGAGGACTCCTGGGGCATCTGGGGCCTATCTTCCAAGAAAGACAAGGACAAAGACAAGGACAAAGAGAAGGAGAAGAAGAAGAAAAGCAAAGACGCACCGTCTGTAGAAGAACCAAAAACAGAAACAGCCGCAGACGATAACTTGGCTTTAAGCAAGTCAGAAAAGAAGAAGAAGAAGAAAGAAACCATGGCCCTAGTTGAGTTCGGCGGGGAAGAAGAAGAGGCCACTCCTGCCGAGGAAGCCCCGCCAGCCGTGCCCGATGTTTCCGACACCTTGGATGGCGACGATTTCTTTAGCTCCTGGAACATCGGCAAGAAGGACAACAAGAAGAAAAAGGGAGCCGACGCTGAGATTACGTCAGTGAAACCCGATGCGATTGAAGAGCCAGCAGACGACATCTGGGGAACATCGTCGTCCAAGAAAAAGAAGGACAAATCCAAGAACGAACCTGTAGAGGTCATGGACGAAGAGCCCAATATGAATTCCGTACAACCGGATTCGGTTGAGGAGACCAAGGACAAAGGCGAAGATGACGATTGGGCCGCCTGGGGATCCTCGAAAAAAAAGTCTAAGAATCGTAAGGACATACTCGCCGACCCTCCACCGCCAGCTCCCACCCCTCCCAACTTGGACATGACTGAGCCTGAAGCAGAACCAGAACTTGAGAAAGATAAGTCCAGCTTTTGGGGCGACGTGACCTCTTCCAAGTCCAAGTCCAAGGACAAGGATAAAGACAAGGAAAAGGAGAAGTCTAAAAAAGAGCCCAAGCTGAGCGAAAAGGAGCTCAAAAAGCTCGAGAAGGAGAAAAAGAAGGCAGAGAAAGAAGAAGCTGCGCGCAAGGCTAAAGAAGAGGAAGAGGCTGCAGTCGCTGCGGCCGAAGAGGCAGCCAAGGAGGAGGAGGAGGAGCGTCTTGCTCGAGAAGCGGAAGAGGCCGCCGCCGATGCCGAGAAGGCTCGTCTCGAGGAGGAACAAGCCGCTAAGATTGCCGAGGAAGACGAACAGTTCGCCGCATTGGAGGCTAAGAAGCTAAAGAAGGGCAAATTGCCGAAGAAAGATCAGGCCACCTATAATCAGCTGAAAGAATCTATCGATCAGCGCGCCGCAAATCAAGCTGCCGCAGATGCGGAAGCTGCTGCCGCCGCCGAAGCCGAAGCCGCCGCCGAAGCCGCAGAGGCCGCTCGCATCGAGGAAGAGGAGAGACTCGCCAAGGAAGCCGAAGAGCAAGCGGCGAAGGAGGCCGAGGAACAGGCGGCGCGTGAGCAAGAAGAGGCCGAGGCCGCGGAGAAGAAGTCAAAAAAGGCTTCCAAGACAGAGAAGGAGTCCAAGTCCAAATCCAAGTCCAAGGAAAAGGAAAAGGACAAGAAGGACAAGAAGGATAAGAAGGACAAAAAAAGCAAGGATAAAGACAAGGGCGGAGACCCCGAACCGGCTCCAGAAATCGGTAACGAAGATGACCTGGACGACATTGAACTTACCGAAGAGCAAGTAGCTGAGCTCTTGGCCGACCCCGAGCCCGCAGAACCAGTCCCTCCCCCACCTCCCCCTGCGCCGGAACCCAAGTCGTCTTACGACGCCTTCAGCTTCTGGGGCCTGAACAGCAAGTTTAAGAAAGGTATGTAACCTCAAGCATGGTCCACAGTCTCCATGCACACCGCTACGCCCAACAAACACTCACCGAGGCCGTTGAAATGGGATACATCGTCACCTCGAGTGTCGATCAAGATCAAAAAGCTGACTCATCTTCATTCTAGTTCAAGAAGGTGCGAATTTCGGCTGGAATGACACGACTACCTCATCCGCCTTAAACAACGATGCCCCGACCTGGATGCAACCATCTACGGCTCGTAAGGGCAAAGGAACGAAGATTGCTGACAAGTTAAAAGCATTTGAACCAAGGCCACCCCCAGAGGACGAACCAGCCCCTGTTGTCGAGGAACCCGCCCCCGAGGAAGCGCCACCAGAAGATCCGCCCCCAGAGGAGGATTCGGCCCCAGAAGACGAACCTGTTCCTGAGGATCCCGTTCCGCCGCCCCCGCCCGCACCGAAAGCCTTGACAAAGGAAGAGAGAAAACGACTCAAAAAGGAGAAGAAGCGTGCTGAAGCCGAGCCTGCGCCGCCGCCGCCGCCGCCACCGACGCCACCTCCTGCTGAAGAGCCACCGTTATTCGATGTTGAAGAGCCAGTCGACGAGAATAACTCATTAGAACCCCCGGGGGCTTTCCCGGCCGACGAAGATGAGAACGAAATCATTGAAGTGATTGAGATGCCAGTGGAGAAAAAGAAGAAGAAGAGCAAGAAGAACAGAGAAAGGGATCTACTTGCCGAAGATGTTCCTCCTCCGCCAGCTCCACCACCGCCTCCGGCCGTGCCTGAGGCCCCAGAGCCAGCAGAACCCCACGTGGAGGAAGAGTTATTGTCACCCCCACCTGAGGTAAGATTAAACAAAAAGGACCGGGCCAAGATTAGCCGCGAAGGTTCATCGTGGGGCATGTGGTCAGCCTCGGCGCCTCACGACAAGGACAGGGAGCGAGACCGGGATCACGATCGCGATCGTGATCGGTATCGTGACCGTGATAGGGAGAGAAGTTCCAAGCATAAGTCCGAAAGACGCGAGAGGAAACAGGCAACTGGCGAGAAAAAGGAGGGCAAAAGCTCGTCCAAGGGTTCGAGCTCCGGAAAGGGCGATCGTGCCGAGAGAGAAATGGAAGCACAGGCGCCAACACGACCGAAGCTCATGTCCATGTTCAGCACCCCTCCAATTTCACGCACCACTTCAACTCGGGATCGGCGACACGGATCCAGTGGCCGGCCGTCACGTCGTCACTCTGTCGACGTCACCGGCTTGGTATCACCCCCTCCAGAGGATGCGCCTCAAGTGTCTTCCAAAGCTGCCAAAGTCCTAGGTGTCGAAAAATCAAGCAAACGCCGCAGGCGTGCTCCTATCGAGGACGATGACATCGTAATGGTTGGGGCAAATGGTGATGGAGAGGATATCACCCCCCCCAAGTCCTCTCGCCGGCGATCTAGGCAATCCAAGGACGACGACATTGTCATGGTAGATGCTCAGGGCCCTTCCGAGCCACCGCCCCTGAAACGATCCAGCACAAGCGCCAAGAAAGGCCTTGGTGGACTATTCAGCGGCCTCCGAACTCCCAAGGCAGAACGCCCGGACCCGTTGAGAAGGCGCCACACATACGCGACTGATGACGAAACTAGACGTGAGCGCCGCAAGGGTTCCTCTGGCGATGCCGAGGAGGCTGACTTGGCGGCAGCGACTGATATGGATCAGGAGGCCCGCCGTGCTGCTCGTCGTGCGCGACGTGCTGCAAGGGATGCCGAGGTCGAGGCCATGGATCCGTATGGCGACGAGGCACGTCGTGCCGCCAAAGAAGAGGCTAGGCGTGAGCGTCGCCGTCGGAGGGAAGAAGAAGATGCCGAGGCGCGGAAAAGAGAGGAAATTGAGGCAAGGCGCGCAGAACGACGCGCCGTCCGCCAACGTGAGGAAGAAGAGCGGAGAGCGGCCGACGACCGACAGGCCGAGCGAGCCGAACGGCGACGCCGACGCCAACGCGAGGAAGAAGAGCGGAGAGCGGCCGGCGACCGAGAGGCTGAGCGAGCCGAACGGCGACGACGCCGCAAGGAACGTGAGGCCGCCGCCGCCGCCGAAGCAGATGCGGAGGCTAGACGAGCGGCACGGGAAGAACGCCGTCGCGCCCGTGATGCTGGTGGGGTAGAAGACGAAGAGGGCCGGAGGGCAAGGCGAGAGGCGAGGCGTGCCGCTCGTGTGGCCGGGGAAGCGACGGATGCAGAAGAATTCCGCTATCGCAGCAGCCGAAGACAATCCACCCGGGAGTCGGGCGACGAAGCCCTGCATTCATCGCGTCACCGCTACCGGCGTGACGAGGAGGTGAGGCCGGCATGGCCCCATTCCGGCACCTCGTCGTGGGTCAAGGAGCACTCCGATGCGGGCCCGCCCCCTGAAGACGGCGGACAGACGGACACGGTGCCGCAGACCGAGGACGAAGCGCGTCGTGAGCGGCGCGAGCGTCGGCGTAGGGCCCAGTACGAATACGGCACGGCCGACGAGGCCGACGATCGCCGCCGCAGGGCCCGCCGCGAGGAGCGCGAGCGCAGATACGGAGGCGGCAGCGGGGGCGTCGGCGCCGGTGGTTCGGAGGGCAGCGACGAGCGGCGCCGGCAGGCCATGTTTTCCGACGCGACGGTGACACCACGGGGGAGCTGGTGGAGGAAGCTGACTGGCTGATATTTTGCTGCGCCATGATGTGCACTGATGGAACCGGCCGGCGAGCGCCGGGAGACTTCTGGAGGTCGGATTTAAGGTTTTGCTTCTTGCACGAGAAGACATTTCAGCCTGCTCATGATGCAGCTGGCGTATATACCCACCATGTGACGCGAATTCGACTTGTGCCATTTCTGTTAAATACATGAAACATTTTCTTGCAGCAAAATTAGGCACCCTCACATCACACACATGTACCATCCGCCAGGTTCGGGCCTTGAACATCACATGGGTACGGTGCTATACAGGCATATATGCACCTTTGAGGGGGTTGCTCCTTTGTAAGAGGAGAGAGGTCGGGTCACAAGGTCAAGCAGTCATCATCTGTATAGGTGCATCCGTACAGGAGAAAAACGATCCCCTAGTCAATAAGCATCCAATCCGCCTCGGGCCGAAGCAATCGTGGTACCGATACCCTTGGCGGGTCTCGGCCGTTCCTGCCCCGAGCTATTACTCTTGGGACGACTGGTGACATGAATAAACGAAACTAGATATTAACTAGGTACATGTAGTACTGCACTGCTGATGTAGACATGGTTTGGCAATATTGCAACTCCCAACGGCGGGGTATGTGTCCCTCTCCTAGGTGGTACAAGAAAGACTGGGCAGAGTACTGCTTCCATATGACGACTTGTCTTGGTGAGTTAAGGAAATGGTTATCAATAGGCCTCGAATGGAGTAACTGGGTGGGGAAGCAACGGATTGACGCTTCATCGCAAACCGGTTAGCTTCAGCAGATCGTGGTGGTGGAAATAGGCGCGGATGCGCTTGCCGTAAATGTCTGAATGACGCGTCAGTCCTAGCACAGCCACGTGGAATCGGGCGTCAGACTTACACATCGGAATGCTCGAAGCGCAGACCACTACCTGAACACTTGCAATGGCCAGCATAGTGGGCTTGATGCCACCTGCAATGATCCAGTCGTACGCGCTGTACGTCAAACCGAAGCTGAAGATGTTCTTGAAGATAATCATGATGGTGAAGCCCTCAATGGCGAGTTCGCGGTACGCGTCGACAATATACAGGGAGCTGGCCACTGCACCGATGACCATACCGGCGACCTCGAGACCAAAAAAGACGAGCGGGACGCTGTAGTGGTATTCCATGCTGGCGAGACCGGCGGAGGTGATGGCGAAGCCGTACAGGCCCATGCCACCGATGATAAACATGGGAAGTACCATGACGATGCGGAACTCTGGCTCGTAGATGCCGCCGTTGCGACGAGTCATGAATTTGGCACTCCAGTCGGAGAAGACGCCAGCGATGGCGAACCCAAGGAGGGCTCCTACGAAAGCGCCCACGTATGCGTATCCGGCATTGACCTCGTTCCAAAAGTAAGGCGGTCCCAGGAAGATGGCGGCAACAATAACACCAATGAAGACGGTCCAACCAATCATGGCGCCCTGAATCAAACACCCCCACAGGAAGGCGGGCTGGACAAACAGCGGGAACGGGCGCAGAAGAAGCTTCCAGTAGCTCTCGTCCGTCTTGCGGCCGTCGAACAAAGCCAGCGACTGCACAAAAGTCTTTTTGGGAGTATGGGCTCCTCGGCTAGCTTCCAGGCCAAGTGCGTTTGTCGACGAGCCAGCGGTCAGCTTCTCGCGGTCGTCGCTGGGCGGCCTGCTCGGACCGTCCCTGAAGGAGCCGGGTTTGTTGGCAAGTTCGATGGATTCGGCGCCGATGTCGGTGTTGAGCGCAGCGTCCCGGCGGTAGGCAGTCTCCGGGCACAAGAAGAAGACGGCGGGGAGCATAATGGCGCAGAAGATGGCCTCGAGGTAAAAGGTCCACCACCAGCCGATAGTGTGTGTGATCTTGCCGACAACGATGGGGGTGAAGAAGGCGCCGCCAAACACAGCCAGGTTCGTGAAGGCCATGCGCGAGCCGCGCTGATGAACAAAGTACAGATCACCGACGGCGGCATTGACGAGGGTCTCGAAGGGTGTGCAACCGATGCCTTGGACGACCCGGGCGGCCAAAAGCGAGTCGTAGCTCGTACCGACGGAGCCAGCCCAGGCGGAGGAAGCGATGAGGATGCACGTTCCCAGGATGAAGAGGTGACGCTTACCCCAGACACGGGCAGAGGGTACGAAGAAGATGGCGGCGGCGCCAACGCCGAGCAGAAAGTATCCGGTGAGGAGAGCGACATGGGTGAAGTTGCTGCGGAAGAGCAGGGTGATGGTGACGGTGTTGGCGGCGAGGATGGGCCCCAGGGCGGTGGCAAAGATGGCTGTGAGGGAGAGGACGAAGGTGATGAGGTCTCGCTTCCACAAGGGCCAGTTAAGAGGGTCGTTCGGGTCATCGGAGGGTTGGGGGATCTAGCAATGAGTCGCTGTCAGCCATGATGGGCACGTCGCGACGGGCGCGCGCGCTGTCGGCGACTCACGAGTATGATGGGCACGTCGCCGCTCGAATCTACTTTCAATCCGTGGTGGACATCGGTCGCGATCTGTGGACGGGTGGGATCGTCAAAGTAGCGCGTCGTCCCTGGAGTTTCGACGTTGGGCGTCAGCAATGGGATGACAGTAGGTCAATGCGGGCGGGCACGAAGAGAGCGAGCATGCATGGGACGACTTACCGGGCACATTATCCAAGGTCTTGGACTCGAGCACACCGAGACCCATGGTTGCAGGTGGTCGGGCTGGTACAGATGCTAGTGTGTTTGTAGTCTGTGTGGGAGTCGAGGGATCATGACATGACGAGACCGAAAAGAGATAAACGGCCGGCACACGGGAGGCGGCCAGGCATTGTAATTGGGGGGAAGGGGGAGGGACCAGCGACTAAATGAATGAATCAATGAATCAATTAATGGGGAGAGAAGAAGAGGAAGAAAAGGCTAATCCGTCGCTCCGGGTCTCTCCTCTCTCCGTCCCCAAGTTAACTACCTACCTACCTACGTAACTACATACCCAGGTAGGTAGTGTAGGTAGATAGGTACCTAAACTAAGTCGGCCATAGTGGAGCTGTCGGGTTCCTTTGTGCATTACGAATACAACAAGAAAGAGTCTTATCGAATCTATCCAGCAGCGTCTGCTAGAATTTATTCAAGTATGAGATTTATACACAAGTTGTTGTATTTGAAACATCCGGCTTTCAATTGACTATACTATTGTCATACATTTGATCAATCCCCATTGTTCTTTTCGACGTTGATGTCATAGGGTGAAAATGCAGACAGCACGGCAATTGGGGAGTGTACCTCTACGGTAAGTACCTAGGTAGGGAGATATGTACCTAGGTACCGTAGGCAGATACCATCAAAACTTGAGAGCCGTGAGGATGCAATTGGTGCCACTCAGGTACCTACCTAGGTAGGTACTGTATGTAGGTAGGCATATGGACCGCAAGGGGTTATTAACATGTGGGGGGGAGGGGGGGGCCATCAACATTGTCTCCATTTTGTGGCTCATCAAACCTTAAAATAAAATAAAAGAGGAAAAAAAGAAAAGAAACCCACCGGTCGGCCAACTGAGATGGCCCAGAAAAGCCCGTTTTGGCCGGGTTCTCCACTCTACCTCTTTGGGAATCATGCCTCGACCCCCCCCCCCCCCCACCGGACCCCCAGCGAACTCAACACCGGGTGGGCGCCAACTACCACCTCCCGAGAGCCGCTGCGGCCGCCGGGCTATTGCCGGTACACCTAGTTCGGGAGAAACTAACGAGAAAGCAGCCGAAGCTTTGTGCTTGTTTCTGAGGTGCCGTATGAGAGAGGGGAGGCCATCATCAACATCCATCATTAGCCGGAGCTTGCCGTCTTTTCTTTGCCTCATGCGTTGGAAAAACCCAAACTCAATGCCTGCACCCGGATACTGACGATGACAAAATGGTACCGGTAGGTAATGATAAACTCTGTATGCGAACCTTCTTCTCTAGAGGCCCATTTGTGGGTACCTAAGCAGGCCGGTATTAGGTAGGTATTTGATACACCCCCTCCATCTTGTGCAGCGCCACAGTGAAAAGCCTCTACTAAAGAACAAACCACTTCATCACCTAAAAACGGAGCAGAAATTGTCTCCATAATTGCAATACAAGTTGACATATGTATAGTATTGAACAGCGGCGCTATGTTGTTGTGGCAAATCAGTCGTTTCCATCGACTTGACGGTGATTTGTATGGACGCTTATCTGTCTGGTCGGCCGTGAGGGGGTTAGAGAAAGGCTGGCGTTTGGATTAATGTCTCGCTTCTGTGCTTTCACCTTTTTTTTCTCCTTTTTTCATAACGCGCAAGCTCGCAAGAGCTACCTTGCCCACCTACCCTGGACACACCTCAAGTGGCGCGGGCTCGAGTTCGACAGTTTGCTGATGCCCTCCAAGCTCGATGAGGCCACTCTGAGTTTGGCTATGCTTAGTCAGTCCTTTGAGCATCACCCTTCAGTCTCCCTTAGGCTGCACCGGAAACCTCCAATAAAACCTAGGGGAGGCGCTCCCGGTGCGTCTTCATCATGGTAACTCGCGGGATCTATGGCAGATTCAATTTTGCGATGGGAAAAAAACCATTATCGACCAAGAGGTATTCTTGCTTACACGCCATGTCAGCCGAGGGCTATCTTGCTTGTATTTTGGCCTTCTACGCGCCAGATTCCAAAATGTTTCAACCTCAAATATCGAGTTATACGGACCGCCCGAGGTTTGTATACTCTGACCCGAAATTATGGGCTGTAAGTCAAATTCGTTTGAAAATACTTTGAGCGCCCGTAACGCAAATCCAAACATGCCAGTCCTCACCTATGAGTTGACATGTGAAGAGCAGATTCATCGCTTGCCCTGAGAAACCTCTTTGAATTTTCAAATCCCAAGAGATGTGATTCTACACGCCGGATGATTCATGGCTGGGCATAGAAAGACTCGGTTGGCGTCGATAGCCTAAATTGTACATGGTTCATTTTATTCCATCCACCGGTCGTTTTTCTAAAATCGCAACTGCTCATATTATACTAACTTCCTTGAGAAAAGCAATGAAAAAAGACGTTACAAAAAAAAAGAAGGCACAATCGGAAATCCAAGCATGATCTAGTATCTTTCGGCCTTGCGCATCGACTTTGCGGAACCGACTAACATGGGTGCCCGTGTTACCCGATTTGGCAATCCACAAAACGCGTGTAGACACGGGCAGGTAGGACGCAAACCGGTACTGACCTGCATCAAAGACAGCAGTTCTTCCAATTCAGCCCCCGACATCAAGTACTTGTCGCCAAAGATCAACCAAGGCCTGATCGTCAAAAAAACCAAAGACGGGACGGGGTTGTCGGGTTGTCTGCCGTCTTCAAAAGCCAAAAAGAAAGTGGGCGATATTCTGGCTATCTGCGGAATTTCATCAGATTGGGTACATAGGCTACTATCTTCCCGCTCCTGCCTCCTCTGCCTCACAAAAATACATCTTTTCTTGTTTTGCGCCCCCCACGTAGTGCGGTTTGTATGGAAAACATCTTTGTTCAAGCTTTGTAGTTTGGAACGTTGCTGCTTTGGTGAGAGCCCCCCCCCCCCCTTTTTTTTTTTTCTTTTTTTGAATTTCTGTTTGGACCAGAGTTTGGGACCAAGCAAGTTGTACACAACAACGCTGACTGAAAGACCAGAATCTGGGCCATAAAAGCAAATCACTGCAGCTAGAAGGACGTCAGTCAAGGCCGCGATCCTGCCGAGAAGTGCTTCTTTGGACCTCGGGGCCTGGGTAGAACCCCCGGGCAATGCCAACTCGGCCTACAAGACACTATCTATACAATGTCGGGACGGACCCGTCAGATGGCCGTCTGCTATTGGCCGTTATATTCTTCGTTAAGACTAGGTTTGGCAGCGATACAGAATTTCTAAAAACAAGGCTCGGGCGACAGGCGCCATGACGCGCCACGGACGGAACTCCTGCCGGGCAGATAATTTGAATTATGCGCCTTCGGTAACTTTCAGAGGCGCATACCGGAGCCCGCTATTCCAAATGTGTGCCGCGCCGACTGGCGCTCGACTACGCTTGCCGCGGGAGCGCGTCTTTACGGATTTGGTACCCCGACTGGCGGCATCTTGCACGTCAATAATAACCCGCAGACATTTGGACCGTCGTGATAAGCTCGAAAGGGTCGTAAGCTGCAGGAAACGTCGCTTCTAAACACAATGCACGGCTCGATTTCAGTACAGCGAAGGATATTGGCAGCGTTTCAGGCAATGCGGCGCTGTGTACGGCAAGGAAATGCCAAAATGCAATGCGAGCGCTGCGCTCATGCGTTCAGACTTTTGGCGTGGCGGAAAGGGGAGCCCGGAGCAAAATGCCCTTGGGTAGCTATGACGCAAGGCAAGCCCTCGCAGCGACCCTCGACGGCCCGTGCGGCCTGTAGTTCAGTTATCCAAGCACTAACCAGAGTATTATACCACAGGCAGGCCCGTCTCCCATATCAAAAGAACGAGTGGTCTCCGAGCTCAAGGTGTCCTCCGCTAAAGAAGAAATCCATCGTCTCCAGGGAGAGAGCGCCGTCAAAATCGGGGGCCAGTGTTTCTCCCGTATAAGAAGAGGGGTTTTGACCGTGCTGCTGTCCTAGTGGGCCCCGTTGTGGTTGCTGTGTCGTCTGCTGCCACGTCGGAGCCGCCGCCGTCCCCGGTGGTTGTGTTCCACCCATCTCAGACGAGGACAATCCCGCCCTAGACATCCCATGGCGACCCCCGGCAATGGCGGGGCCTGGCAAGGCCCCAGCGGCGGACGAGCGGTCCTCGATCCGTGAAGAGACCTTCTTCAGAGCCCTCTCAAGCCCGAACTGTATCGCCGACGGCGCGCTGCTCCCCGCACCGCCGTTGTGCTTCTGCGCGGCGCGGAGCAGCGCCAACACCTCGTCGTCAGCGTCGGACGGCAAGCCCCCGGCCACCGCCGGCTTCTGCTCGTACTTTGAGATGATTATCATTGCGTACGCCACGCACAGCCTGTGGAACTCGGGCAACTCCTCGGCGCGGGAAGCCGGCATGTTGACGAACGCCCGGACGACGTCCGTCGCGAAGGCGCTGACGCGGGATTGCGCCATGTCGGGGGGCTCTTGGGAGCCTGGCTGGTCGCGGGTCCCGTAGTTCGCTGCAGCGTCAACCGGGTGAAGTCTCGGCGAGCTCGACAAGGAGTCTTGGTCTGGCGCGGCCTGGTCGTGTTCGAGCGAGCGCCGGGCGAGGATCAGCCACGCGATGGAGTAGCTTATTCTCAGCGTCGATGCGGCAGGAAGTTCTGTCCATCCAGCACGTCAGTTTGATGAGTTCATTTTTCCTTCTTTCTTCACCAAACCCATCCATCCCTCTGCATCGTGACCATGAAGTCGCGTGCGGGCGCCACTTTGTATTGAGCGCCGTATTCGTCCGGTTTTGCACTCTGAACTCACCAAACAGGTAGTTCCACCTGGACCTCCACGCGGAAAGCTCCACGCATGTGCCGTCGCTGCCCAGGTATAGCCTCTGCGAGAACTTGTCCTGGAGTATCATATACAGCATTATTTCGGCATACACCATGGCGTCTCGCATCGTCACCTCATCAAAGTCGAGCAGGAGTTTGCACTGCCGGAGGTATGCGGCCGGGACTGTCGCTGGTCGGCTAGTTGTCGCCGCCCAGCTGCAAGATGGCCAGACGTTAGCATCCCGACTTCGGAAGTTGTCCACGGACTTGTATGTGAAGACTTCGCGCACTCGAGTCCATTTTTTCGTTTTCTCTTCCTTATCCCCAAACAGGGAGCCCTGTTTGACGGAACTTTGGAGAACAGGGACTTACTGCAGATTTACCAAGCATGTATTGGCCCAAAGCCTCATGACCCTCTGATCCCCCTCCGTTGACGTCCCGGATTTTGTCCTCGACAGGATTTCCGAGAAATTGATGCTCAACATCGCCTGCTGTGCGCAGTGTCCGCTTAACAGCCAGCTATCGATATATTCGGGCCCCTGGTAATATCACCGTGTCATTAGTCCCGCTTGCGTTCGTAATGCCAACGTGTGTCCGTTTCTCCCGCACTGCGGTTCAAGATTATGTCTGGACCGGGTCAAGCGCACTCACGTACCGACGGCGCTGAAGCCCACAGGCTCATGATCAGAATCCCCATCAACTCCTCCAGGGGCAGCGGGCTCGCGATCATCAGCTGGCCCATCTGCAATCGAACGTGCTCAAAAATGCGCCGGTGCAGCGCCGACGAGCTGTCCTCCGAAAACCGCATCGCATGCAGGCAGCAGACGTCATACAGGAAGGGCGATGCGTGCCGGAGGTCCATATTCCTGGGGGCGAGGTCAACCTCGTTGTTGATGAGAAGAGCGTGTCGTCGTCGGCGTACAAATCTGCATGGTACTTAGTTTATGAGAGAAACCTCTTTCTGAAAGCCCGTCCAAATTTCCGAGAAGGGTGCACCTGTTCCCGCGTTCCTATTATTCCCCATCTTTCCTTCACACCCATAAATGTGTGTGTGTGTGTGTGGGCTTGGGGCCATACGAAATCAGCCGGGGACAAAACTCACACGGCAAGTAGATCGCGAGCAGTCTTATCGTCCAAAATGCCCAGCGATACGACGTCAGCCTGAACGTCAAATGTCCTTCGATGCCCCCCGCTCAGCTGCCTCCCGACTTTCCGTACGACTTCCGCCGGGGACAAATAGACGTGCCGATCCGCCGGCTCCACGTCTTCGTTATTCGGCGCCTTGGCAACGTCGATACCTCCGCTGCTGTTATTATCAGCAGATGTATAACTCGTCTGCGACTGCGGTTGCTGTTCCTGATGACTAGTTGCCCGAGCACGCTCCGTGTTTGGCCGGCTTCCATAGACGAGCGCCTGCACCGTCGCCTTGAGGTCAGCAATGGAGGCCTCTAGGGTTCGAAACCTATCAATCACGAATGTTAAGCATCTATACCATGTGTAGTCCGTCGATCTTAAGAAATGTATGTGAGGTGGGGGATAAATCCAGCTTACCTTCCTTCGATATCAGGCTTAATGGGTGCGTCACGGGAAGAGACCGAGTGTGTGTCGCCGCTGTCGTTCCACGTGCAATTGATCCTGTCACAATCAGCATTCTTCCACTCCTGCTTCCTCAACTGCTCGATCCGGCCCGCTTGGATCGTTTGTCCCCCGAGCGGCTGCCGCAACCCATGTGCACTGGCCGGCCGACGTACCTCAGCGAGCGGCACCGCGAACAAGCATCCGACTCCTCGTCGAGCTCGCACCGGCACTTCTGCCTGCGACAGGTATCGCACGAGAGAATGCGCCTCTTCCTCTTACGGCCCGAGTCCTCTCTCCCCGTCTCGTCCCGTCGGCTTTCGTCGCTCAGCCTGCGGCAGCGAACGCTGCGCGAGTCCGCCCCATTCTGCATCTCTCCCTTTCTAAAGCCCTCCGAGACCGCTAACTCACGAAACGGTTTGCGGGAAGCTGTGTGACGAACGTGTTGGACGGGTTTAGATGTGTGTCTCGTAGAGGATTATGGTGGTTGGCTCGCGGCAGTCTCGGACGAAACAGGAGATACGCGGAGATCTCAGCGAGCTTGTTGATTGGCCAAGAGAAACCTGCAACCTCAGGTCAGGTCAGAGTGTGCGGGTGGGGAAGGACTTAACCGGAAATCGACGGATCGCCGCCCGAAAGCATTCTGGGGGCTAATGCACATGTAGGGACTCGAGAAAACGTGATTCCGTTGTTAGGTTAAGCTTCTGGGAAACTTTATATATATATATCCCTAACAACCTGCGATCACCGATGGGGATGTGATTGTTTGTGTATCCGGAAGACGACATCAGTATCCGAACCAGATCAATCCCATCTCGCTCTATCTACCACCTTGTTGAATAGGGCGAGCTGCATCCCCGCTTGAGTCCAGAAATGGCGACCATGACAGAAACAGAGGGGGTGCCGGTTGGCAAAAAGCGGATCTTCTTGAATAGCTACGACGGTCCGACGTATAGATTGGTGTCCACAAACCCGCCGCGCGATTGTACGCCGGATGAGATCCCCATCATCGACCTGGAAGGGATGAACGGGGACCTTGACGCCCGCAAATCCGTTGCTCGTGCCATCTTGCACGCGGCGAAAACGAGCGGGTTCTTCTACATAAAGAACCACGGCATCCCAGAGCACGTCACCGACGCCACCCATCAGAAGGGCATAGAGTAGGTCCCACCAGCGACCCAGAAGCCGGGCCCGCGTTGTTGAACCGAGACCCCGCCTCTGGCGTTCCGGGGATCGTCAGGCTCATGCAATGACAGGTTCTTCAAGCTGCCCGAGCAGCAAAAGCGAAGGCTGGAGTCCGGCACCTCGGCATATGGGTATTGCGGCTTCCGGGAACGGCAGGCCAACCCGGCCGAGACCAAGGACAGAAAGGAGGCCTTCATGTGCCACTACGAGCCCGAGTTCGACCCCCTCCACGAGGGCGTCCTCGACCAAGTGCCAGCGCACGTCAGGCAGCATCTCCCCAAGGAAGACTTCGACTGGGTCGACGAGGGGAGCTCCGCTGTGCTCCCGGGGTTCAAGTCTTCGGTGCTAGCCCACTGGCGCGCGTGTCTGGCGCTTTCGCGCCGTCTGATACGCGTCATCGCCCTGGCCCTCGACCTCCCCGAGGACCACTTCGACCCCTTGACAACGTACCCAGGCGGCGATTTTGCCATCAACTTTTACCCGGGCCACGGCGACCAGCCGGTCCAAGACCCGGACGAGGTCGGGGTTGGCGCGCATACGGACCTGCAAATCCTTACCCTTCTATGGCAGGACGGGCACAGGGGCCTGCAGGTGCTCAACGGGGCGGGGGAATGGATGTGGGCGCCGCCCATCCACGGCACGTTTGTTGTCAATATCGGGGACTTCTTCATGCGAATGACCAATGATAGACTCAGCTCCACGGTCCATCGGGTAATCCAGCATGGCAGGGAAGACAGGATCTCGATGCCCTTTTTCTTCGGTATGCGCCGTCTCTTCAGCGTCCCGAGGACGAGGCCCAGACCTCGGTTGCCGTTCTTGCTTGTTTCGCGTAACTGCGGGGTTTTCTATGTTGTTTTATTTGGCTGACCCGCTTGTCTTATCTCGTATACAGGGTTCAATTTTGACGAGAAACTTGGCGTCCTGCCAACTTGCGTTGACGCGAACACCCCAGCCAAGTACGAGCCTGTAACATGTGGTGAAGTCAGTGTTGTATATCTTGTTTTCGTTGAGGCGGGCTGACGTGAAATGGACAGCTTATTGCGAAGCGCTTGGCACTGGCGGAAACCACAGTCTAGCAGTCACTACAGTGAGGGAAGCTGGGCTCGCAGGAACATGCGCTGGAGAATCCGAATCGGTGAAGCCAACGCAGGGCCATCTTGGTTATGGTGGATAGCTTGCTCGCCATAACCAAGGGATGGCATATCTGGAAGAAGACAAATAACTGCAAGTCCACTTTTTCGGGTTCCTCGGGTGGACGCGTTTACTATTGGTGAGTGGATGTCTGCCTGCATCCCAGTCGTCGCGGTATTTACTCAGTACCAGGTGGACGGGTGGACGGGTGGACGGCGGCGTCAAAATCCCCACCCAGACGCTCGGCCCTCTCCCTCGAGAAGGAGAAATCGTTCCGTGTCAGCAATTACTATATGATCACGAATCAGTAGCGCTACGAATATAATGTGGATTGCAACTTTCTTCTACAGGCATGGCCCCTCAATTACACTCGAGGCGACGTGACGTTTCCCACATGACGGCGTGCCGCCGCGAAAAGGGTACCTAGGTAGTATCCGTATACTGGGCTCAATACAAAAGCCGGACAGGTCCGTCGATCCATCTCCGTTCCGGAGTCGACCCCGGGGGGTTTTCAGGTGCTCTAAAGGCCCGTCGCCGAAACGCTGCGCATGTTGTGTATCTCGGTAGGCTGGGACTAGGGCAAGCACATGTACCCACACAGATGCCGCGGAACCAAACTGCCATGAGGGCATTATCAGAGGTTGCTGGAAGACGAAACCATCAAAAGTCTAGAAACCCTTATTGGGCGAGTTTCTCTAAGGATCTTGCGGGCGACTCGGCTATTCACTGACGCACATGGCAGTATCCATGCGGCGGAGAGAGGGTCAGCCGACTCGAAGCACGATATCGGATGAACAATTGTCTTCTGGGGATTTGGAACGTCTCGCGACCTCCTCAGGGACGATTCGTGGCAGCCCGGTCGCGGCCCGAACGTTAACTGAGAGCTTCTATCGTACGATATCTAGAGCCAAGCGGTGCGAAGCCATTGGGGATCGGGATCGTTGGGTTTCATCGAGTTATCTGAAGCGCTCGTCATTACGGACGGGCTGTTTATGGAGGGGGGTTGGCGGCCGTTTGGGTGAATGACGGCGGCGTCTAGAAACCCTTTGACATGCCATTCCGTCAGTAAGCGCTCACCCAGGCCGAGGGTCGGGTAACGTGTAACGATGCATGGCTGGTGGATGTTGGTGGAACGAATCAGGTGGGCCACGATCCGGGATGAAGAGAAGATTGGATGGTTTCACTTCTTCCCACGGCACTTTCCATCTTTTTGGTGACAGAACGGAGTACAGGTGTATTTTCAGCCAACGGTTTTTGAACATGGCCGATGACGACAACATCACCTTAATCCAAACGAGGATGGTTTGTCAAACATATTCAAGCATGTTGTTTTTGGACAGACAATCTTTTGCGATGCAATGGGCTCGGCATGTTGGGTTGAGAGCCCTCGTGAGACTAGGGTCAAGGTAGGTAATCTTAGGTAGGGATAGGATACATCCTGCTGGAGGGGCTGGAGCGAGGGCTTCGTTGTTACTGTAAGAAATTCCAAGTCAAACGCAGGGACGGGGGGGGGCTGATCCACTACCTCTCGAGCTACCTACCAGGATGGGCCGGGGATGCACCGACTGTCCGGGACCTAACCAGAACCAGTCGGAAGACGTGGCCTTGCATGGCGAAAAAGAAAAGAAAACGGGAGAGAGAGAGAGAGAGAGAGAGAGAGAGAGAGAGAGAGAGAGAGAGAGAGAGAAAGAAGCAAATGAAACTAGACACCTATTTCCCGATCAAAGCATTTTGCTGGCGTGTCCATCATCCAAGGTGGCGTCTGCAACCAACGCACGAGGGACTGCAGGGGAAAAGAAAGAGGGAGTACATACCTACCGGCTGCCGACCACTTGCCCAGGTAGGTATATATGGAATACGTGTTTCATCTGCGGCTAATACGTCACTGTGCTGTAGAAGCTGAGAGAGATTTTTTTTCTTTTCATTTTTTCCAATGCCACTGACGATGGTGGTGTATCTGTAGAAGACGGAGCCAGCTAGCTCACTGTGTGATGAACCCGGAAGTCCAATTGAGGGGGTGAGGGAGTGCTCGCCGGCTCTGCTACCCGAGCTGAAGACATGCTTCACCTACCAGTAGAAGTTGAGCCCCAGAGTTTCTTTGGAACCACCGTTGCTCTCCAACGTTGGTGCAGTTGGTGTGAGAGTTTCGGGGTGGATAAGGCGGCTGATGATGATGATGACGATGTGGAGACGGGTGTGAGAATGCCAAAAAAGTCTACGGATTAGGCAGTATGCAGATACGCGTACTGCCACCTAGCGCAACTCTGAGCAAGCAGCAAGGAAACTGCGTGGGTACTTAGTATACGGAGTAGACTGTACAGTATACCTACCTACCTTGGGCGGGCACCTAACTGTAAATTGTAGGTAGTGAGTGAGTGGAACGGTGGGTACTGCCTGATATGTCAACTTAGGATCTCCACTGCTCGAAAGTGGAGAGATCTGACTTCTGACAAGCGCCAATCGCCAATGGCGTCTCGGGCCACCAGAGACGCCCGCCCTGTTCGGAAAGCCGAGGGCGCCCCCCTAGTTCTTTTTTCCCTTCCCTTTTTCCCGAGGTTCGAATGGGCCGGGTTGCCTTGCCGTACTGCCATTGAGTGAGCTGAGATGAAGCGAGGCTTGCCGCCCGCCGAAGATTGTTGTTCTATGGAGAGGTTGTCAAGGGGCTAGTGTCGGTAATCCTGGGGCTATCTTGCCGACATGACATGGCATGAGACAGCAAAGCGACGCAGAGACTTGATGTGCGTAGCATGGGGGTAAGGGAATCGTACCCAGGTACGGACCTAGCTAGGTACAATAGGTAGGTAGTAGGTAGGTAGGGAGGTGCCTTGAGTTGGGTACCTACCTACCTAGGTAGGAAGAAACATTCTTCAAGTCGGCAGTTACGGAGTACCTGTGTATCTACCCCCGCATCCCGAGTGGGTCGGAAAAACAATGGAACGAGAATAGGTAACCGAGGGGAAGAGCGCACTGTCCCTCTCTCTAGCCATGCCATGCCATGCGTACCTAAGGCAGGTAGGTAAGGTATTCATTCGTAAACTACCTGGTAAGCATGAAGGAAGCATGAATGCTTTACTACCTTACCTACCTTGGTAGTTGTTCCCGAACAGATGATTCGCCTGCTGAATGCCTACGGATAGGCATCTCAGCACGTCTGCATACTAGGTAAACTAGGTACCTACCCAAGGTACCTAGGTACTTAAGGCATGTCTACCTACGTAGTAATGCTACTACTACGGTCTCGGGCCAAAGCTTTGACACCCTCTGCTTTCGCCATTACATCGACATCAGCAGATTTCTGCATTAAGAGCCTCTGTTTATATTGGGTGATGTATCCACACTACCTGTTAGGGAGTTTATGCTTACCCATATCATGACGGTGAATACGGTTCGGAAGAGTCCCGGACCAGCCTAACATTCGTCATGGTAATTAGTAATTGTACCGTATACCTAGGTAGGTGGTTTACATTCCCATTCCCTACCTACTTACCTACCTATCTAGGTAGATATGAATGCGCCCCAAGAAGGAGGGAGATCTGGATCGGTCCTGCGCTACATTCTACAACCTACACCAATCCAGACGGGATAGTCGCCGCGATGGAACCCCCTTTGTTCCATTTCCACCAGTCTCATCTTATCCGCCCTCCCCGCCTGGCCTGTCGACATCCATCCAGCACTAGGTAAGGAGTGCGAGCGCCAGTCACGTGATATCGGGAACAAGATTGACTGGTCGAGAAGCTCAACCGGCCCGAAGAATCACTCCACAATCTCAGTCCAGGGCCGCTATGCATTGGCGCGCTACTTACCTACCTACCTAGGTAGTTGCCCAAGGTACCTGGGTACCGCCATGCCGAGCGACTTTAGCGCGCTGCAATCTGCCAAGCCAACCTCGGCAGTAAGTAATCAGGCAAGGGTACGCTGCATTCGTATATCTAGGTACCTAGATAGGTACCGTGAGCGAGCGAGGACATGACAAATGGAACGTACGTCCGTCCCTCTCAAGTACTGCCTGCCAAAGTAGGTTGGAGGAAGACAAAACGAATTTACCTAGATACATGATAAGCCGCACGAGCTCCTGCACTTCCCCAATGAAGGGAGCAAGGGAGGGCCCTTTGGGATATGCGAGTACATAGGTAGGTAGGCACTAGGTAGTACATCATCTTCCAAAGCCCAATCTAAGTAGGTACCTACCTAGGTAGTATCCATCTACCGCTATTCGTACATGCAGTACATTCATTACATAGGTACCTGGGCAAGCGCCGCCAAGGATGTGCGGCCGGCGAATTCGGCGCGAAAGCGCAGAGACGCATCGTGCCCACTGCATCGAGGGAGACCAAGGCCTCTCCCCCCCCTCCGTCTCTCTCTCTCTCTCTCTCTCTCTCTCTCTCTCTCTCTCTCTCTCCTGTCCCCTCTCTCTCCTCATGCCGGTCACGACTTACACGGTACTATGTATTCGTACTCCTCATCCTCCCTCTGCCTTCCCCTTCTTCTGCCGTCCAACGTCCTTTCTCGCAAAGTGTTCCCCGTATGTATTTGGTCTTCGTACACCTACAGCTGCCTAGGTAGGTGCGGTCCCGGGACTGGCATCGCATCAATTTAGGTCGGTGCGGAAATACCTAGTCATCCGTAAGCGGGCGGCTCGTTCGGCATACTTCCTCCAGTAACAGAAACAGGGCAAGGTACCTTGGTTATCTCGATTTAAGGAAGCGCCTACTACGTACGTAAGTACGTAGTCCCCGAGAGACGAGGTACAGAGTCATGAGTGACGTCGAAGCCAACGTTACATCTTTCTTCCTTCCCCCTCCCTCGAAAACTCGAGGCTCGAGGCAGACAGAGACCGCTGCCACGGTTTGGTAATCAGGACCCTGCAGCAGCAGGCTGAACTCACGGTGCCGTTTCGGACGGACGGTCGCCTCTATCGCCTCTTCGTACTGTCCATTTGATCAGGCGTTCCCTGTTCCGTCTGTATCTTTGGTGTGACTCAGGGGCCACCCCCCGCAGCCAACAGCCAGCCATCTTGGACCAACAGGAGAACAGCTTCATCTCGTCAAATGCCACAACAGTGAGCATATCCATCAGCAAATTGGCAAATAGTAGTAAGCACGAGCCCGAAGCCTGGTATACCTATTATACCTACTGTGGCTCGGGCCCAACGAAGGGGAGAAGGGGCTGGCATCAAGGGGAAAAGAGAGGGGAACCCCCTCCCCACATGCAGGGGATGCCTCCTCAGGCCCTTCACCGTATATCCGCCGCCAAGACATCAGCCCCATCGCTCGCACTTTCTTCCTTTCTTTTTTAACTTCATTATCGTTTAATTTAATTTTGTACCGTCAGCCCTGGGGCCTGTCTCCTTCGAGTCCAGTTCACTTACTCCGTACTGCTTCGTACGTACGTACGCAAACAGGTATCTCGTACCCTAGTTGCATCGATCCTTGATCACATCCCCAAAGAGCCAAAGGGGAACGCCCACCCGCATCATAGCGTCGAAGGGAATACAATTGTGGTTGTTTCGCCCAATGCAGCCTGTCAGTATTATGCTCTACTACTAGGGAGCCGAGCTCGAAGGGAAAGCTCCATGTTGAGGCAAGTTCATTTGCCTCGGCTCGCAGTCGCAGTCGCAGTCGCAGTCGCAACCGCAACCGCAACCGCAATCGTAATCGCAAACCGCTTGCCTACCTTAGCTACGGATGCCTCCTATTCCACGTCACCCCCAGAAATGGCAGGATGGTCGACGAAGGATCCGACACGTATCCGGCACCCGCCTGCTGTGGAGAGGCCATCCTGTTTTTGTCGCAGAGCACGGGATCGGCTCCTCGACCAAATGTCTATTGCTCCTGCGGGCTGGTAAGCGTTAGTTGTGTGCAGGGCGACGTCTGAGGAGAATAACCACTACCTAGGTATACATACCCACAGCAAGGCGGTGACGTGTGGAAATCTGATTACAATTCCAATGCGGCCAATCCAGGCCAGACCAGGCCAGACCAGGCGTGGCATGCAGAGAAGGTTCCGTCTCTTTGTACCGTATCTCAGCCAAGATAATATTAATGATAAAAAGAGAAAGAAAGAAGAAGAAGAAGAAAAAAAATGACGCCGTCCGCCTGAGCAACCCCCCCACTCGGAAAATACTGCATACGCACAACACACACACCTGGCTGTATTATACACCTAGGTATCTAGCTATTTACCTGCCTACACACACGCCCACATTCACCGCACACACCTGAGCATTGGCGTGTCGCGAATGCGGCGGGGGGGCGTCACCTGGAAGGCGCGGAGTACCTAGACATGGGGCACGTCCAAACGTCTCCATCCATAGATTCATCATATTATCTTCTTGCTTGGATAGCCTGCCTGCTGCCATGCTGATATAGATCTGTGCCAAGAGCCCTACCTATCACATTTGGTCTGGTGTCACAAGTTGGGCATGGCGGTGATCATCCAAGGGGGGAGGCGGGACGCTAAGGCAAGGCGAGAAGGACACATGGTGTGTGTGTGTGTGTGTTGGGGGTATTCCAGAATCCGAGGTGCGACGCTTCGCTTCACATCACAGCCAAACAGGCTGTACCATCTGCTAAACGAGGAGGTTACTAATGCCGCTGCCGCCGCAACTGTGGCGGTAGGGATAACAGCCCTGCGTTCTTGACCACACCTCGTCCTACCAAAGCAAGGCAGAGTCGGTAGGTAGGTGAGTAGTAGGTAGGTGGATACTTGGGTCAAGGCGTCTATTGATCAGTGTCTATCAACAGACTCCGTCGAGGCTACGATGCGCGCAACATGCCGTCGGGCTTTGGCTTGACATCCATCTCGCATATAATAGCAGCAGCAACTACACAGGCTCACTGCTACACTTGACAACATGGGTCCACCGCAGCAGTAAATCTCTTTCACTGTTCCGACCGAACCCAGTGAATGATACTGCTTCTACCTACCTAACCTGGTTGTTACCTATACCTGTCGTCTGATGCCGCCCTAGGTCGACTGGGCGAATCAAGCTGGTTCGGACGAGTCCTCGAGGTCGTCCATTAGACTTCTTGCTGTATGTGTTTTATTTGGTTATCCCTTCCCATCCCACCCATCTGCTGCTGGTGCGTTTTCCGCTTCTACAGGCATAACCGGGGAGTCGGAGCATGCTCCGGCCCCTATAAGTCAATTTCCCACCTCTTTGGTTGCCTTTCTTGTTTCCTTTCCACGGTTCTAGGGGCGGAGGGGAGAAAAAAAAACAAAAAACAAACACCACACACTGCGCCCAGTTGTTGTGATGCCCCAAAAACCGACCGGCGATAAAAAAAAATCGACCGCCCCGCCTCTCGGTGTGCTCTCCAAGCCCGCTCGCGACATCTTTATCACAGCTCGACCTCTTCCTAACGCAAGCTAGGCATAACACACGACACGGAATGCGCTCCGGCTAGGGATGGCCCGTCCCGCACCGCAAACTGCCATTTACGCTTCTGTCTAGGTTGCTCGGTAGGACGGAGTCCGGTTCCGCGTCTCCTCCTTTCTCACGTCTCCTCCTTTTCCTTAGGTCTCGTGTGGCGCAGAGACTGCTCCATCTACTACATCATCTACTCCATTGTGCCACTGGAAGAAAAGTATCCCGCAGGCTGGGTCATCTCACTGCTGCGAAGGACGCCGCCCGCATGCTCCTCGACCAAACTTCTCAACCCCAACGTCCAGCATCGAGCCGCCTTCTTGCAGCGAAACACGAATGCCCCCCCGCCCCCCGTCCAGTGCCACCCATCACTCTCAGCCACTTCTCTGGTCTCTCCTGCCACTAGGGTTTGTCTGCGGCCTGGTCTACCTCCCCAAGCTGGGTCTGCTGTCCCGGTGTGGACCACACGCATCCTCCTTGTCGTCCTGCCTAGCCTAGCATGCAACCCCTTCGTCTCAACATCAACGACAAAGTCTTGCTGAGTGATCCGAACCCCCCGGGCTTCGGTTCCTTCACTACTAGGTGAATCATGAACACAGAGCCGTCGTCTGTAGCTTCAAGCTGGGCGGGATCGGCTGCAGGCATGTCAGCTCACCGAAAGGAGCGCGGCCATATCGCACAGCGGGTGAGTCTGATTGTTGTGTCTTGTCTTTCGTCGAGTGCCGTCATATTCGTGCGGTATGAACCCTGTTTTACGTTCAGTTGCTGTATCGAATCCGACGGAGTGGGCGCGATGACAAATTGGCCGTCCAGTCGCTTGTCATAGTCCCCCAGCCCTGCCTTGGTCACCTCCCCCTCCTCCTCCTCAACTGTCAAGACACGCGTGGTACGCCTTGGTTACAAATCTAATATATGACTTCTCGATAGGCTTGCGAGGTCTGCCGCCGCAGGAAGCAAAAGTGTGACGAAGAGAAGCCGACATGTGGATATTGCGCCAAAGCCCAGCTGGAGTGCGATTACGGAAGTCCGAAGCCGACCAAGTGAGTAAACTCCTTCTCTTCCCCTCTCCCTCTGTCCCTCTGTCCCTTGCTTGCAAATTCGACTCATCAGTCCCATCGGTGCCCTTCCATCTCACACTGCCTGTATCGGAGCGGCACGCGATGGAACTGAGGGGTCCTCGGTCAGCGTCACGTTAATTGGCTAATTTGTTGGTGCAGGAAAGACAAGACACTAGTAGAGTTACTTGACCTTGTAACCAACATCAATCAGCATACCAGCCACATCCCGGAAATTTCTGCCCAGCTTCTGAGATTGAGAGACAACATCCCGGCACTTCTTCCTGCCGAAAGTAGCGCCAGCAGTGATGTCGCCTCTTCAACAGCCACCGTGCAGCCTTCGAATCAACGGGGCCTAAGTCTGCCTCCAAGACACCAAGCCGGGCGCCGTTTTCCTTCCACCGTGGAAAGAATCCTGTCCTGGCCTGCCGTACGGCAGACACTCGAAACCGTCCGACCAAAGATACCCGGCATCCAAGCAATTTTCGAGGGCCCAGAATCGTCAACTATGCTCTTCGAACAGCCAAGAGATACCCGCTCTCTCTTCAGGGGTGGCTTGGAGTCCATGGGTGCACAAGATCGCATTGCTTTGGGAATAGCTCCCGACGACCCAAGACCGCTTCAGATGACGAGCATAAGCCCACACATTCTTGCGGAGCGCATTCGAATATACTTCAACACCTTTAATCGGATCCATCCTGTTCTAGATCGTCAGTACTTCATGGAAGTGGTGTTCCCCGGAGTCCTACACAATCGTTTCTGCGAAGATGCGGCATCTACCTTGGTATGCCTGGTGATGGCGCTTGCTGAAGTAGCCGTCGCAGACGTATCAGGCAGAGGGTTTTCGGCATTTCAAGGTCACCAAGACGGCGAGCCAAGCAACACTACAGAGTATATCGAATACCGGCCACCGGGTATCGAGTTCTTCAACGAGGCGAGGCGGCGCCTGGGCTTTTCAGTGGGCGAGTGCAGTTTGGAGAACATACAAATGTTGATTCTGACCGGGTATGTTAATCTCGAGTGGCGTGCATTCTATGGAAGCAGTTCCGGGCCAGTGTCCGATCTTAACATGTTGCTAATCAAGGCCTGGTCTTGTAACAGAATATATTACGAGTCTTGTTCTTTACACCTGGTGAGTACGAGGAGAACAGGTGCCTTTTTGAGGGCTGGACTTACCCAAGTCGGACAGGAGTTCTGGAATATGATCATATCGGCGTCGTTAGCTTGTCACGCACTGATTGCTAGGTACGAGTCTCCGTCAAGACCCGTTACCAGTCGGGGCCGAGTTGGCCAGCCCATCTTATGGGTTGATAAGCTGATCAAGTGCTGCAGTAACTCGGCCGAAATGTATGCTGCCCACGGCGATCAGGTCTGTCGGGCGTTTTGGTATTGCTCCATCATGGAAACGTACGTGCAAAGATGTTTCGTTTAAAGAACCCAAATCGGCACCCGTCCTACACTCTCACTGTATTCCTTACGATGGTCTCCTGCCATCTCGTTCCAATTCCCGGCTGGCTGATGTATTGGTGCGAAGTAAAGGAGGGGCGAGTAAAGTGCAACCGCTTCAGACCGTGCCCCTTACCACTGGTTCCAAGATCTCACTAATTAACAACTGCTTCCTTGATATAGCTGTGTCCAACAGGAGTTACATCTGCCAATGACAGGCCTCGACAAGCTGGAGTCGCGCATTCAGCTGCCCCAATTTCCCGAATATGTCACCACGACCGACGAGCTTCTTCGTGTGCAGATGTACAACGACAGGATGTCTCACTACGGCGAGATATTCATGTATCATATTTCCCTTCGGAACACCGCCGTCAAAATCCAAAACGGTCTGAAGCAAGGTGAGTTCCATGCCCACATACGTTCAGCCAGCTACACAATATCCATCCCCCCTTTTCGCAACCTGGGCTGGTGTAGGACGACTGTTCGTAAGGTGCTATGCTTATCGCCTGTTGGTTTCCGGTGCTATTGTCTTTGGTGCAGTCGTGCTATGCCACTCGAAGCCTGGGTTCGACAGCTAGGCATTAGGTGGCATCAAAGCATGCTTCTTCGCAATGCATGATGACTTCGTTCTTGTTGTTCTTGTTGTTCTTGTTGTTGCTGCTGCTGCTGCTGCTGCTGCTGCTGTTGTTTATATTCCACTACTGATGACTCGTATCTCCTCCAGTTGCTGAAGCACCCATCCCCCTCCCGGGTCAGACAATGCCCGGCCCAGACGATCTTTTGCGAACCATCGTTGATAAACTGGCGAGGGAGCTTGAACAGTGGCACGGTTCCTTGCCGGATCACTTGAGCTGGGACAGGAACCTTCCCTCGACCATGTACACGGCTCCCGACCTTCGATCCCCCAGCCCGTCCTTTTACGCCCAGAGCATGTATGCAGCCGATGCCATGGATGCGTTGCACTCGGCTCCTATGGGCAATTTCATCGGGTCCGACATCACCAACCCCAATGCGAACATTGGATTTCCCAACTCGGACGGCGTACTGCTTGCGATCATGCGCTCACGATACTACCATATCGAATCCGTACTCTACAGGCCCTTTGCTTATAAAGTGCTTCACGAACACCCGGACAGCCTAACCGAAACAGACCTCTCGGCAACGACGAGGTTCCTCCATGCGTGCGTCCTCTGGCCTATAATGGTTCCGCCGACCTCTCAGCATAAACGCATGATCCCCTGTCTCTATTTTTGGTCGCAAAATATCCTAGGCGCACTCATCATCCTGCATCTGTCCCTCATAAATCCCACGCTCTCCAAGATTCGACAAAGCCATTGCCGTCAGGGGTTCGAACAAGAAGCCGAGTTGACGATCGAATGGGGGACCGCATGGATTCGAGACCTAAAAGACATTGATAGAACTGCACAGCGTTGTTGGGTGATCCTCAAAGGCCTGTATCGACTTGATGACTGAGCGGGGCGACAAGAAGCATCAGGGACACAAAACCGAACGAGACGCTTGGATTGGTAGGGAGGCACGGTTCTGACTCAATAATTATGAGGTGTTTCGCGTGGGATAGAGATGACGGGACGAGACCGTAAGGGGCAGGGTGTTCTTTGGCATTTGAGGCAGCCTCATATTTTTCGTATCATGTATGGACGAGCAAGAAGAACGCGAAGCGATCGATGTCACAGAAGCCGATCACGGAGAGAACGGCAAGACCATGAGGTTGTTTTACGTTTCCCCGTTCTTGCTCCAGCATCAGGCCTTTTCGCTACACTCAACGTCCTCTTCTACAACCTGGATAACTGCATAGATCGTTTACATGGTATAGGTCCAACTAAAAAGTAGGTCTCCTGAGCCGGGACTCCATTTCTTCCGAGGCCAGGTGGATGTGGCCAAAAGCGCGTGAACAATGGGTCTTACTCGCCGCGTGGCAGCTTCCATTTTGGGAGACAAATGTTCGAGGGAAAGCGGTATCGATGCCGCATCAGATTGGAACAGGCAGGAGGTTCAATGACAGCTACGTCAGCTCCTCCTTTGGTCAATCAACCGGCTATCCTTTTGTCAAACCCGTCACCAGCATCGATCAATCTTTATGGAAAAGGATTCTGATGTTGGCCCTATTAGTACAGGTCCCCACGATTGTGAGATTCGGACGAAATCAATAAAGTCCAGATTTGCTGACATAGGTTACAGATACAGATATGGACATGTGTAGCTCTCGTATCACTCTTTGCACCATTCCATTCCAAAAGCCGCAATGATGGCTACCCACAACGGCAGTTTTTTATATAAACGAGACACAAGATGCCTACTCTATTGGGTGATTCACGCCTTAAACTTCGTCATCAAGACAAGCAGAAAGTCGGATTGTTGCTGGAAGTCGCCTGTCAGTTTCAACACGTCCGGGACGGTCACTGTCGATGAATTCGCAAGAATGACTAGGCTCATTGAAAACGAGATGCGCTCCGTTCCGTCCTTGGTTCTTGAATTACTCCGCTCGGTGATTCTAGCAAGAACGACCCACTGGGATGTGTTTCAACAATACGCCCAGGGAGACCCCAAGTCGAGAAGTCCTTCGCATCTAACAGAATATTCACGATTGCTCTTTACAAGGCCTTTGAGGTTTTTGAGACTCTTTGCATAAACGGCCCGGAGTCAGGTAACGGACCCCATGTGCCCGATACCATCGAGGAGATCATTCTCACCAGCGACTACTTATTCCAGGATGTCAGGATATTGAATGACACTGGGTCAGAGAATGGATCAGGCGATGATGGTTTCACAACTCACAAAAGCGTTAAGAAAATAAGCAATGCGGGCAAGAAAGGGAAGAGAGAAAAAGAAGGCGAAGACGGCGCCTCAAGTTTTCCCTGGAGAGATGACCCCGGCAAAGGTACCGTTGGATGACTATCACTTCCTCAGGACGAATGACGAACAGATGACGGAATACACAATGGCCGTCTGCTCGTATTTCCGGGAGTGTTACAGTCTTCGCGCCTACCTCCAGAGTATATGGCGTGAAGTTGCATACGACGGCCTCAACATTTCTGTTGCCGGCACGTTGGTTCAGTTGGCCATTGGGATGGTAAAGAAAACCAAGTTGGACGTCTTCGCGGATTTTCCAAGTCGGATCTGGTTTAAAACACTCGAGTGAACCCTCAGGTTAGGAAACGTACAGAAGGCCGAAAATGGGTTTAGTGCAGCCTTGCACCTCCTGATATTGGACGACCAGAGCCAAGGAAGCGACAATGCCTCCATCGATCTGAGAGAGTATACCATGTCCTACACTTGCCAAGATCTTGTCGACTTCGTGGTTGACCACCAACAGAAGCGAGACGGGGTGCCAACCAAGTTGATGCTCGCCCAGATCGCGAATTAGGAACCCGACTTTGACCTGCAGCGAGCTACACAAGAGGGGAGATTGAAATAGCGTCGGGCGTATACAGTCAAATGGTTGTACGACTTTGTCAACAGCTTCTCATACGCGGTCACCAAAGATGCTGATGCAAAGCACCAATGCCTCGAAGACATCGACTGGCGGGCCTTCGAGACCAACAATAGAGCGGTTACGGGCTTACAGGATTTTGCGGCCATAGTCATCTCGATTGCAATGCAAAAGCCCGAAACATACGTTTGGGAGCGCATTATACCCCACGAAGCCTTTGTCATACAATGCATTGTCGACCCTTTCACCGTGTCGCGCGGTTGGTCCATCAATATGTTGAAGGGGCATGTCCTCACGAACCCACCCCAGACTTTCAACCTTGCTAGAGAGATCGAGCGATTCTTGGGTCGCGAAAACGAAAGGGAACACAACGGGTGTCTACCTGCTCTCCGTATGTTGATGGTGCTTCTCAAGAACGACGAAACAGACCGCGGGCAACCAGGTCACAACGAGCAATGGATCGCATGCATGGAAAGACTCCATGCCGCTTGGAGCCTCATAGGCCGTTCAGCCTGGTTGGACTACAACCACTCGCTCCCGAATCCCGCCTTCGCCGAGACTAACGCCAATGGCCTTTGGGAGTTGAGACGCCGACTGGGACATCGAAAGCATCCCTGACGGCGATATTGAACCGCGGTCTACACTCGCTATGCTCCGCATCTCACAGGCAAAGCAAGCACTCGACTTACAAACCGGAAAGAAAACACTCGAAGAAACAGACCTGATACGCCGCACCAAAGCGGAGCTCAAAGTAGACGATGACGAGCTCTTGGGTATAGCGATTGCGCAGATTGGCCTCGAGTCGGCTGGGCAGGCAGGCACTCGGCTAACTGGGGAGCAATTGCTGAGGCTTGCCAAGAAGGACATATACAACGAGGTTTGTGGAGAGTTGCCCTTATCCGGCATCAACCATATTTCGGATATAGCCAAATCCTTGTTCCACTACGCGAGCATGGAGGCGGAGCTGGACCGCTTGAAAAACCCGCTGTTCATGGAGTCGAAATTCATCTGGTGGGCCGGACAGACAGCTGGCTCTCGTGACTCTGGCCATGGATATTCGCGATGAAGGATGTCTCCGGGCCATGGCTGGTACGATGGAGACCTTCAGGGAATCGTTGAAGGACTTGATCTATTGGGAGGATACGGGCAGAGCAGCGGACATGCCAAACAGGGGCTCTGGGGAAAGGCCGACAGACAAGCAGTGCACGAACATGTGAGGGAAGACTTGATGTGCGGGCGACCTGGTGTATGGTTTACCTGGGTAGCCACTCGGCGTTTGCTTGATTCATCAGAAAGCTGGAGGGCCGTCCTCGAGGGACGGACGCGGCATAGGCCCGGCAAAGCATGCACAAAAGGTATAGAGTAACAATACAAGGCGAATGATTTGAAGACGGCAGAAGGAGACGTGCCGGCTCGGAGCGAGGAAAGACGGCTTGACATGGCGGGAAGGGGCGGGGAGAACGTGCCCGCGGGGCTAGAGAGAACGCTTCTTGGTGGCGGTTCTGCCACGGGTGATTGCGGGACCAAGGGTGCGTTGAGCGCTGCTAGTATACAATCGAAAGGCGGTGACTGGGGGAGCGAGTCTCCGAGAGACGGAAGGTCAGGAGACGTGAAGTAGAGGCCACAGTGCAGCGTTTGACAGATACGGGATGATGGCAAGGCTACGTCGTCGGTGGGACGCCGGAGGCCCTGGGAGACGTGCTCGGACGGCCGGGTGGAGAGCACCTCCCTTCCCCGGATGGGGAGCGACGCCGGAGAGGAGGGGAGGGGAGGGGGGACGGGGGTTGTCAAAAGTTGCATGGTTGCGTCACAGAGACTAGCGGGCACATTACCTACCTATTCGTACTTGGCTTGCGCCGCTTAAACTACCGACGAGAGCGAGCGCATTGCCTCGTCGCGTCGGATTGGCTCGCTCGGAGGAGACGAGTGTGACGAGTCACTAGATAATCTCGCATATCAACCGAGCGGCAGCTTAGGCTCCGTCCTTGGCACACACCGGGGATGGCTCGATGGGCTAGCCGGCCAACCGTGTCGCTAGGTCACGGCTAGCTTACCAGCTCTCCGGCCATGCACCCAGCCGCCAGAGCGCGCGCATGTTCCCCCGCCAAAAGGGACTACGAGGCCGCTAATCCGGCGCTAGGTCCGTCGATGCCACGAGCAGCGGGACCGGGTGCGCCGCTAACGAAATTGTATGGGTTCGGAGACGGGAGGAGGAGGAGGAGGGGGGTGGAGGGTGGGGGCGGAGAGCAACGGGTTCGGTCCGGCGTTTGCTGCGCGCCTCATGAGCTGTCTCCATAACTTGGTGGCCCCATATGCCGATTGGGGGTGGTTGGTTGCGAACCTAGGTTCCCAGCCTGCCCGCGATGTTGCTGGTGCGATTGTCTTGCTGGCAAACATGGGCGAGACCCCGTCTCCAGAATCTCAGGTTGACGGGGGGGAGGGGGCATGGAGGAGACGGCTAGCTCCCGGCCGTGTCACTCGGTTGTGGCTTGCTGGTACAGGCCAAAACGGTCAGAGCCCCCTTTCCCCCACGGCTGGGCCACGTCGGTAGTTGTTTCGCGGCATGGTTCTTCGAACGGAGCGGACGTGGAACCTACCACACACTCCCGCCTGCCTGCCTGCCTACCAAGGTGCGATACCGGACCAGGTCTGGACCTTGCCGCCGGCCGGCCTCTCCCTGAAGGTACACTAGGTGGTCGGACGCGGAGCAACCAAATCAGGAACCGACCCCGCCCAGCCAGCTAGCCAGCATCACAGTGATTACAGGAAGAAACGGACTGCAGCACCTGCCACAAAAAAAAAAAAAGACCGGCGTCACTACGGGCGAGTGATGCCCCAGCAGTGACGTGGTTCCGCTCCTCCTTGGAGTGCAAGGCGAGGGCTCGGGCACATGGGCCTCCATGACGGGTCCCGCTCGTAGTAGTACGTGTTCCCGCGATGCCCCGTGGTTTGCATTTGGTACTTCCTGTGCAGATAGCTGGCCGACAAGCTTCCTTGGACAATGCTTGGCCTTGCTGGGCACCTCAGCCCCCCCCAATCTCCCGTGTGTCGAACCAAGATTGTTCCCGCGGCCGGCCGAGAGAGGCGGCGGGATGAGAGGGGTGGTTGCGTGGCGTGGTACGTCTGCTGGTCCGCCCTGTTTATCTAATGTGTTTGTGAGAGCCCAAGACCGGGCGGCTGCGTGGGCAGCAAAAGCTTCCTCTTCTGCGTCTTCTTCTTTCTTTCTTTCTTTTTCTGTTCTTTGTCTCGCCCTGCATTGTTCGGCCTTTGCCGTTCGGGCAAGTGGATGAGCGGATGCCACCCAACGGAAAGAAAGGAGGGAGTGAAGAAAAGAAGCGAAACGGCGGGCTCCCCCGGGCCGGGCCTCCATCTTCATCCTTCCCTGGCGCCGGCCAACAGGCCAAGATACATTGGGTCGTGGCCGGGGAAGGAACGGTTAGACGAGTGGCACGGACCGGGCGCAGGACCCGAGATCAGACGGGGCGCGGCCGTTTTCCCCCGGTGCGGGATTGTCTCTGACAGAACGCAAATCCCGCTAGCCTCATGCGTTTTCGTGTGCTCGAGGCGGCTGGGCGGGAGCGGTGCAAGATGCAGGAAAGGGCAGGCGGTCCGGGGCCGGGCGAGCGAATCTGCATGATGTGGGTAGGTAGGTAGGTGGCTCATCAATGCCAATCCGTCCAAGAGCCCACCCCCAAGTCGTTGTGCGCTGTGCAATGGAGAAGAAGAGGGCGGTGGGGACCGAAAATGCTCTCAACTGCTTTGCGCCTCCTGTGTGCGATTCATATGACGTTTCTTCATGTCATCCCCGACTCATCCTTCTCAGATGACTAGGTACGTTGTTTATCTTTTTTTCTCCTTTCCCCTTTTCAAGGGGTGGGGGTGGGACAGGTATCTTTCGTCCGGAGATGACGGGAGACGAATGGGAGCGGAGAAAACGTCGGAAAAGGAAAGAAAAGAAAGGAAAGGAAGAAAGTTAAACCCAAAACCACAATAGCAAAAAAAATATGTTGCTCGGCTTGCCTGCCGTGGCACAGTCGACGGGGGGGGGGGGGGGGGGGGGGCAATGATATTAGGGAAAATGGGCGAATGGGACCACGCGTCAACGGGCCTCGAGACAAACTCTGGATGATGTTTCAGTCCCTCCCTGGTGGTCAGACGCAGCCGTAACCCAAACAACGGATGGCCGGGAACGGTGGTTCAAACATTGACGGAGCTGCCGTCGGGCCCGGGTCCGGCGACGGCCAATGTCTGTCTTCCCATTCCGAACCGCCGTTCAACAGGTGGAGGAAGACAGAAGGGGGTGGAGGATGGATAGAAGTCTAGAAGGCAAGCGAAGGTTACACGAACCTCCTGGCCCCCCCCCCCCCCCCCTTCCCCGGGTGTTCCGGGGGTGGTGGTGGTGGTGGGGAGGCGGACTCCAAACTATATTTACCTTTTTCTTTCGTGGGGCTGGCTTGGGCGACCCTGACTTAGCATGCATGCTAAGAGTGTCAAACCTTTGGTTTCCCAGGGCAAATGAAGTTGCTCTCTCTTTCCAACATGCTCCAGAGCCCAGAAAAGCTTAAGCTTTGTTGAACCCAAAAGAGGTGAGATCGATCGGTGCGGGCGTACTGACTGGTGTCATGATTCCCGTCGCCGAGAAAGAGAGAGCGAGAGAGAAAGCATGCCAAGGGGCCCCGTCAACAGGAAATAAGGACGGGCGGTAGCGGGCCAATGGAAATGGAAAATGGGGTTGGTTGCCAAGGGAGAGGGGGAAGGGGAAGGGGAAGGGGTCTCTCGAATCGGGCTAAAGCTTTTGCATTCATTGCAGACACCTTCTGTGTCGAGTAGCGTCGACAAGCTTCAGCCTTTCTGCCCCCCCCCCCTCCCCTCCCCGGGTTCTCGTTCTCGTACCCACCTGTTTGATCTTTTTTTTTGTTCTCCTTCTCCCTCCCCCCGTCGCAGCGTTCGAACCAGCTCTGTCCTCGTCTTCAATCATCGCACCATAACACTACTTGAACGCTCAAACCCGTCTACGACGCATCCACTCACCCATCCGATCCAACCCTGCCGAACATCGCATCGCGCATTACAATCAAACCACAGGAAAAAACACGCGCTTCCACGCTAGAAGAATAATAATCATAAGAAAAAAGAAAGACAAACAAGAAGAAGAAGAAGAAGAAAGGGGGAAGGAAAGGGAAAGGGAAGAAAAAGAAGAAAAAAACACCCCCAACATCACCATCGTCATGAAGTTCTCCGTGGCCGTAGCCATTGCTCTTGCCGGCCTTGCCGCCGCGCAAACTGACCTCCCCAAGTGCGCTGTACGTCGTTCCTTCCCCTTAACCCCCGGGCCCCAAACGCCACCAGACATCGCGATGCCTGCTCGGATGGTTCATGTACTGACACCCGAGCGCGCCCTAAACAGCAAGGCTGCGTCACCCAATTCACCTCTGGAAACGCGATTGCCGGCTGCAGCAACCTCGACGTCAAATGCATCTGCTCCAACGAAAACTTCCTCGACGGCATTGCCTGCTGCCTCGCGGGTGCTTGCCCCGAAGCTGAACAGAAGACCGCCGTCAAGTACGCCCAGAACATCTGCACCGGCGCCGGCGTATCCGTGCCCGACCAGGTCGTCTGCAAGACCGCCAACGCGTCGGCTTCCGCTTCCGCCTCCCAGACCTCTGCTTCCCAGACCGGCGCTGCGCAGACCAGCGCGCCCGCTTCCGCAACCAATACACCCAACTCCGCCGCAACCTCGGCTCCCGTGGCCCTGCTGGGAGGTCTCGTCGTCGCTCTGTTTGCCTTGTAGACTGGGCTCCATGGAAAAGCAAACAGTCATTATGGTGGATGTTGTTCCAGAGCAGTACCCGGAAATTGGGCTTTTCCGTGTAATGGCCAGGCCGCGGTGGTTAGAGACGGGAAGCTCTCTGCCGCCGATGCCCTCGGCTCTTGTGTTAAAACCCCCAAGGAATTGCAGTCGGCATTGTCTTTCTCTTCTTTTTTTTTCCCCTTCTTATCCTGTACAATAAATGCAAGGAATAAACAGTTGGAATGTGCCACCCTACCTACCCTCCTCGAGTGAGTGTCCTGATGATGATGACGCAATGACGCCTGCCGTTCTGTGTGCCGCTTGTGGACAAGGAAAAGAAAGAAAGACATATACATAACCACTGACTAACAAACGGACTCTCCGGCATATGGGGGGGGGGGGGGGGTAAACTACTTGGTTTGGTATATCAGCCGTCATTTGCGGCCAAACTGATACCTATTCGGATTGTGTGTGGCCGACGACGTGTGGGGGATCGATGACATGCTCCCGAGTACCAACCAATTGGGCAGAGAGCCGTCGTGGATGCGCCAGTCGCCTTGAAGCGTCAGGACCCTTGGACCCTGACCATACATCACTCATCTGCCGAAGAGCTCGTCGCAGACATGACGCGTCCGAGCCTTACACCGCCAGTTCATCAAGCTCAGCGTGAGTCGCGCTGGCAATGTGCCTGTGTTGCCGCGAGGCTGCTTTGGGTTTTCCGGCAAACCTAGGTAGCTAGGTACTCTGACCGCCCGCCATCAGACGATTCGGGTAGCGTGGGCCTTTCCCAGACACCCACAGAGCTTCTTCTTCCTTCCCGAAGCTGAGAGGGGTGCCAAAAGAGCCGGGTGACGCGTGGCAGAATGTCAAATGAACGTTGCACCATAATTCCTGCCATCAAACCATTCTCTCGATGGCTATTACGAAAGAGCCCAAGTCCGCATAAAGTCTCGTAGTTGCTCAACAAAACATGGAAGAAACGAAAAAAGAAAGAAATAAAGGAGTAGAAAAGAAAGGAGGGGGAAGGGGGGGGGGGGGGGGGGCCTTCCCAAAGGACAAGGACAAAAGAAGCACCGAATGGAACTCATGCCTCGCCGATCAAAATAGCCGACGAGCAGGACGACCGTCGACGGTGACCCAAGCCCCTGTACGTGGTTAACCCTAAACTTAACCGGCATGTCGCAGATGAGCGGACATGGCCCGATTTGAGGTTGTCACCGAGGGTTGAGAACGCCACCAGAAGCGCGGGAACGCACAGCAGCCGGGGAGGATGAATAGCCGCGTCATTAGCCGTAAGGCTTTGGTGACCCTAGCAACCCCAGTTCGCCCGGGGGGCGAGGGAGATGCGACCAGATCCGCCGTTTCCATCGTTCGTGGAGAGATGAGATGCTGAAGAATGAATGTAACGGTAGCAACCGTTTCAACGCAGGTAGATCCGACGTCTGCTAGTCAATGCTAGCAGGCGCCGTGTGTATATGGCAATTTGGAAGAACTGAACTGATCTGGTCCTATTGAGTCTGAGCTCCCACGGCTCATCTTCCCAATTCGGGTGACAAAAGGGGCAAAGAGGAATTGGAGGAATTGTGGTTTGTACTGTACGCGGAGTACAGCCGTCTCGTATCCAGCGTGGCATCGCGGCCCGCATAGCATGAAGGAAAGAAACAAATTCTCATGAGTTGGCAGGAAGCCGACAAAGGTCGCAGACAGACATGGCATTGTAGGTAGGTAATGCACAGCGAGCTGCTTCCCCCACAAAGCTGCCTGCCTGGAGGTGGGGGGTGGGCAAGCGAGCTCTCCCCATATCCGGGGTTGACGACACAAGGGCTTGGTCGCATATTTCCCATGCAACCTCTCGGCTGCCGTATGCGCTCTGCAGGCCTCGGCCACTGAACAGCTGAAGCGACCCCCATATAACACTAGGTAGGTAGGTAGTTTAGTATCCGTACGGATATACGGACCCTAGTAGGAATTATGTCAAAACGGCCGAGTCGGCAGCTTCCCCACTCGGTATGGCGAGATACCTACCGTGTCAGGGAGCGCAAGTCGACACAAATACGAACCATCAGATAAGGTCAGGCTTTCGAAGCCATTTATTCGCCTAGTCTTGTGCCGCGCGGCATGACATATTCTCACCGCTGCTCCGACAATACATCCCCTCCCACCCCCCATAGTCCAGACCTTTTATGTCGACGCAAGGTTTCGTGTTCTGGATGTTCAACCCGTTCCCGGAGGGTTAAGCGTGATACATCTCACCTTCGCTTCTACCTTCTCACAAGGGCAAAAGGTTCCACCCAACACCTCGCTCACTCACTCTCCATCGCTCGCCCCACTTGTTCTCTGTTATCCCTTTGAACTCCAACACTGGCAATTTTCGCGCCTCGACGGCCACAGATGGCAGGGGCCGACTGCCAATGACATAAGCATACTGCTTACATAACTTCCATCTTGAGTAACGGTTTTTTGCCTCCTCCATGCGACGCTAAAATAGACCATATGGAGTTCAAAGGGATACTCGTTCAGGACTGGCCTGGTCCGTGCGTGCGTGGTTAGCCGATCACGTACATGGTACGGATACATCAATCAATCTTGCTTTCTGGTCTACCCTCGCTAGCAGAGAATCGTTCTGTCAGGACTTATCAGGAAGGTCCTGTGTCTACTACATACCTAGTATGGTTCGCCCAGAGCCCCGATTGATGCCATCTTTCAGCTCTGTCAGCCGCCACGCAGGGACATGGGACTGAGAGATCAGATGAAAAACTTGGGGTTGTTGGGGGTGTGCCGAGGACGTCGCTCAGCGCTTTGATCTTTTCAAGTCTGGCGTGAAACCTGGCGGGGGGTTTGTCTGCGAACGCTTTGACATCTCAAACTCCTGGATATCTGGTCCTGCAAGGGAGGAGAGCAGCAGTGCCGCAGCGAGGCGAACCATGGAGGTGGATGTACTTGTGAGATCGGTTTCCCGTATATCGCGACTGCCTGGCAAAAATAGAGTACATAGTTACGTAAGGCGTGGTGGTCTGAACCTGGTTTGCACAGCGTTTTTGATGCATTGAGCAACATCAGCCATGTCGGCTGCACATCACAGTTGCAAGTACGAATAGGCAATTCCAAGGTTTTGCCGAGTGAAGCTGCCCTACTCTGCCTGATGCCGCCTCCATCATGCATGGCAAGAATTGGTTGCTGCTGCTATCGTTGTTGATGTTGTTGTTGGGAAGCGACCGTGACAGTCAATCCCCGAATCCAGCAGATGCCATGTATGCATGCGTATACAACGCGATCGCGCATCAAACATGGTGCCGATCGACTGACCCGGCCAGTAGAACAGGCAGGCGTTCGATATTTTCCCGACTCCTGAGGCACGTCGGTCAACACATGGTAGACTGGACGTTTTCGGCCTCCACGGTCCAGGGTCGGTCAGGGTCGATGTTCCGCCTTTGCCCTCGAGGTCCTGTACAAAGGAAGAGCGGCTCAGCGGAAGCGGTGGAGTCCATTTCGTCTCCCAAGCTGATCAAGATGCAGAGTCATTGGAAAAAGAACGGGGAAAAGAAAGAAGGAAAGAAAAAAAGGGGGGGGAGAGTCAAGAAAGCAACAGCATACGCCCTCAGCATGGTGGACCTCGATCTGGAGACGGACGCAATTAAGATTTTGGCAGGCCAGCCAAAAGCTCGGCAATCCAGCCACGGCTCATGCCCATCTCTTCAATACGACATGATGTCCTGTTGCATCTGTCCCTACACACCAACCTGGGTCCGTCCGTCCGTCCCATCATGTTGGTGTCGTCCGTGTGCGGTCAGACAAACACTAGTGTGGGTAGTAGACCAGTTGACGATGCTCTTGCATTTGCGATAATACCACCGTAGCAAGCAGTGCCCTGTGAAACCAAGGCCGGCCCTGCCGCTTTGTGCTTGTCTGTGTTGCTTTGCGTCCCTCCTGGGATGTGTCTATTGAACTGCGTTTTCTTTTTGCTCGTCAGCCCCGGCCCAGGCAAAATGAGATTGGTCGCGCATCGTGCCGTACCCCGATCGGCCACCCGGTTGGCAAAGCACTGTTTGGAGCCATAACGTTGCCTACTATAGAGCTGCTTGAGCGGTACAGATACCTGGGCCTAGTCCGCAGGCATGTAAGTCTCCCTCCAAGCTGCTGGAGTGACGTTGCGAAAGAACCCTGAGCGGGCAGGTTTTCGTGGTGGTGGTGGTGGTGGGGGGGCGGGGGGGTGCAACTTGTAAGCCACTGTGGTAGGTAATCTGATCATTTATGAGCACTGGCCTAGTGTCCCTAGTTAGACAGTTGATATGCGCCACAAGCTGAGTGGCTACTATTAGAGATGCCTAATGAGGCCAGTCCACGCCATTGGACGTTCCTTGCAAAGGTTCCTCCTCGGCACGGTGGGTGTTGGCATCCTGTCATATGGCTGAGCCGCATGTCGTGCATGTTCAACAATCAGTCCTCATCTCGCAAGGTTACCCATTCAGAGCGAGTCCCTCGAGCGCAGTGGCGTCACAGTCAATTGAGACTAGAAACACCTGTTGGTTAAGCGAGAGCACCCAGACAGTGGTCTTACAGAGGTTTGATACCGAGTGTTTTGGGCAAATGGTGTCAAAAGGAGTCGATGGTTGGCTGATGGCGAGTTGATGGTACTAGGTAGAGACTTCCCTCATCACAGTTACACAGGTCATCGATCCTGGTTGACTAGACTCATCGGCCCAGTCCATTGAATGGCGTGTTATTGGCGGTCGGGCTGGAGCCGAGGAACAGGTATTATTGTGAGTCGTTGAGTAAAGTTGTCGCAGGTACATGGTCTTTGCGGGTCATCATGTTGTAGGTGTTGCGGAGAAGGCGACAACCGTAGCCAAATACGGACTTTTGGTCGCCCGTTTGGGATTTGATGACGATCAATTCCCAGTATCATGCTGTTTTTGTCAACGCTTGACCGTGCTTACCGTGTGATGTGTTCTGTCGCTTGGAGAAGGCGTTACATCCAACAACACCCGGACCTGGCTCCGGCGTAGTGCAGGCTCGAAGGGTGCGTCCCACTTGCTGGCATGGTTCTCTCGATGGGGGCACCATGTCGGGGGTGACACCGAGGTAGTTGCGAGTATGTCAGCCTAGGGACGACAAGATGCTGCAACCATCGACGACTGTGACAAGTCGGCAAGTTGTGAAGATGGTCGGGCGAGGCGTGCAAGCGATGAGAAAGATGCAGATGCCATTACTGCGACAAGAGGTTAGAGTTGTTTAAGATATGATTGCCGACGCTGGATCGCTTCGAGGCAAGATTAGATTTCGTCCGAAGCATCCCCAGGGCGGTGGTGGATGGGGAGGCCTGGACCGCCACACATACCTAGGTACATACCTACATACCAGAGTCGTGTAATGATGGTGGATGCATCATAGCATGCGGTGGATTGCGAGACGGGCAAAGATGGACGGCAGAGCGGCGCATACCTAGTCAGGCTGTTGTTAGGCACGGCCAGGAGCTTGGATTAAGGTACCTCCCGCTACGGAGCCTCGTAGGTAGGTATTCGTAGGTATGTAGGTAGGTAGGTGACGCTCTCCTCTGCGCATGATATACAGCACCACCATGGATGCAACATAACCGTCTGTGCATGGAATGGATGGCTGCCGAGGCCGGGCCACCCCGTATATACCGTAAACAGAGGCAAGGTGTGTCAGTCGAAATGGCGAAAAATAAGCCGAGTAGGTAGACCGCTGGTGTCGTGCATATTGCCACAAGAACGACAATTAGCTAAGCACAAGGTGTGGATGATGGCCATGCGCAGAGACTAGACTACCTAGCCGTCGCTCGGTTTGGCGATGGAGGGGCGGTAACAGCAACTGATGGGACAGTCGCGAGAACGAGAAGTTTAGGTGGACGGACGGACGGGTGGAGTATTTGTGCTTGGGCCCCGAAACGACAGAGGACAGACAGGTGAGATGTGAGTCGGGCGGCGGCCGTCTGTGGATAATCGATTGATTGATTGATTGGCTGGCTGGTTGGTTGGTTGATGGTGGCGCAAGACAGGTCGTCACTGTAGGTAATTGGTTGGTTTCCTGGGTAGCCGGTGCGCAGCACATTGAATTTGATGGGTTGCTTGTTGCGGGTGATGGCTAACCGTACGTGTCTGGGGTTGGTTGTTGACCTAGACTGGGGATGATTCTTAGGTGGGTAGTAAGAAGATGGAGTACAAGGAGGAGCGAGCGCATGGTGTGTGCGAGGGCAGTGTGTGAGAATGGCACGTTTGTTTAATCTTCTCTGCCCTTGCACTTCATGCCCTTGCCTCGAACTGTGAGGTCAAATTCGATCATCATATGAGGTCAGCATACGGAGTACCTATTGTAGTTTAGATACCTGCCTACTACCTTACCCACCTAGGTCGGGGCACAGGAGACGCAAGGTAGGTACGTACCTCCGATAAGGTGGGAGGCATTCCTCCCCGTAATCCGTAATGGAGAAGTAGCATGGCAGGCACAGAGCAGGAACAGGAAGGTGTTGGGCGCTTGCATGCCCGCTCTGCTCCTTCTCTAGACTAGGTACCTACCCAAAGTACCTACTTACTACCTACCTACCTTACCAGCTTACCTACCTACAGCTCGGCCGTGACTGAGCATGCATTGGGACAACTAACAAGTGTTTACTTTCAGGAAATGCTCAACAAGTGCCCAGCAGCCACCACGGCGTTGATTCATGAGCGAATCAACTGAAACAATTGGAGGGCCGGCAATGGCAACAAAAAAAGGAAGGGGCATATCTGCTGCATAGTACGGATACCTACCTACCCAACTACCTACCTAGGTACGAATAGATAGGCGAGGAAGCAGGGTGGGGCGGGCTGGTTGTTTCCGCTTCTGACTATTTTTCTACCTCTAGTTTTCTCATCCTTGATCCTTCTGTGGCTCGCGTGCCACATCTGGTGCGCAAACGAGTGTTTGGTGTGTTGCATTGGGATACACACAGAGGTCAGAGAAGCATCTCGGTGAGCGCAGCCCCCGTCCAAGCCGAAGTTCAGTCAGCGGTAGCGAGCAACGGTAGAGAATAAGCACAGCAGAGCAGCTTCATTGGCTGGCCAGTTGGACTTGACTACCTAGACTGGACTGGACTGGACTGGCATGGCAAGGCAAAGCAAGGCAAAGCAAGGAAATCCTAGGTGTCCTCCTCGGCCGCCGTATGCATCCCACCGGGAAGCAATACTAATACCTACCCCTGAACAGAGTTCACACCGAGAGCTTGTCGACAAGATAACAAGTCCCATCATCACAGTCCATCGCCGTCTCAACTCGTCTGGCATCCCAAGATAATCAACTAGTCGAGTCCTGGATGGACAAGGTGTACAGACATGGGCCGAAGGGGGAAAGTGGCGCCAGACTGGGGGAGGGGACATGGCGAGGCAGTCAAGAAAACGGATAGGGATGAAGATCAACTCAAGTAGGTACGTTCCTGCATGGCCGGGACAGGCCAGGCCAGGCCAGGCCAGGTCAGATCGAGGTCAGGCAGGTCTCGCAGCAGGTTGGGACAGAAAAGGAAAGGAATGAGAGAGGCGAGGGTTGGACCCCTTCCTTTTTTCTTCTTTTCCTTCTTCTTCTTCTCTTCAGTCAATCTTTGGCCTACCTAGGTAGGTAGTAGTAGGCTTGCGTGGTTCTTGCCTTGCATCCTGCACTTACAATTCGGCTCTCAATTCTTTAGGTACTCTACCTGCACCTGCATCTACCTAACTAAGTATCCGTACGGCAAGTACCTATGCAAGGTACCACCTAGGTAATTGCACTCTGCTAATCCTCTCCCCCCCCTTCCAAAGGGGAAGAGGGGAGGACGCAAGAAAGAAAACCAGAAAAAACATTAATTACAAAAGCTCCCAAACCCAAACCAACGATGCCGCATTCTGCAGCCATTTAGACGCTACTGCTGCAGAGCACGTCCTCATCACTGCCACACTTTCCAGTCTTTTCTTGCCTCTTCATCCTCATGTGTACGAAGTACCTGGGGTAGGTAGTTTACATACATATATACGTACCCACAACGAATGCCCCCCATGTCGACGCCGGCGTCTGCCAACCCACATGGGTAGGTACGTTCCCGTCTGTCCATGTCGCTCGCGTACTTGGATCTCCTGCATCGCCTGCTGACAAGGTATCGAGGACGGAGGTGATGTCCGTCGCTTCACCTCAATCCTTCATCCTTCCATCATTCTGGGTCTGACACCAGAGACCCCCCCCCCCCCCCCCCGCCCCTTCTCTCTGGCCTCATCACCGTCGTCCAACCTCGCGTCCCCCCATCTCCATCGCCCCGTTTCGAGTTCACGACACTCCTGGCCCTTGACCTCACCTCGCTTCACTCTGCCCTGTCATGTTCCGGCGGGTGCCTTACCCGTACAGTCGCTCCTACACACACTGCCACTGCAATAGCGACCTCAATCATGTTACCTACGTAGTAGGTACGTCAAGTCTGCCCACGACCTCTGCACCTCGCCAATGGTTGCCAATCATTGACATGCATGTGTCTTTCTGCCAACGAGACCTGCCGCCAATACGCAATACGCCGAGTCGGCTCATTGTGTCTTACCCCCTCGGTGTGGTGGTGCCTGCTGAGGGCCACCTCAAGACTTGACGTGTCAGACACACACCCCAATCCTTCAACGTTCAATTGGTAGTTGGTACAGTGCGGCACGGTAGCTTGACCTGCTTGACCAGCTGGCTACTGGGTATTGGGATCCTCGACTTCATCCCTTTTGTCTTATCGATTGGGGGGGGGGGGGTTGTTTTTAAACTACCCGCAAACCGGTCCACCGCATGTGACATTGTAATACACACTTTGCACCCTAGTAATAGAAGGGCTTTAGGGACGAGGAAGGCCGAGAGAGCCCAGCGCCTCCCGTCAACGTCCCCCTGGGCGCCCATTGATCATGCCAAGACGGCCCGTACCATGTCATCACCCTCTACGCAACGCCAAAGCAACCACCCGAATCCCAAGCAATCCAATATCGAGCATCAACTGCTGTTTCTCTCTCCCATGACCTACCGCATCACGTTGTTCATGCACTTCATGTTGTTGCCATGGTATACGCCATCGCCGCAATGGCACCAGGGATTACTTGTCCGTCCGGATGGCGCATCATGACCACCCGCACCCGATGAAAAAGCAACTTTATCGCGAAGAGCAGCCTTGTAAAGCCCCGAGGTGCAGGTCGAGGTCGAGGTGGAGACGGAGACTGCGACTGCGACTCGTTCTCACTAAACCGAACCAGACACGACGCTTTATTGTCTCGGTGTGCTCCAACAAAGACATGCTGCCGCCCGCTCTGACACTCCCGTGAGAAGAGTCCAGCTTGGTCAGGTCGGTGCGCTGGCAGGGATCCCACCCAGGATGCTGCCTGAAGACTCTGAAAAACGGCTCCTCCGTCTCATGGAGCCCGGTGCTGCCAATGGCCGCTGTGCTGTTCCACATTCGCGCCTCCCAGGCGCTCCGTGTCGTGTATCCGTATGCGCTACCTACCTACCTACCTACCTACCTGCTTACCTACTATGTATGTACTTACCTACCGAAAAGAGGCATCATATCACGTCCCCAGCGCCCGACGTCTGTTCTCGCAGCTCGCGAACGAAGCCCAACCATGTCACAACAGCGGCCACCATTTTCCTGCCTTCTAGCCTTTCCACGAGAGACTTTTCAGACCAGACGCCATCCGCGGACGGACGGACGGACGGACGGCGTCAGCAACCGCCCTTCCTGGCCAACCATCCTTCCCACCCTCTTCTCCGTCATTGTCTGCCGAACCGTCTAACCAGCAAGAGTCTTGGGGGCACGTATTTGCGTCGTAATAGGCACACCGGGGAGAGGAGCAACAACACATTTTGTCTTTGACCCATGTTGATTAGAGGGGTATTTCAATAAAATAAAATAAACGGCACACGGGGGAGGGTCGTCATTTTTCTTTCTTTCTTTTTCTTCGTCTTCCTTCGTGGAGGCCGGAAATAATCCCCTGTAAATCATTATTATTGTTTCAATTCCTTTACACTCTCCCCTTCTCTCCTCCTTTCTGTCGTTCGCGTATTGTATATACTGGACTGATTTGGCGGAGCAGCTTGCAGACGACCAGGCCGGCCAGGCCAGCTCAGGTCTTGGTCGCTCGATCCCTTTTGGATTCTGAGCCCGCCCGTCAATACCTACCTACCCACTCTCAGCACAGGGCGTGGCGATAGTAGATTTACCTTGCAGATGCCACGAGGTGTGTAGTTATGACCAGGGGTCCAGATACCTCCCTCCCTCCCATGTATTCCTTTTCGTCCCCATGCCCCCCCATCCACCGTCAAAGCCCTCCATCGCCTGATGGGGGAGGGGAATCTAGCACTTGCGCCCACTGTCACAGACCTGGACCTTGCGAGGCGGAGGGCACCTCGACCCTGGACCTCGTCGTCCGTCCGTCCTAACGACCGTTTTTTTTCCCCCTCCCTCTCTCTCTCTCTTTCCCTTCCTCGACGCGAGCGCTTCCGTCATGGCTCAGACATGGACAGGGTAGCTCAAATCCGTTCACAGTTTGCTCAAAACCAATGCTTTTACGCCTTGCTTCTCCATTCGCTTCAAGGTACATACCCTACCGTACGCCCTGGCCCTGCTTCTCGTCTCACTCGTACATATTCCATCCGGCCTCGACCCCACCATGCGCATGCTTTTTGCAACAACAGCCTTTGGTGTCTAAGTACAAAGAGCGGTCGTGTCCTCTGACCTCTGGTACTCCTCGACTTCACCATACTTACTCTCTCTCCGCTACCCGCTTGCCACGAGTGTCGTCTCTTCTCCCTTCTTCCGTCTGTTCAACTTCGGACCTTTGAGATCAAGTCCCGCTGTATACAATTAGGACCAGAGAGGAACGTCCCCCCCCCACCTCGCCTTCCGGAGCAAGCCAAACTGGAACAACATCACATCACCTGTCACTTTCACCTCGTCCACCACTCGCACACACGCATACACTTTTTTCCCCTCCCAACAATTCGTACTATATATACCCTGGCTCCTTACCCCCTCTAGGTCGAGGCATCGACGTACTCATAGTGCAAGAGTCTTACGCAACCAACCGGCCAAGATGTGTGAATACACCAAGAACTACTACATATACACATCATGCATCGACCCCGGTGCCCACTTCTTCCGGACCTCGATGGACGGCAACCGGAGCCGGGCCTGCTGCAACGGGCCCCATGAGCGATATATCGTCGTTCCTGGCCACTGCCCCCTTTGCAGCGGCTAAGCCGGGGCCCTGTCTCGGCGGAACAAGCATCAAGGTGGTGCTATGGCTCCGATCTCTCAGATCCGATACAAAGGCAGCCTGGTATCATGCGATCCGGCGCAGCTGCCAAGCCCACGACAGGACACTACCTCGGCAAGAATGGCCGGCACTCTCGCCGTTCAACCGGATTCACTCGATCGGGGATCGAGACTTTCTACGATAAACACGACAGACGCATTCAAGGGCCAAGGGAGTGGCCGAGACTGTCCACTTCGATGGACGTTATGGTTGTATTCGAGAGGGGATTCGGGAGAATGAGGGAGACGAAATGCAACCAAGGCCGCCAGCCGGGGAGGGGGTCATCGGTCCCAGGACAGGGATGCAACGACGGCCGCATTCATCGAGGCGTCCCACGGCAGCCAGGTTTTTCTCGGGAAGGCGTCAGGGTGGTTGTGAACCAAAGGAGGGGATGGGGAATATCATCACACCTTCCCATGTGTGGCTGATCATTCTAGCCCGCTTTTTCTCGACAAAACGACGGCATATCTGGACTCGACATGGGAGCAAAGGTATCCGCGCGGGGGGGGGGGGGGGAGGGTGAGAAAAAAGCACACACAAAAATAAAGGCACACAGCGAGCGAGCACAGCGTTGTTGCATGTTTTTTTCCTTTTACGTTTTTTTTTATATCTCATTCATTTCTTGGTACATTTCTGTTTGGGGGGTTCTCTTGCCTTTTTCGGAGCGAGGTGGTCTTTTTCTCCTCCCGTCTTCATACCTCTCCCCAATCTCGTCCTGTCCATTGGGAGTGGGTTTCTTCACACCAGCATAGCAAAGCAGATTTGTGTTTGCGCGCGTCAGTCTCTAGGTGCGTCTCTCTGTATTTGTATCGAATCGGGGGACGGTAAGGCTATTCATGGGCGTTTGACACACAAAGGCATTGGGAAACGGCGCAAAAGCAAACAAAAGGAGGGAAAGGGGGGGGGGCAACCAAGTTCTCCATAACGGCCGCCTACACACTCACCGATTGGTGCCTCTTTTTCGTTCATCATCATATCCATCTTCTAAAGCTATCGAAAGAGAACTACAGGTTATCAGTTCCACGCTACTATTCTGCGTTTTAGAACAAAGGGAGAGATTCGATTTCTGGCCTTTCCAAAACCGAGGACTTGTCGCCAGTGTGTGCAATGCTCGACATTGGTTCGTTGGCCCAATCTTTTTCGTCCGTATATGATCTCCAGCGGGAGAACCAAGGTGAGGTCGGATCTTCGCTCCCCCGCCCCCCTCCTTTCGCTCCAACTCCCCCGTTTCTTCCCGGTGCTGTCCTCCCTTCTCCCTTGGCCTAACAGGGCGAGCCGATGTGCGCTAGACCGATTCAGGGCGCCCGCTCGCGCGTGTATGCGTGTATGTGTGTGTTACAGTCGACCAAGTCCAGCGGGCGCAGGTGCAGACATGTTTTCCCATTCCTGCCTATATGTGACGCCTATTACATCCCGCCCTGTCCTCGGACGGGGGGAAGGGAGGGGGTTAGGCGAGAGGAACCAACAAACCAACCCGTGCCGGGGGCTCTCGGGTGAGTGACCGCCAAGTCGCGCCGCCTCTCGCGGAGGGGTTCTCTGGTCGTCGCTTTGCTGGGGAAAGGAGGGTGCGGGGCGGAACCGGCCTTTTGGTGAGCTGGACGGCGACCTAATGAACGCGGGCCGGTGCGCGGGTCTGCTGGTGTTTGCTGGCTGTGAACCCTGATGGTTATGAGGCATGATATTGCGAGAGGAGGGGTGTGCATGTGTGACTGTGACTGTGACTGTGACTGCGACTGTGACTGCGACTGTGTATGTGTACATGCTCGGTAGTGTGTGTGTATGTGTGTGCGCGTGCCCACGTAGACCGGTGCGGACCGGCTGCGACATAGCCAACCGTGTACTCACGCATCGCCCAGGAGAGGGGGGGTAAAGCAATAGCAGAACCGCCATATACCCTCCTCAACCTGTTCTTCCTTTCTACAGCCTTAGTATTAGCCTACATCTACAGGCAGGGCTGTCTCTTGCCCGCTCGCCTGCAGGTTTTATAGCCGTTTTAAGCCCTCTCGCTTCCGGCCATTGTCATAGCAAAACCAAACCCTCGTCCACACACTTGTCCTCCACCTGCCGTCTTTTCCCGTGGGTCTGCAGACTGGACCGTGAAGGGTTGCGGAAGCTATGGGCCTTGGCCGACCCTAGCTTCGCCTTTGGCCAAGACGGGAGGTCGATTCAAGGAACCATCGAAACTGGTAGGTATATATCTCTTCAGGCGTGCCTATAGCTCATGTGGAGGAAGCAGCACACACATTTCAAGGGTTGGCGGCTTTTGCACATAAGCGCTAGCCCCGATGAAGGGAGGCAATGCTGGGCAAGTCCACAGCCTTTGACATGTGCATGTTACCCTGGGCACCCGGAAGGAGATGATGCGCTTTGCACAGAAGCCGAGCTCTCGTGATGCGCGCCATCCAGCATCTGGCGAGCTGCTTGCGTCTTCCCTCCTCGGAGCCCGTCGTGCATGCCGGCTAAGCCTTGCAGCAATATGCACAGCATGACGGCAGACCTACAACGTGCGACGTGCCCTGTCCCGCATGCTGGGTATGGGGCGCAGCTCGACTTCGCGACCAACTGGCCTGGTTGAGAGGCCGTTGGAAGCTGTCACGCCCTGGTTGCCTGACGTGCTTTTTTAGGTCAATGATCTTCGCTCGTCTATTGATCTGTCGAATTGCCCCTGACCCTGCGGGAGGGGCAACTGGAAAGGCAATCGTTTCGTACCGACCCGCCTCGTAAGCACGAGAATGGCCGGCCCTCGAGGTACGTACTAGCCATCTCTGCTGCAAGGAGATCCAGCCCGGCCGAGGCTTCTGATTCTGTCATGACCGGTAATGTGATAGGATCGCGTTCGAGGGCCGAGAATCATGGGCCTTGGTGGGGATAGGACGTGATGAAGCGTCTGCACCGCTTGTACGGAGTACTCTACTATGTATACGTAGGTAGCTGGGGCGTCGGGCTTGTCCGTTGCGGAGAAGAGCGGCGCAGCTTAATACGACTGTCCATCTGTTGAACGTGGTAGCGAATCCTGCAATTACCTCAGGAGTCTCCTCCTTTGCCGAGCCTCGCCATATCCGCAAGATGGCTGGCTGTGTGAAAGCCGAACCAAGTTTCTCACACGGCAAGAGACTGAACCATCAAACCACGCCGAGCCGCATCTGGTGGCTTCTCCTCATCACAGCAACCGCAGCTCGGTGATCCGAATGAGCAGGTGGTTATCGCGGGATACTGCCTCTCAAAAGTCGAGGGTGTGATGTATCATGTCGGTATCCTGGCACCATCGGCTTGGCTTTAGTACTAGTCGCCAAACGTGGGGGGACACCATGCCCGGGGGCCGTTCCCGAGGGTGCTATGCCAATCAACGGCCGCTTGTTGGACCCGACTCCGCTGAGAAGCGCGCATCCACAAGGATGGGTTTTCTCCATGGTTAGCTGACGTCGCACCCGGTCCAAGGGCGTGTTAGCGAGAATATCCGTACCTGAGCCGCTGTCAGCTCTCACTCTCCCTCTCTCTTTCGGCCGCTCATGCCTGTCGTTCGGGCCGAAAGAGCGGCCGCCAGCATTGTCCACAAGGGAGGAAGCCAAGATCCAAAAGAGCGTGCCGTTTTCGGCTCCGCGGGCGCGCAAGGTTGCATTGCCGATACGGTAAGGATCTGGTACACGTAATCCAACGCCCGCCGCCGTAATGTGCACATCTATCCGAAGCTACCTAGAAGACGATCGTCCCGCCCCCCGCCCATCTTTGACCACCATCCCCCGGCGACGGTGCTAAAGTTTCCGTCCACTCCGGGTAGTGGTAGCCGAGGGCAAATGTCGGTTGCAGGTTGGAGGCCCTGATTGCGCGGCGCCCGGGCCCGGGACATGTCTCGTGTGTCGCTGCTGCTACCGCCTCGGCCGAAATCAAAGGGGGGTCCGGGAGCTCAATAGATTCGCACCTTGGTGAGGCCGTCCGTGGTTGTTTGCAATTTTTCCATCTCGCCTTGGGTGGTGACCCTTGCCGTTCGCTTTGGCCTTTTTTGGCGGGGAAGACTGAATTGGTAATGGCCTCTCCCCCGAAATTCGCCAATTGGCCCCGGAGGATGGAACCGGGGCAGGTTGTTGACTCAATCTTGGATCGTCTCCGCCTCATTATTCCCTCGTTCTGGAACAAACGGTCCACGGCTGTACACGGTACTCTCCGCAGAGCCGCTGGTGGTATAAGGTCGGCGAGTCAGGCGGTTGATGTCGGGGCGCTTTGCGCCTCCTTGTTGCAGATGGGTAGCACTCTGGATTTTGGTGACGGCCAGTCAATGGGACTGTGCCGACGTGTTCCTCATGTGTTCTCGACGATGCGCGGTCTCCCGGAAGCGAGAAGCCGACCTCGCCGTGTTGGTGGACGGAACGGACCCGTAAATTGCAATATGCCGAGGTTGGTATATGCTGCGTATCGTAGTGTGCGGTGTGCATGTGCCGTGTGCGGTATCGGTATGGGCTTGAAGAAACGGACGTGGGCAGCCGTCAAGGATGTATCAAGGAGCCCATGCCGCAGACTCGACACTCAACTCCACTTTGCACTTGAATCTGAAGAGACGCGAGTATCATCGGCAGCGGGAGAAAACAAAGACGAGCTTCGAGAACCGGAGGTTATCCATGGTCAGCGAACTCTTACCGAAAACCAGGGACTTGGGTGCCAGTCCTTGGGCCGGGTTACATGTCTGGATTTGGCCAACACTGCGCTAAACGAGATGCCAATTTCCGCCTTGTCGCGGTGATGTCAAAACAAAAAAATAAAAACAAAAATGATAGGAGACCTGTCATGTTCGGCAGCCGATCGATGAAGCGGAGCAGCGCTAGTGGATGTGATGACTTACATATGTAGGTAGTAGATCGATTCTGGGCGGCTGCGGGCGCCACTGGACCCAGAGGACTGAGGGAATACCCCTGGCCCTGAACGTTACAAGTTCTTTTGGTCTACTACGTAGCTACCTGGTTCAGGTAGGCGTCAAATCAAGGGTCTTTTGATCCATTGTGCCACGGCCGTGTACCTAGTGTATGACCATGTATTGTTGTGATGTTTGTTTGAACCTGCGAGGTTGCAGAGTACTGGCGGGCTCTTGGGAAGGTGATGAAGAAAAATAAAATAAAAATTCATTAGTGGGGCCTGGAATGTCCCGTCCATGTTGGCCTGGCCGTCGCCTTGATACCTACGATGTAACTACACTGTACTACCTAGGTCTATTACCTGCCCTCCCCTCTTTTCGGCCTTGCTTTCCCTTTTTGGGTTTTCCTGTCTTGTTTCTTTTGTATTTTTCTGCTCACATAGGTACCACCTAAGGTAAGAGTTTGAGATCAACTCAGCCGCATACACAAGGTAGCCAACCAAGGTAAGTACTTTCTAATTACTTACGACTGGCACAGGGGCAGCGGGTTGCTACTTAGGTAGGTAGGTAGGTATGTATCTAGAGACAAGCTGGCCCCTCTAGACTCTCTCCGTCTCACTTTCCACTTTACACGGACCTGCTAGAATTTCAAAGTACTTTGTACGTAGGTAGAACAAGCAGGAACTCTGATAGGAACGCCAGAGGCGGCAGTAGCGGTTGCGCTTGCAGCAAAGACAGTGACTGGGGTACCTATATACCTAGGTACCTACCTAGGTAAGTAGGCAGGTACAGATGAGAGAGGGAAGCAGAACAGCCTTCCTGTCGAATGCCTGGGTCTTCCTGCCTCCGCTCCGAGTTCTATCAAGGAAGACGACAAGAAAGGGACCTCCCGGCCGTTTGTTTTCTCTGCAGTTGAGGCGTAGCTTGTCAATCTATTCTGGTCTCCTCCGTCCAACATGGCTGGCTACTTCTCGCTGTGGAAAGTTGGATCAAGGTAAACCTATCTCTACTGCGCATCATCTTCCGCCTTCCTTTCTGAATCACATGGCGCAAAGGCTTTCGTCTTCTCGTTGCCTAGGTAGCTAGGTACCTACTTTTGGCAAACGTTGTTCAGCTTTTGCCTTCCCTATCTATCCCATTGCTATCGGTCTATGCATACCACTTCCCGCTTTCATACCTCAAACTTCTCTCCAGTTGCGCCGAGCATCAACCTGCGACGCAGCCAAGTAGCAACGATTCCGTGGAAGCGTTTTCGGGAAGCCCATGCTTGGCCCTGAATACAGTCAGCTTCTGAATCTGCAAAGAGCGTCTCCCACCGGGCCACGGTCCATGGTACCCGTCCTATTTTCGTCAACCTCTGGCCACACACCCTTCGTTTCCCGCCATGTTTCGTCCACGAGTCCAAGATGAGGTACTCGCAGCACCTGCTACCCAGTCAGAAGTCCGTCTTCAAAGCATTATCATCCTCGCAGTAGCGGTTATATCCCTCGTCGGTGCAGGATGGATCATGGCCAACTACACGGTAAGCCCTGCGGTTGCTTACACGCCGACCCCAACCGACTGATGACCATCACCTCAGCTATTTCCCCGCCTTCGCTCATTCCGCCATCGCCTGATCACTGGGCTTGCCATCAGTGACGCACTGATGGCGCTCAATTTCCTGTCTTCGACGGCAATGAACGTGCAACGCAACCTCATAAGTTCTCCCAGAAACGCTAGCTTCTGCAGCTTCAACGGTTTCATGACACAGGTCTTTGTTATCCAGACCGATTACTGGGTTCTGACCATCGCTGTCTGCACCTACTTTATCTTGGCTGGCCACAAGACCCCGTCCACCTGGGTTCAGGACCACGAGCTCATTATTTGGGCATTGCCCTGGTTTTTCTCGCTTCTCTGGGCCTCTATTGGTCTCGGAGTCGTTGGTTATGGGGACATCGGTTCTTGTGAGCCATGTTCTGTTAGATACAGTCCCTGCCTTGCCCGAGTCCTGACGGGCTGACAGGGTGTTGGTTTACCTCGGACGCCGTCCGCCTACTCGTGAACTTCATTCCCCGATGTGAGTCTACGTAGGCGATTATGGCCTTGGCGGACAACTGAACCCTCGTTGTCTTAGGGGTCATCATAGTCATTATGTTTGCCATGTATGCGCACCTGTCGTTCGTTCTTTACAAAGCACACATTCGGCTGGGCTCGATTCAGGACGCTTCTCCTCCCCACCCTGAGTCCGGAGTTACAACTGAGGACGGAAGTCGGATGACCAGCATCCACGAAGGGGCCGAAGTTCGCTCAACAGTTTCGGTTCGAAGGCTCAAGAGGGTTTATATTAGCTTACTCCTTTTTCACATATGAGGCTAAGCTAACGTTTCCCAGGTTGCACGGCTTATGCTTCTCTACCCCTTAGCTTATGCAATCATCTGGTCTCTGCCAACTGCGATCCGGGTATATCAAGCGACAGAGGACAAGCCCGCAGCTTTTGCGCTGCAGACGATTGACAAGGCAGCCATAGTCATCCAGGGTTTCGTGGATGCTGTCATTTACGGTGTGAACGAGACAACACTCGCAAGCTGGCATGCTCGTTGGCTCTGCCAGGGATATCCAGTTCTTCAGGGAACGCCCCCCGCAGCGAGCACAGTTTAGCAACGGATGTGAGCAGGGGAATGCTGTGTCAATCACGCAATAGAAGAGGACCGGAGGTCACTACGTCAACCTTGACAGGGTCGTCCGAGCTGGGAAGGGATAACGCTTCGAGTTCCAACGAAGTGGGAGACTTGAGGGCCTAGACTACCTTGGTGGGTGGCGAGGACACTTGTGTTTGAGATTGTGGACCATGGCGAGCCGGCTTGAAGAGTCATGTCCGAAAAGAAACAATGTATCCATGGTTAGAAGGGGCGCAGTGCTTCCTGCGCGGGTTACACTCGACCCAATGTGGATTGCAATCGTAATAGATTAACCGAGTCTTTCCTCGTCACCTGTCGAACCAACTCGCCGTCACCTACTAAGTGTAGCAAAACCCACATCCTAGGTCATTGGCGTTCGGATATGCACCGATATCTCATTACTAGCTCGTTCCCGTGAGGATTCTTTGTCTCACACGCTCTCCGTTACCCGTCATCCCCGCGACCCCCCTTGCTTTCGCCATGGGCCCCGAGGCCCGTTCTTCCGTGACGTCCTGATTTAGTGCTTGCTGCTGGCAACCTCCTCGACGGCAGAAGCGGCAGGGATATCCTTGGCGACATTGGACTTCTTGACCATGCGCAGGCCGCCGACTAGCATGACTAGGCCCTGGATGCCCAGGATGACGACCAACGTCACAAGCGCGCCGACAACACCGGCCACGGGCGCCGAGATGCCGCTGCCGCTGCCACTGCCACTACCGCCGGAACCGGAGCCGGAACCGTTCGAGTCGGCGCTGCCGCCCAGACCCAGCGCCGTGGCGCAGGTTCCGGTAGAGTTTCCGCAAGCCGTGCACCAAGACTTTGTGTCCTCGACGGCGAACCGGCGCATCTCGTCAACGAAGGTGGCCCAGGGCAGGACGGTCTCGGCGCGACCAAAGAGCGGGTACGCCGTCAGGGGGCTGGCGCCGGCGGAGCCGTTGGCGAAGCGGAAGCGCACCGAGACCTCGTCGGCGGCGGGGCTGGCCGAGGTGGCGTTGGTGACGAGCTCGAAGACCATGGACGAAGCGTAGTCGACGACGGCCTTGAAGTCCTCCGACACCCTGTGCAGCTGCGCGAGGCCGAAGAAGGAGGAGAAGGCGGCGTACGCGCCGAACTGGATGTTGGCCTTGACAGCGCCCGGCGCGGTGGCGCCGTGCAGCGTCGCGTTGAGGCCCTGGAGGACCTGGCCGGCGAGAACCTTGCCGGCAATGGCGCGGACGGGGTCGCTCTCGTTGAAGGCGAGGTTCCACTCGTGGATGTTGGCGTAGTCTGTCAGCGTACGGACGGCGGCGTCGGTGAGCAGGTCCGCAGCGGGGATGCTCTCGTTGTGGATGATGGCGACGTTGACGAGGTCGAAGATTGTGTAGGCGTTGGCGAACGACGCTGCATCGTCATCAAAGGTGCCATTGATGACGGGCAGCAGGCCCCGATAGAAGGCACGGGACTCGGTCTCGAGGGCGGCGTACTCGGGCGAGTAGAAGTAGTTGTTGGAGCTGACGACGGCCTTGCCGCACTCGCTGCCGCCCTGGAGCCACTCGCTGCTCTCGGCGTTGGCGCTGGTCGTCGCCGCCCCCGAGGCCACGGAGTTGACCGGGACGTACTGGTACCCGCCCAAGGGTGCCTCGACGCGGGAGCCGTTGGCAAGAGCTTCGGCGGTGCCGGCGGGCGGGTAGAAGCCCTGGAGAAAGGCGTAGGCCGAGGACTGTAGGACGACGTCGCTGGGGGAGGTGACGGCGAGCTGCTCGGGGCGGACGTCGTCGGGGCTGATGGAGCGGATCTGGGCCGCGGCTTTGTCGCGGACGTAGCGCTCGCCGTAGTGCAGCCCCGAGGTGTAGACCTCGTAGGCGCCAAGGTCGGTGAAGCGGACGGGAGGCGTCTTCTTGGCGGTGCGATCGCCGTGGCGGTGGAAGACGTAGATGCCCAAGACCGTCTCGGCGGCGGCTGGCATGATGGGGAGGCCGAGGGCCAGGAAGAGCTTGAGTTCCATCGTGGGTGGTCTTTGGCCCGGCGTCGCGGACTGTATTCTGCAGTGTCAACGTGGAGTCTTCTTGACCTCGTCTGGTATGACTTGAATGTATGCCGCCTGGTCACAGATTGGTTCCACCAGGTAGTAGACTTTTTTTCAAAAGCCCTCGAACTCTTTTTTTTTTCTTTTTTCGGGAAGGAGGAAATGCAAGGGCGAGTTTATGTACGAGGGGAAATGAAATGCCTCACTCGGTGTAATTGCCGTTCGGGTGGAGCTATTTCACCGTCGTCAATGAATCGTCATAGACACACGCTGTCAGATCGTGAACAGCTAACTGCGGAGACAATGAGTGACCCTGGCCTTTTGCCGATGCCTTCGAGAAAAGGAAACCGGCGGTCCGTCAAGAGTATCAAGTGACCTGGCAAGATTGGTGTGACTGCGAGAGAATCCCAACAACTCCCCCGAGAGCCCGGTTTTCAGCGGTCCTTTTATCCTGTCACGGCCCAGTCGGACTCTCTAAACTCTCGGATCGACAAGGGCCAGATGAGCCCCTCGGTCCGCTCTACCCGCAACCACATTTCCATTCCCCTCCCCCTCCACATGCAGCTTGACCCGCTACCGACCTCCGCAACCAGTCGAGGGCTCGCGATAAAGGAGGGGCAGTAGAAACCACTTAACCACTGCGGGTGGTGATTGGGTCGAGGTCGGCCATATCCAATCAAGCTATCAGGTCTTATTCAGCGCAAGACCGTTGCCGCGGAGAATTGTTGCGGTTTCAAGCGGGGAGAAGGAGGAGGAACCACGAGATGGGCCACCGTGCCAGAAGCAGAGCAAACAATTCGTGATGCCGATTGGTCGAAGCTGGCCGCGATGATGTTCCCCACTTGAGCAGCAAGCTTGGCTGGATGAAGCTTGGGTGCACCACACGCGGGTCGGGGGGTCTGGCGAAGCTGATTCGTTGGCAATGTGATGTATGACCCATCTCCGTTACTGTCCACGGCAGCGGCAGCGGCCCCGGCCTCGGCCTCGGCCCCGGCTATCGGCGACGGCTTTTCGGTCGTCAAAATACGTGAGATTTTCAAGCCCCCCCCCCCCCGCCATCACCCGCGAGGACGGGGCTCACTAAGCTTTGCTCTCGCCTTGTCATTGATACCTTGTCAGAAACAACGTAGAACGAAACAGCTGACCAACCGTGATAACTCCATGTGAAATAAGGGAACCAACCACACGAGATACACGCCTTTCCGAAGCGCTCGCCCAGGTATCTTAGTTTTTAGGCCAATCCAATGCCGTCTCCTCGACAGCGCGGGTGTGGGGATCGACGTGGGCCACGATGCGCGGCTCTAGTTCGACTCCAACGAGAAAACCCAGTATGCTTATATGCGACCTCGTCCCAGTCCTGAATTACACCGCCTACGACGTGCCACGCCAGGCGATGGAAGTATGATGACGGCTCGCACGACACAAGAGCCTGCAAGCCTCCCCCACGGCCGTTCCACAACGCGAATGTCTGCGGTCTCCGCATGCAGAGAGTGCTGCCGCCGCCGCGCTGCGCAAGAGCCTTGAGATCTATGCGTGATGCGTCGTGTGAGCGAGCGTATTGGACATGGGAACCGGCGATTGCATGTATTTCCAGGTTCCCGATGGCTGGGGCGCCTGATAGAAGTCCCCAGCCTCGACCATAAGGGCAACACAGAACTGCTCCAGCTCCTGTCTTCTCTTCGCAAAGCTGCGCCGGCCGCGGGCGTCACCACTGGTACCCGGAACAGGGGCTCCCGCCGCAGTATGGCGGTATAGCCCTCGCTGGTGTCCTCGAATAACGAAAGCTTCTCGGTCGTCTTCGTCAAATGCGATCCGACCAAGTTCCCGTACGGTACAGTTCTGTTGGTTAGCGAACCAGTCAAGAAGTCGTGCAGACGCCGACTGCATCGACTGCCATCGGTCCTTGTTCCCATACCCCGGTCGTATTAGACTTTTTTTTCTTTTTCTTTTGCCAGAACTTGCCCCATTATTGCTCCAGCTCGTAGGCCAGTGACTCCAGTCGGGGGAGCCGGTCAAAGAGGCACGCTGATGCTCTAGATTCAAAATGTCGGCGACACTTTCGACGACTGACGAACTCAGTGACTAGGTCCATCGGAAGAAGGCCATCCGCACAATCCAACCTGAACTTGAAGCTCAGGCCTGTCCTCTTTGGGGGGGGGCACTAACGTTCATACCATTGAAGATACTTTTGAGCCCGTTCATACACAACAAAACTTCAGTAGATGGAAGTTCTTTCTCCAATACGACCTTCCATTCATGGCAGACAGAGGCGCATTCACTGAAGCCACGTTCTGTGCAAGCGAAGAATTCCAGGATCATGAGACTGGTTTCAACCGGAAAAGAGTCTGAGAAAGAACAAGCTTAATCGTTTATTGTATTCAGTTGCCGACACTCAACGCTCGCCATACGCATAGGCACCTACTAATAAGCCTCACAGTTGCTGTGAAGCCTGATGCAAGAAGATCCCTCTAGATGTCAAGAGGCAGCGGAGGGGCAGCAGAGACCAGCACGTTGAAATGAAGTGGCATACTCCGCACTCTGAGTATCTAATAAGCAGGGCAGGTCAGCAGCCACTGCCCATGCGATATTGACTTACGGTCTTGAGCCTTTTTCTGTACTCGCGGACTCTTCGAAGCGTTCTCTCGGGCCTCCCAGAATGGGCTCACCGGTCTATAGCTTAGAATCCTTGCGTCCGCTCTTGACGTTCTTCGAGAACTCTCCCTTCAGGAGAAAGTCCGGGTATTGCATGTTTTCGTCAGTTCCCACTGCCAATGCGCCTCCCCGTCTCCAGGCACCGCCGTCAACAGGGATCGCCTGGCCGTTGACAAAGTTGCCGGCGTCGCTAAACAGGTAAACCGTGGCGTCGGCAATGTCTCGGACAACGCCCCAGCGACCCTGTGGGACCAGAGCGTCAGCCTTGGATTGGTCCTGCTTGCTGCTGGCCAACCGCTGCATACCCTCCGTGTCCTTGATCGGACCCGGGCAATGACATTGCTCGTGACTCCGAAGGGGCCGTATTCCAATGTCACAGAGGCCATTAGGGCATCGACGGCGGCCTTGGCGGCTGATACATGAGCCTGTAGCGGCATGCCCGTCCAGTGGAAGGTTGCTGAGACGAAGATGATGCGACCGCCTGTCTGGCCGTTGCTGCTAGGTGTAGGGTTCTTCTTTGCCGACTCGACCAGGTAAGGGATGGTGGCCTTGATGGTGTTGAAAGTGCCCAGGACGTCAATATCAATAACGGCCTTGAAGGCGTTGGGGCTCAAGCCGGACAGGGGTGCAACGAAGTTGCCAGCGGCACCGGCACTGGTGGACGTTAGTCAAAAGAAGATTTCATTTACATGGGTGACGTACATGACAAAGTCGATGCTACCGAGCTCCTTGACACATCTGTCTGCGGCTTCTTGCAGGCTCTGGGGCTAGTAGGAACAGGTCAGATTTGGCACTTCTTGACGCACGTGGATCCGAGTGATTGATGGGCTGATGTATGCCTACATTTCTCACATCACAAGCACCAATACCAATGACCTTGGCGCCGGGCCTGGCTGTAGCCAGGTCCTTGGCCATGGCCTCCGTCTTTTCGACGTTGCGGCCGATAATACAGGCGTTTGCTCCGAGACGGACGAGGGCCCGAGTCTGGGCGCTGCAAATACTTCCAGCGCCGCCGGTGACAAAGGCGACTCTATCATCTGTGATGGATTAGTCAATGTCGAAGCCGGGCGCAAAGAACCCTGGGCAACTTACTGAAGATCCCATCCTTCCACACCGGGCTCAAGTACTCGGACTCGGGGACGGGCATGTTTGCGGAGGGTAGATACGGAGGATGGACAGAGAGAGGGGGGGGGGGGGGGGGGGACTAGTTGGCTGATATCACAATATCGAAGGATATGATGACGTAGTACGGAAAGGGGAATATCTTCTACAAGATGAAGACAACGAATGGAACGTGCAAAGTGCGACGGTGGGGAAATAGTGATGGATCCGCGGGCTGCACAGAGATCGGAGAGTGTAGGTAGGTAGGCGATCAAACGTAACACAGCAAGAGGAGAGAGACTAGGTAAACAAAGTCCGGTCGGTGCGATGCTTGGGTTTGACACACAACGGTGACGGCAATGCGCAACCCCAGAATGGAAGCGGTAGTAGTATGTATACCGCGACGGACCTCGGCAAGGGGCAGGTTGCAGGTGCGGAGCCTTCCGCGGTGGGGCGTGATTTCGTGATTAGTGATCATCTAGCTTGCTGAGTCATTATTTCCCCGGACGAGAAGCTGTCTCGGCACGCACCTGACTGACCGGGGAGCCAACCTCGTCTCCCCGCAAAACACACCTTCCCCAATCGCTCCTAGCTCGCTCTTAAATGGACCTACCTAAGAATGCTTTGCTGGTTTCAACAGCACAATTCCTCAGCAAAGTTGACCGATCAGCTGCTGCAGATTACACGCACCGACAGGTGTTCAGGAAGATGTACCCGCAGTGCTCCAAGCCAGAAGCCGACGATCATCCGCGAAGCGACATGTCGTCTCAACAATCGCCTTAAAAGAGTCGGATCTCGTTGAAACCATAAGCCTGGCGACAGTACCGGTGGCAGCGAGACAATTGAAAACGGAAACGCAACCGCACGTTCCTTCTTGTCTACCGACAATGGCTCCATCATCGCGACTGACAATGCAACGAGCATCCACCAAGCCCCTGATAACCTCGTATCTCTAACAGGCTCCCATCCCAGGCTTGCAACACAACCTGTTTCTCTTAACGACACATTCCAAGTCTGGCCCTGCACCTCCAGCCCGAGAGGATTCTAACGCGAAGCGCGTCCTTGATGTGGACACCAGTACTGGTCTTTGTTGCATCGAATCCAGCGAAGAACACTCCGATGCAGAGGTGAGGAGATCACGTCAGACAAGAAGCAGATGCTGATTTTGACATAGGTGATCGGTGGGAATCTCTCGCCAATCTGGACGACATTGTGCCACCCCTGCCAGTGATTTCCCAAGAGACCAAAGCTAACTTCTCTTTAGCGTTCAACCCAGTGTCAAGTTCGAAGTTGACGATATCGGAGGGCCTTGGACGTGCCATCTACCTTTTGATTACATCTACACTCGTGCTATGACGTCGAGCATGTCTGATTGAGAAGTCTTCTTCAAGCAAAGTCTTCAGTGAGTCGCACTGGACTGCTTTGATGTGATACCACTAACTTACTGGGCAGTTCCTTTGAACTTAGTGGTTATCTCGAGCTGCAAGGAGGCCATATCAGACCTGACTGTGAAGACGAAACCTTGAAGCCAGACTCTACACTGATGAGATGGGTTGACAAACTAGAGGAGGCCTGTACCATCCTTGTCCGTCCATTTGCCAACTGTGACCGTTGTCTACCACTGCTGAAGGAGGCCGGTTTTATTGACATCTCCGTCAGAAAGTTCAAGCGGCCACTTAACGCACGGCCCAAATATCCTCACTTTCGAGAGCTTGGGACTTGACCATATGAGAATACCTATGTTAGAGGGTATCGAGGCTTGGACGATGCCCCCGGCCAGAGCCCTTGGCTGAACCAAAGAGGTTACCGGCTTTCTCTCACTTTCCACAGTCTACCATTCCCCCTTTCACCAGCAATGTTCGCCATGTATCTTCTCGCCGTCCAGAGACTCTCTGATCAGCCGACAGCTACATCATTCATGCAAGAGAACCACTTCAGGAGAAAAGCAAAATTCACTGGGGTCGCATATGAAGGCCCAGGTACGGCACGGCGATGGGCTCGAAGTCAGCTTGCGTGCAGATATGGGGTGGAAAATGACACCTGCACGTGACTGTCGTCGCCATGTAACATGAAATTTGAGTTGCTTGCATGAAAATGATGCCGAACGACCCAAGAAGGCAATTTGTTCGGCTTGGCATGTTCGTGTAGAGACTACCCATGCCTATTGCATTGGCCAAACCCGCGGTCCATCGCAGCGGCGGTTGGCTGTCTAGGAAGACCATCCCCAGTCACAGCCCACCATGTTGTAGACGCCTGCTTCTTTTGTCCTAGAGGCTCTGGTTATCGTTTCTGATAAGTCTGGAACCCTTGCTTGTTGGAAGCAAACAATATCCATGAGAAAACAACGCCCCCCTGCGACCAACCTGCATAATCGTCTCCAGCCAAGAAGAGGGGTCGTATCCGCCGTGCCACCGAAAATTATAAATAGTTAACAGTCAACGCTCGACTCTACTTCATCTTCCCTCCCGAACACAGAACGCTCGACTCGGTTCTCCGCGCTTTGGTCCCGCGAACTGCTGCACGATGGCCGACGACCAGAATGGCACGGCACCCAACAATGGAGCAGCACCCACCAACGATCCTGTGCCCAGTAGTGGTCCCGTTATCGTGGCCGACGAGAATGTGATGAATCGTGAATGGACCTCACAGCTGTGCAACCACTGACTTTCGATGTAGCTCCCAGACGATGCCGCATCAGACGTAGCGACCGTAAGCAGGAATCCATCGGATGCTATGGCATTATCTAATCCTCCCAGAGCTTGGCCTCTTCGAGCACGAGCTTGGCTAGCTCAATTCGCAAGCACCGCATTGAGAACGGTAGGACATACCACAGTTACAAGGAGGGCAGTAAGTCCGCCCTCATTTTCTCAACTAACCGATGAATGTATTCTAAAAAGCTGTAAGAATACTCCTATCCTAATGATGAGAAGGAGAGCGATAGGCTAGGTAAGTTGCAGTGCTCGCTCGGCCGATACTATGCTCATGCCCGACCTAGATTTACAACACAACATCTATCTTCTCACTCTTGACTACAAGTTGGGTCTTGCTCCTCCGAATGACAAGGACTCTGGTGTCAGGCGCGTTCTAGACGTTGGAACGGGAACTGGACTTTGGGCCATCGACTTTGGCGACGAGCATCCTGAAGCCGAGGTAAACCCGTCAATTACTGTGGAAAGTGCTTGTGCTTATGCATCGTAGGTGATTGGTGTTGATCTCAGTCCCGTGAAGACTACATTGTAAGGCTTAGAAAATGTTTTCCGGTGCTTCCGCTAACGTTTTCCAGTGTCCCACCCAATGTTAAGTTTGAGGTCGATGATGTTGAAGAGCCCTGGTTGTATAGTCGGCCCTTTGACTATATTCACCTCCGTGGCATGACTTCCAGTATTAGCGACTGGAAGAAGTTCTTCCAGCAAGCCTACAGGCAAGCGTTTTTTAGCCCCTGCGATAAGTAAAAGCTAATATTATTAGCGCTCTTACACCTGGAGGCTATATTGAGTTGTTTGAAGGCCACCTCCGGTCTGAGAGTGACGATGGAACTTTCAAGCCTGATGGGATTCTTTCACAATGGGTCGACAAGATTGAGGAATGCTGCAAGATCTTCGGCCGTCCATTCGTCGACGTCCCAAGTCTCGTGCCTATACTCAGGGAGGTCGGCTTTATAGACGTAACCGTTTCCAAGTTCAAGTGGCCTATAAATTCGTGGCCAAAGGATCCGCATTATAAAGAACTTGGGTCATGGTGTCTTGAGAACCTGTTGGAGGGCCTTGAGGGTTTCAGCATGGCCCCTTTAACAAGAGCTCTCGGATGGACTAGAGAAGAGGTCAACGTCTTCCTCATTGAAGTACGGAAGAACGCGAAAGACACAAATATACACGGATACGTGCCTTTGTAAGTCATGGCCTTCTTGATGATCTTCCTTTTTGGCCCTCTACCAGCCGTGGTTGACCGATAACAGGTGGACGATCTATGCCAGAAGGCCGCTGGGGGATACCGAGTAGACATATCTAGTCTCATGGCACTGGTCAAAGCAGGCCATCCGCCGCACACACGCGGACACGAAATTGGTATATATGAAAAGGAGGTTCTAGAATCGTCTGGCCTAGCAACCTGCGCATCATAGTATCATTCAAGGAGGGATGACGACGTTATTACTTGACGAGGTAATTGCACAGGATTGGGTGACCAGCGCAAAGCACGTCATGGTGATTTTGGACACCGCTTGTAGCTAGTTGGGGCCTCGTCAATACGCGGTTCTTCCTACCTGAAATAGAGCCTGGCTAGAACATGGAGAAGAGCAACAGCTATGGTGATAGTCATGGCGTATATGGAATGCTTGCCTTAAGCCGTATGATAACGTCCCGCACCGGATTTTTGACACTTTACGCAGGCTTATGCCGGAGCTTGTGCAGCGTTGCCCAACCTCGGCGAAGCTTCGAGCGGGTGCTACCTACGAATAGGTAGGTAATCAGTGCACGGGTAATTGAAGATCAGCCTGACCCACACGAGGTCCCCACCCACCTGGTCCCGGCCAACCAAATCGCCGCGAAACAAGCGAAAACAGCCCCTCCGTTTCTGGTTCTGCTGTTCCCGCGCAAGGGGAAGGGCGGCAGGGCGGGAATGTCGTCAATCCATCAATCAATCAATCTAATCCGGCCACAACCCCCCCCCCCCACCCATCTCCCCATTAAACCACCACCCGCCTCGCCTTTTATCACCCTAGCATTCTTCGACACCTCACCGGTCTAACCCGTCTAATCCAAGCCCACAGGCCCGGGTAGGTCCAACAAAGAGCACTTCCGCCCCTCCCCTCCGTCAGCGACAGGCGGCGGCCCGACTCCACACCGATCTCTCTGGTCGTCGCACCCTGCCTCCTCCTACGAGGTACACAGACGACCCGAACCCAGGAACTTGGACGCTGCGTGCTCCCCATCATCGAGTTTCCCACAACACCTCCCACACCCAAAGCCGCTGAACCATTCCAGCCACGATGGCTTCCAAAGGAGTTTCCCTCCTAAAGTTCGTGGGAACTGTTTCCCTCGGCCTTCTGACTGTACGTTGCTACTGCCATCCTCCCGAGATTCCCCGATCCCCATGGGCCGTAGCAGAACCTGGCTCGTGGTACCGTCAGTGACGCCACTATTCCCGTCACCCCTCCTCCTCCCCGCACTCAGCACTCCCGGGTCTCACCAGTTTCCCATTGCGCGAAGCGCTTCACCCGTCCGGTTACTAGATCTCTACTGATATTGCGTGACTAGGGCCTCTCCTACTCCCTCTCAACCGTTACCGTCCCCTCGATCCTCTCCCTTCCCTCCGCGTCCGACGCCCTACGCGCCTTCAAGAACCTCTACCCCGGCGCGACCGCCCGCCTGCGCATCCTGACCGGCGTCTCCGCCACCTCCTTCCTCCTCGCCTTCTTCTTCTCCCCGCGCGCATACCGCCACCCTTACCTCATCTACTCCTCCGTCCTCTGCCTGACCTCCGGCCTCGCCGAGACCATCACCCCCTACGTCCTCAAGGGCTCCCCCGAGTCGTCCAAGGAGTCCATCGCCGCCCGCCGGCAGGCCAGTCGCGAGCGTGAGAAGGCCCGCAAGGCCGCCCGCCTTGCCCGCATGGAGGCCCGCATGGAGGCTAGCTACGAGCTCCTTGGCGATGCACACAGCGACGGCGCTGGCAGCGCGAGTGGCGACGATGCGGGGGCCGCGACGGCGGCCGAGGAGGAGGAGGCCCTGAATGGCGAGGAGGTCCGCAGCGAAGTCGAGGGCTTCAGGAAGACGCAGCTTGTGCAGTTAGCCGTTGCCTCGCTGGGTTTTCTCCTGTCCGTCATCGGCATCTGGGGCGACGGTGCCATCCAGGTCTTTCGGACCGAGACTGTCATCGTTGGTGTATGAGACCATGCCCGGATGAAGTTCGGGGCGTATGAAGCCCTGTGAGATTGGTATTTTTTTTGTTGCAAATAGGAAGGGACCGTGAGATTGCGTGGGCCCGGCAACAACGACACCACACTGCTACTGATGCTACTGGAGACCGTCATACTCGTTACATATCTTTCTATAGCTACCCCGGTCTAATGGGGGGTCAGAGAACATGGTAAAATAGACCATTAAAGCTTAACTACACCTCAGGCCCGAGAAAGCATCTGCCGCGTACGGCGATGCTCTCTCCTTTATTACCGCTACTTTCTAGCTTGATTCGCCACCTCTTTAGGCCAAGCTGCCGGTGGGGTAACATTGACTCCTGGTCCGGGCTTTTCAGCCCGCCTGCAGACCGCATCCTCACGGGAGAGCAAGTAAGGAGTGCGGTTTTTTTTTTAGTGGGCGGCCTCAAATATGCTCAAGACTTGAGTCTCTCGCTGCCAGCCATGTCGTCCTGCGCATCCTTGACAAGGAAGCTATAGAGGTGTTAGTCCCTTGTTTTTTTCCATAATAGAACCAACATCCCATGATCAACTCACTTGTACATCAGTATTGTGGGCGGAATCGTGCCCAGATGCCACAGGCTGTGCGCATCCAGAGCACCCCACAACGGCGGGAAGTCAAAGAGCTCCAGACTCATGACTGTGATGATGCTCGCGACTACGATACTCGGCCAGATGGCCCAGCCCCTTCGCGACTGCCTGTACTTGTTGAAACTAAACCATAACCACATGATGTTCTGGATCATGCCAATAATGACGTTGGCCGTCATATTGTACGTGTAATCCCAGCGCACGCCCTTAAGATAAGCAACGTGCCCCGCATACAGCAACACGCACAGCAGGGTCCACGCGCGCAGGACGGACCTCCGGCGCGGCGTCGGCCGGTCGAGCCGCATGATGCGCACGACGGTGTAGTACAACCCGTACAGAACACTCGCGCCCGCCGCAAAGTAGTCGAGCTGCTCGGTGGCGGCGAAGTCGCGGGTGTGGAAGATGGCGCTGAAGACCCACGAAGCTATGCCCACGCCGGCGAGCCATTCGTACCACGGCCGCAGAGGGTACGAGGCCGGGATGATGGCACGGAGCTTGCGCCAGCCGTCGTGGTGCGCCCACAGGTTCCCGAGGCTGAAGAGGGTACTGAAGGGCTCCTGGATGCCAAGGATACGGTGGAAAGGCCATTTCCCATGGAACTGGACCACGGACTCGCCGGCTTCGAGACGCTGCTTCGTGATTATGTGCTGGCACGTGTAGTCGCATTCGGAGGCGCAGGTCCAGAAGAGGAGCCGGCGGTGGAGGGCTGCGGTTGCGGAACTTGATTAGCTTCTGGTGCGCATGAGGTCCACGTCCGGGCGGGGTTCGAGAGGATGAAGACGTACGGATCGGCGTGGCTTCTTTGCCCGGAGCGCAGTTCTCGTCGTGACAGACCTGCAAGGCAGCACAGAGCCATATGTCAGTCACCGGATGCCGAAAGTGGTGATGTTCACGCGACGAAGATAGCGCGCGTAGTGGCACTAACCTGGACGCATTCTCGGAACTCTGGCAACCGGTCACCGTAGGATGCTTCGACTGTAACCGCGAAACCGAGGAGAGCAACGAAGAGGACCAGGAACAGAGGAGACTGTGATCGTCTCCCCCTCGTGAGCCTTTCATGACGCCGGCATCTATCGCTTGTGAAACCTCGAATGGTCGGAGGAAGAGAGGAAATCAAAGCGGCGCGGGGTATGTGTAGACAATGTACAGACCGGCGGTCGAGTCGGGAACGTTGAAACTGGCAGGTACAGGAGCGGAGTGGGAAACGTATCTGTGAGACGGGAGATGGTACACAAGGGTTCGGAGGTCTCGGGCAGCCACTGCTCTGTCACTGTTGGACTGATTGAACGAAGACAACGACTGGCATGGAATTAGCGCGTCTGATTTGTCACTTCTTCTGGGGCAAGTCATTTTTGCCGGGGGGGCGTACCCCATGTCTGGACAGGGGGGTCCTGAGCTAGGTTCTCGAACCCCCCGTCACTCAATGTCGACTACCGGTACCTACCTATTCCAGGTAAACTTGAGTACCTAGGTAGAGAAGGAATACTTCGGAGGTGGCAGGTTCTTTTCCTTTTGGTAGGCTGACGTTTTGCCCAATTGGGGAAATCACCAAATCGCCGGGATTCGCTGCGCACACCACGTGACTAGGGAGGGACCCGTCTCATTCAGCGGAACGGTTTAGAGGTCGGGGTGACATCAACTCTGCTTCTCTCATCAGATCATTTCATATGATCCAATGCCTTTTATCCTACATGTTTTACTCCAAAACCCAATTATTCAGGCTCCGTCAACTTCAGCGTTGCTGACGCAATCCCAGTCGCATCTTCCACCACCACAGTCATCCCTGGAATCGGGTTTCTTCCTAGGTATTACGTCGCCCTCGCCCCCCCCCCCCCCCCCCCCCTCCCTCTTGCCGTTGAGTAACTTTTGTGCTCGGTGGTAATGACCGACATCACTGGTCCGGGTCTTTACCATCAAGATTGTCGGTCCCAAGGGCTAAAAGTCATAGCCAGGCTCATCTCTCTTGGGAAACGGCTTGTGAGCCTGGTCCCAGAGTAAGCGCTTCTCGACCAGAACTCCGGGATCATCCATGGTATCCGGGTCTTTAGTCAAATTGGAGATGAGCTGTCGGCCATAGTTGAAGTCGAGTCCATGGGCGGCCAGCCTTCGGTCCCCGAATCATCTTTTATGACAAATTCTTGGGTCCATACCGATGGTTCCCAGCAGTACTCTTCCGAGCCCTGTTGAAGTGCTGACTTGACAAGTGCGATCCATGGCTGAGTTGACTGCATCGCCGGCTGGTTCCTTCGTCATAAGATGAGGTACATGATCTTGCGCTCTAAGCTCATCTTTAGCGAATCGGGGCAGTCGTCCCAGGTATGATCCTTTGCGTTGTGAATGGGACAGCCCTTGATGTAGCCGCTGTCGTCCGGAAAGATACAATCATCTAGCCAGTGTCCAAAGTGGCCGCATTGGTTGCAAATGTTGTCCTCGCGGAAGCGATCACCTTCCAGAGACTGTATTGCCGTGACCTCGTTCAAGGTGGCTTCTTCCTTTCTCATCCCAACTTTGTCTTCAAATGGCGGTTTGTTTCGTCGGTAATCAGCGGCATGCAAGCGTGAGCTATTCGGCGTTCTGACCACATGCGGCGGATGCACTGATTCGACTTGTTCTCCTTGCCGGCTCATTCCGACATAGACTTGATGTAACCAATTGCCCGTGATCTGTCTGGGATACTTCTGTTCGCCAAATCAGTCGCCCTGGTTGCTGTTTGCACAGGGTTATTGTTCTACATCCAGGCTCCAGGGATCTAGACCAGAATCATTTAGTGCGGCCGATATGGGAATTTGAGCTTGATGCTGATATTGAGAGTATTGCCCAGTCCTTTAGCAAGGGAAGGGATGGCTGAACCCAGATCCGGAGCCTGTCTGAGCAACTTCATGTTGAGGCTGGGTTGGAGGCAAGCGGCCGTGGATGTCTCTCATCCGCTTGTCTTCATTGTGATCCTGTCGGCGGCCATCGACCCCGCGTCCTCTTTTCTTAGATCTCGTCATCTCACCGAGCCTTTCATTTCCGTTGATTTTGTCAGAAGGAGAAGAAGAACGGTGTACGACGGATCGACTGAAGTGAGGGGGGGGGATGGGAGAATACAAGATGAGAAACCCTGCTGGCGGAGATAGATTCTTTGGGCAGGAGGACCCCTAAATCTGACATAAAATCACACGACCCGCCTGAGCGTGTTGACAGAAATTTCTTGAATAGCGTGAATGTACGGCCGCTGTATAGATTCCCTGGTTCATTTCAAATGGGCGATGAAGTTGGCGTCAAAACACTGAACCAAACGTGTAACGCTGAGAATCCCTTTTCCACCTTATCTCATATCAAACGCCATCATGCCATTCGGAACTCATTACGAAACCCCAGTTTACATACCCAACTAAAACAACCAAATGACCATTGCATAGTGCAAGTTCCAGACAAAGCAGTATGGGGTCTTGGCAGTTGGTTGCTCTGTTTATTCAGCTACTCGTATGTGAAATCAAGTAAGCAAAGCAATCATCGATATCATTTAAACTGTAAACAGACATATACCATGTGTTCATGTATTGAAACCCGTGTCAACCATTCATACCTTACCGAGAGTGTTTCCTGAATGTGGCTCTTCCCGGTTCCTTGAAACGAGAAGCCGGGAACCAGCATATGTAGTATTCGAAGCAAGAGCAGAGAGATGATGAGTTTCTGAGCTGCCTACTTCAGAGTCACAACAACTGGAGAGGTGGCCCAACTAAACGACCTCAGCCCGAAGTTTCATTAGGTTAGACTACCTACCTATCTCAAGTGTCTCTACATCAGAAGGCAGTAGTTCCCCACTCCTTCCTTTTCGCCCATCTCACCTCACCACGAGTGGCAAGCTCACCTGTCATACTCCGTTCACATCTTACTCTTCATTCCACTTCTTGGCCTTTTTCAATCCACCTGCTTTATTCCTTCCTTAAAACACCCCTTCGCTCAATATACCCAACCAAACCAATGAGCTTTTCCGTCCAAAACATATAATAAGTTGGTCTTTGCTGACAACCTGTTATTTTACACCAGATCTTCTTACTAATAAAATCGTTTAGTCGGACAAGATGTGTGGAGGCGCGTCCAGTATGAGCAGAAAGAGAGACATATCGCCACCAGGCACTCCATCTCAGCCGTCCACTAAACGAGTCAAACTGTCTTCTGCCGCCGCCGAGCCCGTCTTTGAACGGCTCGAAGTCACCGCGGATATGAACTCTGAGGACATCATCCGAATCAGCAGAAGGCGTCGAGGAGACAGCAGACCCATCGTCAACCACCGTTCGGATGATACATTTGCCATCCTTGGTCTCCGTGAGCAAGCCCACATCATGCTAGACAAGATTCTCCGCCATAGCGACAACCCTACATTCACATGCATCGCGCGACTAGTTTCCGACACGGAGAAGGCGGCGCCATCCATCAGTACGCCTGCCGTAGCTTGTGGTGTGACCCAGGGTGTTCCTCACAACAGCATCGGCGAGACCATGGCTGTTCCCGCTCCCGAGCTTAACGGACCAGTGATTTCTCGCCACAGCCTTGATGCTGCGCTGAAAAAGTGGTCAGCCTGGGGCAAACCCGACATCAAGCTGAGGTTGCTTGTTGACGATATGGAGGACCTCGAGCCGCAAGCCCGTTTCGTCGAGCTGCTAGTAATACGGAATTACGCCGCCAAGAACTCAGAGATGTCCGTTTTGTGCTTCGACCCAATGTTCTCCACAGGGAAACGATACTGTTACAATCAAATCGCGAAGCAGGGAAAGACTCAGGTCAGCAGAAATACGATCTGCTTCAATGTTCTCGTACGCTTCTGGCTGATGTTCATCAATCCAAATCTGAGCCCAGGGGACTGACTCACTTAGGTTGGGCCCTGATGATCTCACTTTCCCATGGGACAGACTGAAGCCTAGCAGTATGGCAGGTGGTCCTGATCGGTCATATGAGAGCTTCCTCCAGGAGACCAAGTAAGAAAAGAAGCCCAAAAGAGCAAATTTTTGATCCAGGTCGCCCATCTCACTGAGGCAAGACCTTGTCACCCTCTTCACTCGAGAGCTACAACATCCTGGACACGACAGGTACACGATACAATTCACAGACGAGCGTTTGTCGGGACGATCAGGCTGGCGGTTTACATGACATAGACCGCAAAACCATCCTGTCGCGTCTTCCCGTCGTTTCCTCCTCCTTTTTCCTTTTCTCTTATTCTGTGATGGCTTGCCTTTGCCCTGTGACGCAACAGCATTTCGTATCATCCCTACGCATACGCGCACATCATCACAAGTTGGCATGGAGTTTGAAACCAAGGGCAGTTCGTAAAAGGTGTGTATGCTTGCATCAACGAGGACAACGGGCTAAATTGTCGCCCCCCCCTTCTCTTTTTTTATTTTCCCCTTGACCGCCCCGAAACGCCAGAGCAAATGAAAAGACGTTAAGAACCACAAGAAGAAGAAAAAAACAGACTAGCCACGCGCATGATGATAAAAGCCACAACATCTCTGCGTGTGTCTCTCTAGCACTTCTTCTCTTTGATATCATGTACCAACCCCCTTCGTCGGCTATTCATTACCATCCATACCTTCGTCTCTCCCCCCCCTCTCTCTCATCGTCGTTTACTGCTCCATCGCCTCGTCATCACCGGCGGCGGAAGCAGCAGCAGCACCATCGTCACCCCACAGACCATCGAGCTTGAACTCCTGGGCCCACTCCGTGACGATGGTCTTCTGGTCCGCCGCTGCGACGTCGTCGCTGACGGGTGCCGCGGCGGCGGCGCCATCGCTCTGCACGGCAAGGACGGGAGCTTCGACCCAGCCCTGGATGCGGCCGTCGCGCCAGTCGGTGACGACGGTCATGGCGGCGGCGTTGATGTTGGGGATGCCGCCGCGGCCGAGACGGCCGCGCTTCCGCGCGACCTGGACGAGGAAGTCGGTGGTGATATCGCCGTCGGCCCGGCTTGGAAGCAGCGGGGGCAGGTCGTAGACGTCCGTGAGCTTCTGTAGTAGTTCCGGGGTAGCGGATAGCCGGCGTAGGAGGAGGGTGACGGCGGGGATGGGGTCCTCAATGTTCTTGGGCGGCACGGCGTTGAGCAGCACGAGGTGGGCGTGGGCGTCGGTCGCGTTCTTGATCGACACCAGGCCGGAGGTCGTGCTGTTGGTGGCCGAGGGGAAGACGATACCGGGGGAGTCGAGGAGGGTGAGCTTGCTGTCGATCTTGACGGCGCGGATGCTCGTCGTGACACCAGCCTCAGCGCCCGCGGGGCACGCCTTGGAAGCGCCGCGGCCGCCGCTGAGGCGGCCGAGGAGGGCGTTGATGACGGAGGACTTTCCGACGTTGGGGTAACCGATGACGCCGACTGAGACGGCGCGCTTAAGCTGGCGGCTGGCGGCGTAGGACTTGAGGGCGCGGAAAAGGTCGGCCGACGTCTTCTGCACCGTCAGCTCCTTGTGATTGAAGGTCTGCGCGTTAGGCGCCGGGTTGGAGGCGCGCAGGGGCAGGGTCGGGAAGTAGCGGCGCAGGTGGACGAGCCAGTCTTTGAGGACCTTGGGGGGCACGAGGTCGATTTTGTTGACGACGAGAATGAGGCGCTTGCCACCGTTGGCGGCGGCCATGACGCTGCGTTCGACGTCGCGGGAGCGGGTGGACTCTGGGTCGCGGGCGTCGAGGACGTAGAGGATGACGTCGGCCTGCTCGACGACGTTCTTGAAGACCTTGTCGAACGCCTTGCGGGAGGTGGCATTGCCGACGGCAATCTCGGGCGCGGCGTCCGAGGCGTCCGAGTCATCATCGTCGTCGTCCATCTCGTCGTCGTCGTCGCTGCCGCCATCGCGAAGGCCCTTCTCGTAGCTCTCGGCAGCTGCCCTCGCGCTCGCCAGCAGGGCGGCCATTGGGTTCGACTCGTCGACATCGTCGTCGTCGTCGAACATCATGTCGTCGTCCGCGACATCAGCCATCACGTCCTGGCCCGTCGACGTAGCCTCGGTGGCGCCGCCCGTCTTGGCGGCCTTTGCCATCTCGCGGCGCTTCTGCGCCTCCTCCTGCTTCCTCAGCTTCTTCTCCTCAATCTCCTCGAGGATCTTCTCCTTGTAGGGAAACAGGTTCGGGATGCCGGGATCCTTTTTGAGCTTGGAGCGCCATTCCGGGTTCTGTTTGGCGAGCTTTCTCTGTTTCCTCTGCTTGGCCGCCGACGCCTTTTCGATCTTGTGGCGGAGGCGCACGGGGGTCCTCTTGGACTTTGGCTCTGCGATGCTGTCAGTAAATGCGGGATAGTCAGTTTCAGGTAGAGTGCGGCGTACTCTTGGGTTTATTGATTGAGCCGGCCATCTTGGAAGTTGAACCGGGTGACTTGTGGTGTTCTTTTTCCTAGAATGCTTGGAGGGATGCTTCCTGCTAACCTCGACCGCCGTAAAATTTCCTGCGCCTCGGTCTTTGCAGTGCAACTTTCAAAAAATTTAGTGGGAGAACGGGTTCTGCCGCCCCACACCGCTCGCTATCATTATCAGACCCCACTATCAACGCTCACCGCCCGGACCTAAGCCCGTTGCGGCAGCCCCGCCATCAACCCAAGATAACCCCTCCATGGCGACCAGTCGAGAGAGAGCGAGAGCGTGGTGGAAACAGTGGGCCGCAGCGGCTTAGCATAACGATGGACTTGACCTGGAAAAGAGAGCGTCTGACGGTGTTGGGCCCCCTGCCTTGGTAGAGGCGGGCAGTGCAACAGTCGCCATGGCGGATTTACCATGGTTGTTATTGCCGACTCAGCAGTCCCTCAAAAATCATCAGATCACCTCGCAACCTCAACGCCAGCTTCGAGTCATGCTTTCTCATCCGTACAAAGGATTCGTTACAATTAGAGGCACTTGAAGTCGGTTTTCAGTTGGAAACGCATCCAAGAGACACGCCAACAGCTAATCAATACTCTCTACCCAAGCCAACCTAATCACGTCTCACCAGGCAATATCGTGTTCTCACCCCCCCCCCCCCCCCCCCGCCCAGAAAAGAAAGGGAGTCAACTACTGAAACCTCCGCCGTCGGTCACACTTCAATCATGTCGTATACAGCCCTCCCGCAACGCATCACCTTCGATGGCTTCCTCTTTGACATGGACGGTACCATCATCGACTCAACAGAGGCCGTCGAGAAGCACTGGCACGCGTACGTCCACCGACCCGACTCTCACCACCAAGGTCTCACGGCCGGCGTCGTCCCTTGCATCAGGACACACCTCCCCCGCCAGTCTCCTGAGCCATCCCCACTAACACCGCTCTCCCTTGCAGAGTCGGCAACGAAATAGGCGTTGCGCCCGAGGTGATACTCGAAACATCCCACGGCCGCCGGAGCATCGACATCTTGAAGATTCTGGCCCCTCAGAAGGCAAACTGGGAGTGTGAGTTGCGCTCGGAGCTCTTCTCGTTCAACCCCCTTGCTTCCCTCTTCAATCACCGGCCGGTCGCCGTTGTTTCTCATCGTTTGACACTGTCTTTCACTCGACAAGACCCCATAACACAAGCAAGGGGCCCAAGGAGGGGGGGTGGGGGGAAGTTGGCTAACGTGTTTACTGCAGATGTTCGTGAGATGGAGGGCCGCATGCCGAAACTCTACGGAAAGGACGCGATCGAGATACCGGGAGCAAGGGCGCTGCTGGACGCTCTAATCAAGGATGACGCGCCCTGGGCCATCGTCACGTCTGGAACCGAGCCCCTCGTCGGCGGGTGGCTCGGCGTCCTCAAGCTGCCCCAGCCTGAGCACCTCGTCACCGCCGAGTCCGTGGAGAACGGCAAGCCGGACCCGACCTGTTACCTCATCGGCCGTGAGAAGCTCGGCCTGCAGGATGCGTCGAAACAGATTCTCGTACTCGAGGACAGCCCGGCTGGAATCAAAGCTGGCAAGGCGGCCGGATGCAAGGTGCTGGGCCTCGTCACAAGCCACACCGTTGAGCAGGTTATGAGCGCCGAGCCGGACTGGATCGTCAGAGACCTCGACTCCGTCAGGGTCGTTGAAAACAGGGATGGTCTCGTCACTTTGGAGTTTTCCAACGCCCTCGTGCCGGGTCTCAAGGCGTGAGGAATGGAGGCTCTGCTAGGTAAATCGATAGACGGAATTAGACTTTGTGTGCCTAGACCCCAGTATCACAGAGCCGTGGTTCGCCATTCCCTTGGGGGCAAAAGAAGGGAGGAGAGTCAGGCCAGCTCCGTGACACCCGATCAGCCAGTGCGTCTCGAGGATGGCATTGACTGGACCCTGCCATGGCTTGTCGAGAGTAGTCTGGATTCAAAGGGAGTTGAGACGGCCTCGGCGGGTGTACGTCTACGGTGAGAGTGCTTCGACCCGTCGCGGCAGCCTAACAAACAAAACGTCATTGACATTTGCGAGAGGTGAGTCGCGCAGGCCCAAGACCTTGTCTCCGACCCAGAGACAAGATACACCGGATGTCGTGTTCGGTACATGTGCGACTTCAGTCAGGACCCAAGAATACCCCTCTTCGAGCCAGTTGAGCCTTACTACACCCCGTGTGTAGTCTCGCCGACGACTCAGATTGCCGAACTGACACGGCTTTTCACACCGCGCTGTATCGACGCTTCGATTAGCTCGACGCGAAGCAGAATGGGTTCGTATCAAACCCCTGCCAGCGGCCTTGCCAATTTTGTTGTTTATTGTTCTTTTTTTTACATCATCTTTCGCCAACCATGAGACAAAAGCCCAACCTCAAGGTTCGCTCGGGAAAAGCAAAGTCCAAAAGGGTCTCGGTCCGGGGAACGCACCGCTTTTGGACGGTCCAAAAAGCAAACAGGAACGACGGCAGTCGTTTCACGAAAGCAAGCGTCGTACGAAGTACATGAAAGTCTGACGACTTGCCGAACGCTCCCAGTTGCCTCTCATCTAGCTCGAGCCGAACCTGAGCGGTCCCGAGGCCCTGGTTGTGGCGCAACTCTGCATACCTTGTGACGACAAGCCCGTTATCAGCGGCTTGTTACCATGTATTGTAGACGAGATGAGACGAGGGTGAACGGTTTGTATGAGTAAATGCGAGTCGGAGGTGCAAGGTCCCGAATACACAAGAAATGCCCTGTCAGCTTCGGGCTTCGTGCTGACGGGCCGGCTGCCTGCAGGTCATAATCACCCAGGCACAGAGCACATCTTTGCGAGAAGGTGCTTGGTCGAATCAGGAAACAGCATCTTGCAGCAACTTCGGAGATCCTCATGTCTTGGCCTTTGGGGCTTCGCTCGAGCCGGCGACGAGTGTAACGGGGTGAGCGGTACGGTGCCGGCTTGGCCTGCTACCCTGGACGATGATGTTTGGCGAGGTTCGGGCGAGCGGCGAGAGTCCTCCTTGTCCAGCCGCCTTCCACGCCATTTCTGCATGTCCAACGAACGGGCAAACGAGGCTGTCGGTGCTTGGTAGCTGCAAGCACATTCAGATGCGGATAGCCTGTTGACGATGTCGAGAGGGCGAGACGACAAGGGGCTCCCCGTGTATACTATGAAAGTGTTGTTGTTGAGCCAAAGCCCAAAAGGACTTGTTTGCTAATTCACTGCGTCTCAAGCACCAGCCAGCCAGCCAGCCAGCCAGCAGGCGCCCGAAGACGCCATTCCCACGCGTGCGACGGCATGTACCAACTTTCGTGTGGACAGATGCAGCGAATCAAGGGGCCAAACCAACACAGGCTTCGCCCACGAGAGTGGCGTTTCATTTGGGCGAAGCGCCACGCGAATAACTGCGCCGGCGAGTGTCGAAGCCTGGCTCCCAAGTCCTAGTCACAGTTGTGGCATGCTGCAAGCATGGGCAGACCGACGATTGCTTCCCGCCGAGGCAGCGTGTTTCCGCAGCACTGGTGGAAGCGGGCGAAAAAAGCAGCTTCCTCGGTCTCTCCCACCGACAGTGATTGTCATCTCGACTACTACGAGGAGGATGTTGAAAAATTGAGTGGTGGCGCATCCATCATTAATGAGGATTCAGGGCGACGAGTCCTTGGAAGCGACGGCTCCCGCTGGCGCCGTCGGATTCGATTAGTGCAAAGGCATGATTGGCCGGGTTTCCGGAGCCAAGCTGCCGGGCAGGACGGGAAAGCCGCGCGCCAGAACGAAGACAACCACATGGTGGTGTGTGTGCAAGAGATACGGATGCCTCGGCAGAGAGAGCTCGTCACCGGGACGCGGCTTCCGGCTGCATCCGCATGTTTGCATCGAGGCGGTTCTTGTCGGCGGATGGACGGTGTTCTGACTCGAGTCGACCCTGCCATGAGGCTGTGTCGTGGTTTAGCGAGCGAGAATGAAATTGTGCCGTCGCAGAGATAGAGGGGGGAGGTTCAGGTCGGTGTTGAGGTGGGTGGGTGTGGAAACTGACACGCGCAGCAGCCCGGCCCGCATGCAAGTGTTGCCTCGCAAGGTCCCTCGTCAACTGCCCCCCCCCCCCCTCATTCCCTTTCTTTTGCCTACGGCCGAGACGAGGGTCTGTGATCTAGTTTAATGAAAAAAAAACAAAGACAGGGGTGGCAGTGGCTTGTGCGCATGGGGGAACAAGATAGCAGAGGAACAGGAACAAAATAGAGATAAAAGAGACAGGAAAACCCCAGCAACTGCCCTCCTAGGCCCCCCCCCCCCGCCCCTTGCCGGCAAAGGGGGAAAAACGAGCTTGCTCATCCACAATGCAGGGGCAGCAGGCCGGTATCCCATCCATTTCATCAGTCGTCATGGCCGGCATCGCACGTGGCTGCCAGGGCCCGATGTTGACCACCCCAAAGTGAATCCATAGCAGTTTACCATATACGATGTATTTTGCTGCAATATCAGTATTCGTACGAAGTACGTGGTAGGACGAAGGGACCGAGCCACGCTGGTGCCTCGTATATCGTCATAACCCTCGACAAACTGAGTAGGGACCTACGCAGTAACCGCAGGATTATAGTGCCCGGTTTTATGGTTCGTTATTGTGACCGCAGGGGAGTGTCTAAGACATGGCTCCCGGTACGTTACGGCTTTTCGGGATCAAGCTCTCCCCCTATAACAAACCGAGCCCCTTTTCCGCGCATATGGATATCCGTATTCTTTAAAAGAAAAAAAAAACTTCATCTCCCGGGTGCAGATTGTGCCATGCGCACGGCCGTGACCCCTCGAGGTCTGTGTAGGTACATGCCGTATGTGGTAAGCAAAGCCTTTTGGCAGTTATCCGATGCGCCGCCTCGTCGATCCGTCTTGAAAACGCTCATCCACGCGAGAGAGGTCAGTCTGTACTGTACGCATACGGCAAAATGTTACCCGACCGGACATGGTTCTTGACGAACAAAAACTGGGCGAGGGAAGGTATCCCGATTCCCTGGATGAGGGCCAGGCACTAAAATAGAAAAGGTTACACTCGGGACTCTCCCAGGTAGCCGACATAGGACAAGGTCCTGAAGAATACAGTACGAAGTAGGTAGGTATCATCTCCGGAGGCGGGTTCTTGGAATCGCCAGAGTGGAACAGCGGGTAGATGTGTGATAAGCAGATGAAGATGACATCGACATCTGTAATCTTGGGGCGCAGCAAGATCTGGGTCGGTACTGCAGGGCTAGCAGGGACCGATCGCAACGTCAGGTAGGTAGCCGACAATACGGATACCTACCAGGTATACCTCTCTAGAATACGGATGCAGCACAAGTCGCTGCACAACGAATGACCGAGTCATCTACTTACCTACCACCTACCTATCTAGGTAGGTACCGAGGTATAATGCGATGGATACACCCGAAGCCGGTCAAACATGTTGACGGGTTGCACTGGTCATGTCGCTGCTACCCTCTCGCAGTCTGTCCTTCCCTTCTTCCGACCGAGAACAGGATCCATCATCCAGCATGCTTTCTGCCGAGATCACATCTCGAGTGCTGAGTTGGCAAGCCATTCGTCCATACTTGTTCCTCAATCTCGCGAAAGAGACTGGATCATCAATCGCATCGCCTCAACGACGTCTCAAACGAACCAAGCCTTGGTCACAATGCGAAATGACTCCATTGTAACAATGCTCGTGTTGATTTGACAGTGACAGATTGCCCAATCAAACGCCGTCGAGAATGATGGGGAGGGGGGGCTTGAGACAAATTGTCTTGGTCTTCGCTACCTTTCCTGGCGGTTGAAGTTATCGACAGCACTTGAACCGCCAGTCTGAGCCGTTGGCCCATCGCTGCGAGTGGCATTTATCTGCCCGTTGCTCGGCGTCGAACAAACAGGACGAGATCGGGTTTAAAGTGGTGCAGAGCGGTTTCGTTCGTAGAGCCTCTGGCGGGATTGGCCCGTCAAGCACGACGGCCTAATACATAGTACGCTCCCAAAAAGCGCTTTCGCAACGTGCAACCAACCCCCCAACGGGGAAGGGGTAAAGAAGAAAGGGGAAGAAAAGAAAAAAGAAGAAAAAACCTCCGCATGATGCGTCAATATTGTCTCCCCGATGATTAGGCAAGCTGGCCCTGACCACCGCTGCGTACCAACCAAGTGTTGGTCCTCCGCCATGGGGTTACAGCGTCCGCGAAGCAGTGACGGTCAGAATCCTTCCCCTCCCCATTAGGTACGTACGGTGTACATCGGCCAAGACGCATCTCATGTAAGGTAGCGACTCTCTACCGCTGAGGATGCTATGGCACCCGGCTGTTGACTAGTCTCTTTCTGTAGATGTACGACTCGTCCTGGTGCCGCAGTCAGATTGCCGGGCCGATTCGATTCGTCGTCCATGCTGCATGGCTTGACAGTGCAGCAGCCAGCTGTACCGCGTCCGCGCATCATGCATGTCCACGAATGACTTTCCGACCTTGTCTGGTGCGCAAGACCTTTCTGTCCTTTACCTAGTCCAGACCATGGGAATAATCAGTAGTGCATTTGACCAGGGAGTGGAGGAGATTGCCGCCCGATCAAGGCCATGGGATCGACGTCTTGAGACGTTACCCAAATCCCGGGAAACACTCCCCCCCCCCTTAAGAAAAAAAAAACCAAAAGCATCGGCATAGAGCAACAAAAGCATGGATGGCGAGAATCTTTGAAATGCCGATCGGACAACAGCCCGGTGAGATTGTGGTGGGGTTAGGGATCCAGGTTGTCCGGCTTCTGGCGGCCGGACGGAAGAGAATGAAAAGCGGGCCCAAACGAAAATTTATACCGCAACAACAGGCGTCATGTTTTGCGTGGTTGATTGACGGCGACGCGGCATAACACGGCCGATGAACGCACCGAAACTAGTTTACATGGCATTAATGTTTCCCCCAACTTGGCGTGTGTTTGTTTCGATGTACGGAGTAAGGGGTCCGGACCTATAGCGCACATCTTAAGAAAACCCCCCACGGACGAAGCTTGGTACGGACCCAAAGTCTGCACGCCTCGTCGTCTTAGCAATGTCACCCTGCAAAGAACGGACGCGGCTGAACGCACCTCTTCGCCATAACAACCGCCCGTGATGTTTGGTATCAGCCGCTGCCTTGAACAGATAGATGCTTGGGAAGCGCGATGCGATTCCATCACGCACAACCTAGGGATTCCGTAGCACTATAGCATCTCGTTCTGAGCAGCTGCTTTGTGGGCGGCATCGAGCTAGCTGTCTACACGGTGAAAATTGTAGCATCAGCAGCCCCAAGGGTAAACACAACACGGGAGGCTGTCGTCGACGTTATCCTCGACATCGCAAGCGTGACGAGGTGGCGGCGGCATTTCCGTGAACTCCAAGGCAACTCCAAAACCCACGCAAGCATCTCTAATGCGTCTGGTGAGAGAGCAGTGAGTGCCTCTTGCATTATTTGCACTTTTCTCTAGCACCACCGCACAGCTTTCAATGTTGACACCCCGCAAGGTCATACAAACCAGCAGCAGAAAGCACACGCCCCCACAAACAGCAGCAGGTACACACACCTACCTGTCCTTCCTTTTTTTTTCTTTTTTCTTCTTCTTTTTGGGCGACACTACGGCGGTGACGACGGCTCGGGTCAAGCCTGACCCGCCCACTGCCTTGGAGTACGGATAGGTAATCTGGAGAAAGGGTCGTGATTGAGGACGGGATCTGTCCCCAGCAGCAGATCAGGAAGCCAACATAACCATCATCTTTGTCAAGGGACCTTGGCTCCTTCGATTAAGGAGGGAACCCAGCTAGCTTCAGAGACCGATCATGGGGAGGTGCCGGGACAAAACTTGCCGTACCAAAACGACGCTAGCCCTCGATGCGGAATGAAAGCCGTTTGCTTGTCACCCGGGCGGGATCACTGGCATTCCTATCTCACAGCCTTGTCGGGGTTTCTGTTGGCTTATCGTCGACGACGAGTATTCGTAACTCCCTCGGCGGTAGCCTCGTTTAAACCTACGTAGTTGAAGGCATCCCTGTGCTCCAATACCTACTCAGTACCTACTCTGGGTGCGGGCGCATTGGCAATTCCGCACCACGGCATTTGCTGCGTATAGGACTTGGGAACCATACGACCCTTGAAGCTGCTTGTTGCACTTCAGACCACCACAAACATTGTCAAAGTAAACCGCAGTGTGTAATGTTTTCTGACTGACACTGTGGCGAGCTGTGAAGGGAGTGGGAGGGGGGGGGCTGGACGTCTCTCGATGACGTGTGACTGCCAACATCGGATCTACCAGAGCCGTCCGTACATGGTCATATGTGGCAGCCATGGTTTTTTAGACAGCGGACGCGAGGGTCAGCCATGATCGTGCGTATGCTGCGGCGGTGCGTTCTGCGCCGCGGGGGAAAAGGAAAGTGTGCCGCTGCACGTCTAGAGGGCGGCGGCAGGCGCAACGGGCTCAAACAAACCGCCGTAGGAGGGTACCTACCTAAAACTACAGGTGCATGTTCTCTCTCTCTCTCTCTCTCTCTCTCTCTCGAGTCGGTGTTACCTGGACGGACCCATGCTGCCAGCTGTCAAGCATCCCTGGCCTGGTCGGTCTTCAGGGGGTTCGTATGGGCCCACCCACACGACTCCCCCTTCCCGACGACAAGTGGTCGCCGACAGTGCGAGATGCGACCGAGGAGACGGTTATGCAAGTTCGGACAAGCTGCAGCGGTCCGCGGTTGTGATGGGCTTAGGAGTTCATTATATCATTGGACCAAGTACTCCTTTGTTGTGCAGCAGCGGCAACGGCAGCGGTGCAGCGTTGAGAGAGGCTTCTCTCAAGGCCATGTCTCAGCTCGAATAGGCAAGGGCTTGCGCTTCGCCATTGTCAAAGATTTGACAACTTTGCGACCCAACGCAACGCCGGCTGAGACCAGTGAACAGCAGGCGGGGAAGGGGGTCCATTCGGGTCTAGCCTGCAGGACACCAGGACCGCCTTGTGCCTGGAGTCAAGGGAGCTGATGTCTACTCTTCTCTCTGCCCTGGGCGTCTTAGGGCCAGCCACGGCTTGGACCGAATGGGCCGTAGCGAACGTGAAGTTGGGTACAGGCCAGCTGAAATGTGGTGATCAAGTTACCGTTTGGGTACTGATAGATCATGGCATCCCAGGTTGGGTTGGGTGATCTTTGCCCAAACCAATCATACACCATAGCCTGTCTTCGAGGCGGACGGTGCTACACCACCTACAGCGGCAGTGATTATCGCGAGAGCGTTGCATTCTGGGAGTAGTTTACCTAGCTGGGAAGACAAGGCACTCCCCACCATTTCGTTAGTTGACAGATGATCATGACGGGTGAGGATTGTGATGGCGGCCTAAAGCCCTTGGCGGCAAGGACAGGAAAGGGGAAAAGGAATACCTAGGTAGGAAGGGGGGGGGGGAAGAAGAAAAGGGAAATGGTCGACGCGTTTTTGGCGTCGTCAAGTTGCGTTAGCGCAGCGGGGGGGGGGGGGAGGGGGACAGGGGCCGCTTGCACTCACGAATGGCAGGGAACCTACCTAGGCAGTCCATCTGGTTGACCGGGTTTGGAGCATGCTATATCAGTACTCCGTCCAAGGCAAACAAATGCAAAAGCCGGTCTGCGCGGCGGGCGGCCTCAACAACCGGAATTGGTCGCAATGGTTGCTCCTATTCGTCGCCCTTTATAGCAAAGCTGCGAGGGCAGACGGCAGGAGGCGTGGCTATCGTCTGTGAAGTGATTCGTGATTCCGGGAGGAGAGACGCCCCGGGTTCGGTTTGCATGCACAGCACTCGTGCTGGATTGGCGAGAGTGTAGGACAGGACGGCCGTCAGGTTAGGATGGGGGTTGTGGCTCGCCCGGCTGACATTGGCCGGCCGTGTGGTTTGGCGTGTTCCGGCATCATGGTTTTGCTTTGTTGGTGTTGTGACGCAGCCGGGAAGGGAACGGCTGAGAGCGGAATCAGGTCGCAGTCACACTCGACGGGACTTTGGGCCGTGCCATGCCTGGCGATAGATACCTAGCGACCGCCTATCATCTGTCCATCCCACCGAGGGCTCATATGTCGCCGCCCAAGACACTCAACTACGCCGCAAAGCAAGTCCAAGGCCGTTTGGAGGAGGTTTTCTCTCATGGGGATTGGCAGCGTTCCGAGACAAAGAGCGGCAGAGTCGTCCACTCGGAAGCAGGGCCAAGCGTGAAGTAAAGCACAGGTACACTAGGTCGTGGGGAAGGCAAGCATGGATGAAGCTGGATGCTGTCCCAGCCGCGATATGCAAAGAATAAGAAAATTGCCGGTGCGGATGGACACGGCGGCAGCAAGGATGTTGTGGTGAGGCTGCTTGTGGCCTTGAGTGAGCAGCCAAGGAAGACAGGCACAGTGGTGAGTATCCGTACTCGGTACGAAATACTTCGTGCATACAACCTATTGTTCAAGGGTGGTTCATTTCACAGAGATGACGATGGCGGTGACGTGACAGGTCCAAGCACATCGTGGCAGATCATCACATCACGCTCTGGGAGAGGAGGGAGGAGCTGTAGGTACGATGTAGGAAACGAGGAGCTACCACAGGGTGAGTGTCGAATAGGTGACTTACGTAGTAGGTAGATGCAGTCCGAGGGACGGAATTGTGGGGACACGGTAGGATGGAGAGAAGAAGGGAAGACGAGAAGTTGGTTGTTCTACCCATACTGTATTCCGTAGTCCGTACACCTGGGATATAGCCGTTCCCGCTCGCGTTCGTATCGAGTCCGTCCGTCTTGATTGACTCGCCCGGTCCAGAGACCAAACCATGTACTACGTATCCGTACACTTAGGTAGGTACCCAGGGTGAGACGTCGATGCGAACGGGGAGGGGGGGGGGGGAGAAAAAAAAAGAGGAAGAAAAAGGAAGGAACGAGCATTGATAAGGCAGGCAGCCAGCACTTTCTTTGGTGGGTCGCGAGTAACGGTAACGACGGCGACATGGATTTATTTGACCCGTACCTTGTGGTTAATCAGCAAACAAGTCGAGTCCACATGCCGATTTCCACTGCGCGGTACGGATATCCGTACTGCGTCCGTACTGTGCATGCAAAGACGTGGACAGATGGAAGGGGACAGAGCGTCGAGCATCTTCTCCCTCTCTGCACAAAGATTCAATATGACCTTAAGCCCCGTGGGTTTGCGTCGCAATAGCGTACCAAGGGAGCTGCCCTGAAGAATGAAGCAGTTGATGGTCTCTTGGAACATTTCGATTATGCGGGTTCTCCATGGTCACTTTTGCTCCCTAGGGTACCGTATCTATTTACTTGAGGGTATCGTATCCCTCAGGATCAGTGATGCCCTCGCGGAGAAAGGAAGGCAACGGGGCCAAAAGGCCGTGTCTACCTAGGTACCTAGTGCCGTGCCTGAGTGGTATCCGCGGCCCGCACTGTCCTTGGACCGGCCAGTCCGTGCAAGCAGTCGGGTCCTGTCCAAGAAGCGGTCCGTGTAATGACAGGACAGCTGTACACTGTGTGACCTGTCGGTGGGTGGGGTCGGGGCGCAGGGGACAGGTACGGAAAGAGGCAGTGGAGGATCCTTCTTGCCTTCGGGGTCGAAGGGGGGACGGAAGCTTGCACTGCATGTGGGTTCCTCCCCCACATGACCTTCCTGACATGGAGTTGAGTAAGGTGGGCACCAAGCAGATGCATACTATGTACGGAGTACGGATACTTGTAGTACGATTGGGTAGTGGTGTATAGTATGGATACTTGGGTACTCTCTCGCTTTCTCATCCCGACCAACACGTGTACCTGCACAGTACGGATACTCCGTAAGGGAAAGGAACACCTTGGCTTTCTCCCTGTGCCTGAGGCTAGTACGATGGCGGTCGGCCGGTCGGGCCATCGCGACACGGGTCAGTGCCGCGGCATCTTATCATGCCTGTCTACCTACCTACCTTATTACCTACCTTATTACCTAGGTAGGTACGGATACCTACATCCTACTTCCCACCTTACATCGTTGCCTCCACCCCCACCTGCCGGTGACATTCACGTGGTCGAGCGCTTTGCTTCGACTGCTGGCTAAGACGGAGAAGAAGATGAAGAAAAACAAAGAAATGAAGAAGAAAACAGCCGTCCGAGGGAGGGGGTCAGGACGGGGGGTCGGTCCTAGACTCCTAGGTAGATATTAGGTATGAATCTGCGCCAGCCCTCATCTCACAAAGCGCCCAGTGAGCACTAAACAAGAGCCGGACTTAACTCGCCCCGGCAAACTACCTACCCTACCCTAGCTACCTGGCCCGGCCGACGTCCGCCTGTCGTTACTTCTTTACCTCCGCAGCATACGGATACCTATCCCACAAACTCCTTGTGCGCATCAGGGCGAACCATTTCTTCCTGCAGCGCCGTCGCTGGTCCGATCTGGTCGTATTCCCTCGCCCTCGCCCGCCGCCCGCCGCAAAACAACAGGCCAAGACGCGCCCACTCGTACGTGTACTGTGCTGCACCGCGCACTCACCGAAGCAACACAGACTTTCAGCTCGACTCAGATGCTGCCGTCGTTGGCATCGTCGCCACCGTTCAGTTCGGCTTGATCACGCCCGGCCTGTCCCTGTTTGGTTTGCTTCCGATCTCTTGTTCTTGCACGTCGGTCGTGTTTCCTCGTCGCTCCTTCGAGTTGAGTCCAGCCTACCTACCTAGCCAAGGAGCCCGTCATGCCGTGTCCCTTGCGGCCATGGCCATATCTACTCGCCGGCCACCTAGCCCCATTTCAAGTTCAAGGCCAGAGTACTCCGTACACTCAGTCATCTCGCCCTGCCCAACCGCTTGTCAGTTTATGCATTGCCCTGCTCATCTCTTTTCCCGCAGAGGTCGGTTCTGCTCCCCTTGAACCTTGAACTGGCTGACGGCGCATTGACTTGTCATTCTGCAATGTCTCGCTCCCGTCCCTTTGATCGTTCGTCACCGCCCTGTCATCTCTGTCTGTCTGTCTGTCTGTCTGTCCATACTACGCATGTTACGGACGGTACGGTACCTTGCCTTACGAGCCCTTGGTGCCTCCCGTCACACACATCACTGCAAGGCCTGGCCTCGTCCACCCACCAGCGCGGCGCTTGCCGGTCTACATACTACGTGCACTAGGTAGGTACCTTCAGCCCAGAGCAGGGGCCTTTGGGTCCTGTGGCACCAGCCGACTTGGGCGGAGGGCGGCGCCGGTCGTCCAAACCCAGGGACGCAAAGACGCTTCATGGACCAGGGGATGGGACGGACCCCGGTGGCCGGGAGCCAGGGTTGAGAATCAGAGGGGTGTGTGGGACGAGATGGGATGGGCTGTGAATGGGACGAGTGGATGTCCGTGTGGATGTGGAGGGTTCACGTTCAGTTCAGGTGGGTGCAACCTTCCACCTTCCTCACGCTCCCACCTCACTTTTGCTGGCTGCCGCGCACCTACCTCCAGAAGGTGTGTGTGTGTGTGTGTGCGTGTGTACTCGTACTGGGACACACAGTATCCCCCCTTTCTGCTGACATGGGCACACACACACACACACACATATGCAGACAGCACGCACTTTCCATCCACCGAATCTCCTCATACAGATACGCTTTACGAAGTGCACTAGGTAGGTAGGTAAGAAGAAGTATACGTACATGCATCTATCTAACTACCTCTACCTGTACTCACCCTCGCTCTCGCAGCCTGCTTCGGCCTCCGTCCACTGCACGTCGTCGTTCCCACGCTTCACCATCCCAATCTCTTCTGGGGTTGCCTGCATCGCTTTGTACTACCTGTGTACAGTTTACTATGCACTGGGCAAGTCTGCGCAGCAGCGTTCCGCTACTCGGACCATGTCATATCCTGCCTGCCATGCCTCCACTGCTTTGCTTTGCTTGCTTTGCTTACCTTACCTTACGAATACATATTCGTACCTACCTAGTACCGTCCGAATGGTACTACTGCTATGTAGCTTTGCTGGCTTGGCTTGTCTGTCCTGCCCTGGTCCGTCCGAAGAGACTCTCCGCTGGGGCTTTTTCCCCTTTCCCTTCCCTCTCAGAGCCCAAGAGTCAAGAGTGGTGACCCCCTTGCTCCCTTGGTCTTCCGATACCTCCACCCATATGATCTCCTCGCTGCTAGGGGGGGGGACGTGGTGGATAACGAAAAATAGAGAAAGAGAGAGAGGGCACCCCCTTCTTGCTCACCCATGCCCTGCCGCCACCCCAGCGCCTACCTGCCGCGCGACTTACACCCCTCGTCGGCTTGCACACACACACACACACATACACACCACGCACGCTCAGCGCTCTGTGACGATGGGAGACAAATGAATACATCTTCCACTTCTCACCCCCCCTTCCCCCTCCCGACACCACTTCCTCTCACTCCTTCTTGTCACTGTTTTCTGTGTCCCCTCTCGTCAAGCCTAGTCTGTGCCCCTCCAGGCCCTTGCCTTGACAGATCGAACATCTCGCCCTCAGGTCTTTGGCAGACCTTGCTGTCTCACCTCTTCGCGACCCTGCCCCGTTTGACCTTAAAGTGGACAAGCTCCCCTCGATCTGCTGGTTCCGAATCCCGCGCCTCTCATACCCACGTTCTCTCTTCGCACCTCTCTTAATAATAGGCTTTCAGCCTCCTAACCTCAAGTCATTCTTTCACCTCTGGTCCATGAGTTAAGCCTGCGTCCATTGTTACCACAGAAAAGATTATATGTATGCATGCCTACACTCACCGCCACGCTGATCACACATTTGCGTTACCACGTTCGTTCACATCGCCATCCAACCACGGATTGAGCCCCCGTCGTCGACATTGACTGGTCAATAATCGAAGCTCAAGCAGCTTTGCCATATCGACAACAATGGCGTACTACCAAGACTACCAGACAACATACGACTATGCTACTTTTAGCACCCCGTTTCCTGGCAACCTGTACCAAAATGAGTACAACCTCGAGTTTTACCGACAGCAAGCTGCCATGATGAACCGAGGCATATTCCCGGGCGTTGGCGGAAAGGCTACCGAGTCCAAGCCGAGACTTGCCAAGGACGAGGTTGACAAGCTCGAGAGGGAATTCCAGAGGAACAACAAACCCAACAGCAGTCTGAAAAAGCAGCTTGCCGAGGAAATGCGAGTGGACATCGCAAGAATTAACGTAACTTACACGCCCCCGTTGTACGCGTCCCCCAACATCCACTGACTGGGTCCAGAACTGGTTTCAAAACCGGCGAGCAAAGGCGAAGCAGGAGAAGAGGGCACAAGAGAATGAGGCTCGCCGCAAGTCGGAGCAGACTGCCGAGGATCCTAGCAACTCCGAGATCATCAAGGAGTCTTTCCAAGACCACGACGACGACCTTCGTCCGTCCACTGCCCCCTTTCCACCCGTCAAACCACAGCCGGATATGGCTTCTGCCCGCGAAAGCTCACCATCTGAAGGGTCCGAGACCCCGGAACAACCGGCAGAACAACCACAGGTCGTTGCGGATGAGACAGAGTCAGACTACGCCTCACCCGAATCTTCCAACTCCTTCCCTCACCAAGAGCTCAACATTGGCTATACCTTGGCCTCTGACCCGTTCTTCTCGGATCAGTCCTCGTGTGACTTCGCTTCGTCCATGCCTTTGGAGGCCAATGACCAGACCCCGGGCCACCTGACTCTTTCGATACCCAGCCAGTACATGTCGCACCTTTCCGAGTCGGCGAGCGCTTCATCCTTCTCGTCATACCACCACCTGTCCAGTGCAAGCGACTTTGGAGATTTACTGGCTCCCATACCGTCACATGGTCTGTCCGGCAACTTGACTGAGCCAATCCCTATCAACGTCAAGCAGGAGCAAATACATGCCGAGGCCCTCGACAAGTTTGACCAATTCTCGCCTGCGTCCATGTCTCATTCGCCACCCACCGTCTCCTCCGCCGCGGACTTTCGTTTCAAGTCGTCGTCGACCATCGACATTGCCAGCAGGAGAAACTCCAAGCGGCCTGCCCAGCTTGTCAGCTGCATGAGAAGCCAGTCGCACAACTACACCGGCCCGAAGACGGGCATTGAGATGCCCAGGAGGATGGAAGCACCGAGTCCGATGCGTCGAGTGGCATCTGCAACGGGCAACTTTCCCAGAGGAATTCAAAAGATGGCCAGCTCGGGCCCGAGGTCGCCCCTGTACTTTGACCGCAACCAGGAGAACCTTCTTCTCCAAATGGCCTCAAGGTCCCCGGTATCCCGAAGCCCGGCAGCGCCACCCACGCCCAACACGCCCATTGTGACTGGCCATCAGGCCCTGCGTGAGACAACCGTATCGTCCATGTCCTCGGCCGAGGAGGAAAAGAGCTACAACCACAACACCCTGACAGTGCCCCAGTACAGCATGGACCCGACCATGAGGACGCCGCCGGACACGCCCGGGGTGCTGACGACGATGCCGAACTCAATGTTCCCGACTTTCGACTTCAACGTTCCCGATGACCCTCTCCCTACGCCCAGCTTTGGCGGGTTTGAGCAGGAATTTCCCACCATGTCTACGAGCATCCCGAGCTATGTCGCACACGGTTGCGCGAGCCAGCCGGTGACACCTTCGTACCCCCCCAGCAACGTGGGACCGGCATTCTACTCGCCCTACGGCGGCAACACCGAGTACAACTGGTCGGATGCCTCGGCCGTCTCAGTCAAGCTGTCGCCGGACCAGTCACGGTCAAGACAGTTCCAGTTCACCAACATGACTGCACAAGACTTTCATGGGGAATGAGCCACTACTTGCCTCTGTGGCTTTTTGGAGTGGAGGTCCTGCCTTCGCATCTGCGTGGGTGAAAGTACTTCGGGGGGGGGGGGGGGGCAGACAAGCCTTGACAAAGGCGGCTTTTGTTCACCACACAATCCGCCAACGGGGCGCTGTACAACAACGGCGGCGCAACGTTTCAGGCACGCAATTCTCTATTTTGTTTCGTTTCATCACTTTTGTACCTACAGCGACAGCAAAAATCATCGGCGATCGGCGCGTCAACGGGCTTTTCGGAAATTGTTGCTTTTTATTTCATCTTGTTTTTTACACTGCTCTGCCGGGCAACGATTGCCCCTTTTCATTTTTCTTTTCATGATACCTACTGCATACATATCAAAGAAAACATTCTCTTAACCTAATGTAATGATATACATACGGCTTATGTCCTGCTGGCGGCGGCGCTGTTTGTGGCTGAGGGAAAGGACCTGGATACCTCGACGATAGAAGGACCAGGACAGTCTAGAAAAGGGAGGTGTTCGACGGGGTTCAGGCATTGAGTCATGGGCGGGGGAGAAGATGGGGGGGTGTTGCGAATACAGGTTGGCACACATGGACAGCATGGATCTCGAGGTGCGGGATGGTTTCGTGGCATGGCGTTAATCTTGCAGCGGTCTTGGGATACGCCAGGACAGGAGGTTAAAACAAAAAGAGAGAGAGTTGGCACCACTTAGTGCCCCCGACTTTTGGAACCCATCAAAATGCCAGTGACATGAGTTGGCCCATTGTCTGGCTACCTACCTAGCCATCTTTGGAGTGACACGATAGCGGCCGGCGAGTCCATGGCAGCCGAGGTCTGGTCTGTTTGTCTTGGCCCTTCTGGAATGTCTCGTTTTCCTGACATGTCCATGAGGCCCTGCCGCAAGCCCGAGCGAGTGCCGTATGGTTACCAGGTAGAGGTAGGTAGGTAGTAAGCAAGCAAGCATATTTTTGTGTGGCCAACGCGCCCTTGATGTTCTTGGTCATATAATGTTGTCATTTCTCATCCGGGTGCGCGTCGACACATATTTCCCGCACTCCCCGCGGGATGCTGTGTGTGAGAGAGAAGGGGGAAGGGGTGTGAGGTTGCAGCAGAGTTTGTTTGGGCTGAAGAACGCCAGCGGCGTACGTAGTAATAGGTGCTATGCGCCGCCCCCGCCCGCTGGAGTTCGATTCGTCCGATCGGTCTTTGGTCACGAGGTACTGGGAGAGCGGGGGGGGGCAGCTGTTGTCTTTGTTTACTGGAATGGTTCGTGTGGGGAAACAAGAGAAGCAGCAGGCACGCACCAAGCAATTGGGTCGGCGCTTTTCGTAGGTATGCATGTACCTGGGTAGGTGGTATGTAGGTAGGTATGTTCCACGGTTCATGGATCATGGGGGGACAGACTTCTGCAACGACATTCCTCGAAAGAGAGAGACGGCATTTCGCTCCCATTCCTCCCTTTCGTGTCATCAAGCCCATTGATTGCATCGACTCCACGACGGAGGAATGTGGGCAAGACTTTCCTAATCTCCAACTGCCTACGGAGTACCAAGTTCCGCTCTGTTTCCTCCATGCTTGGCCAAGCAAGTCGTTGCCGTCTTTGTCCGGTACGCACTGGCACGGGATTACCGTTTTATGACCGCTGATCACGTTGCCGAGCCCCCTTCCCTCCTTACCTTACCCGCCCCGAATACCACGCTGCTGAAGAACCGAGAGACTTGACAACATTCTCCGGCCGGCATCATTATCGCGTGGGACGCTCGAGAACGGTCCTTTCTCTTTGCTCAGGAGGCCTACTCTTCTCATGGCTGGACCGAGTGGGTCTCTCTGTCTGCTTCCCCCTCCTCTCTCTCTTGGTACCTGTTCGGCAACTATTAATTACCTACGGATATTCTCTGGACGGAACAAGAGAGCCGACTGCCGCTGGTCGGGGTATGCCCGATGCCGAGGAAGGCTTGCCTGTGTGAGTCCTCGGGGGGCGCAATCTTTGTTCTTCTTCTTCTTCCCATTCTCTCCAATTGCCACCTTCCAAGCTTCCCCACTCCCTGCAGCAACCTCCACTCCATCATTTCCTTTACCGTCAAAGAAAAGCCGGCAGCAACTGCCATCCCCGCGCTGTCTATTGTGTATTATTACTATTACACCTTTGTATAGCCCCCCCCCCCCCCCCCCCCCCGGGAACAGAAGCCATCATAGGCAACCAATCGACGGCGTCTTGCTAGGCCAGTTCAAGTGCGGATGACGTCGTCTGCCTCTCCTCTCCAGTCGTTTCCCCGGAGTTGTTCCGCCTTTATACCAAGTCCCGGCCCTTGATCCACGTCCACGACGCGGGGATACAACCATAACCCTACGACTGGGTTACTTACTTGGGTGTGGACGCGGAGAACGAGCAGCTTTTCCTGCGTCCTCATTTGATATACCATACTGCCTGTCCCCTCGTGACATGGAAGAGCCCCCTTCAATAGATGTCGGCCCGATACATCCTGGTTGTTTGTTGTTTGTAGCGCCTTGCATCTTGATCAAGCATCTTGGCGGTTTTTGTTTGGTCACCGACTTGTAATTGCCATCTTGTCTTGGAAGCAGGCTTGAGTCGTTCTTGATGAAGAAGTCGCGGTATAAAAAGGCCGGCGGCGACGGCCGTCATGGCAGTTTGCAGCTTGTGCCTACCGTCCCAAACCAGCCGCATCCCCCGATCGAGACGTCCCCCTCAAACGGTGTCTCTCCTCGTTTCTGACCATGGTCTTCATTGCCTACGCGCTGGCGACGTGCCTCTCCCTCTCCGCCCCGGCGTGGTCTGCCGCCCTAAGGCATAGGGACGCCGCTCCAGTCGTCCATGTCAAGAATGGCTCCTACCTCGGTATCCACAACACAGACTTCAACCAGGATTACTTCCTCGGGATGCCGTACGCAAAGGTGCGTGAACCTTGACCAAGAACAAACCCAAACCCCGGTCCACATGCTAATTTTAGTCGTCCCGTGCTAAAGACTCCTGTCCGATTTCGCATCCCCGAGAGCCTGGACACAACATGGAACGACACCCGCCCTGCCACGCAGTATCCCAAGCACTGCATCGGCTACGGTGAGGACATGGTCGGCTACGAGTCCTCCGAGGACTGTCTGTACCTCAACGTCGTTCGCCCGGCCGGCGTGAGCCCGGACGCGAAGCTGCCCGTGGCCGTTTGGATCCACGGAGGCGGTCTGGTATGCCACTACCCGACTTCCATCCTCTACCGGCGCGCTGGCTAACACGAGGAAAGTACATGGGAGGCTCGGCAGACAAGCGCTACAACCTCTCCTTCATCGTCGACAACAGTGTCAAGCAGGGCACCCCGCTCATCGGGGTTAGTCTCAACTACCGCCTCTCCGTCTTTGGGTTCGCCGGCGGCAAGCAGGCCCTCGACGCCGGCGCCACGAACCTCGGCTTCCGGGACCAGCGCTTGGCGCTGCACTGGGTCAACGAGAACATTGCGAGCTTCGGCGGCGCACCGGACAAGGTCGCCATCTTTGGTGAGAGCTCCGGCGCCGAGAGCGTTGCTAATCAAGTGCTGGCATACAACGGTAAGTCACTGATGATCCGCGCGGGGGAAAAGAAAGAAGAACAAAAAGGCTCCTCGACTGACACCCGTCAAAGGACGTGACGACGGCCTCTTTAGAGCGGCGGCGGCCGAGTCCGGCTTCGGGGGCGTCATCCCCCGCGGGTTCGGCGGCTTCAATTCGACCACGTTCCAGACAAACTATGACCAACTCGTCGGCAACATTACCTCGTGTGCTTCCACCGTCGGCACTCCTGAGTCCATCGAGTGCCTGCGCACCGCGCCCCTGGAGGAATTCAACGCCGTGCTCAACGCGACGGGCGCCTCCTTCTCCTTTACCCCCGTCAAGGACGGCGACTTCATCGCTGACTTCGCCACCAACCAGCTCGCCCGCGGAGACTTTGTCAAGGTCCCCATCCTCATCGGGTCCAACTCCGACGAAGGTACCTCCTTCGGGGTGGGCAGGGGTCCCAACCACGGCCCCGTCAACACGGACGACGACATGGCGTACGCCGTGTCCAGCATCATCCCGTCGCAGGCCAACGAAACGACGGGGGAGACCATCGATGAGCTCGTCAAAGAGGCCATGGCTTTATACCCAAACGACCAGGCTGTCGGTATTCCAAGCCTCGAGACGTGGCCGCACATCATCCAGCCCGGCGAAGACATTGCCGTTCAGCTGGGCCTGCAGCAGCGCCGCACCGCGGCCTTCTTTGGAGACATGTATGTCCAAGCCGCCTGCTTTCTGTTTGCCCTGTTTGATCATTGACTGATTTTGTGGCAGGTACTTTGGGTTTCTGCGACGGAGAGCCAACACCGTCTGGGCGGAGAATGGCGTACCCTCCTTCGCCTACCGCTTCGACGTCACGCCGAACGGGCTCCCAGAGTTCATCGGCTCCACCCACTTTCAAGAGGTAGGCTTTTCCTCCCCCAACCCCTCCTGGTATATCTGTCCTGCCTTATGCCGAGACTGACTTCCTTGGTCCAGGTCGCCTTCGTCTTCGACAACGTCAACGGCCTAGGCTACGCCACGAACCCCTTTGGCGGCAACGACACGGTGTACACGACCAAGGCTGTCGCTCTCGCAAAGACCATGTCGACCGCGTGGGTCAACTTCTTCGTATCACTCGACCCCAACGGCGCGCCGGGCCTGGGCGATTGGCCCGTCTACGGCACCAAGGGCGAAGCCGGGGTGGGAAGCGACGTGGTCTTCGGCATCGACGGCCCTTTCGTGGAGACGGATGACTGGCGCAAGGAGGGTATGGACTGGATGATCGAGCACGCGCTAGACATCTTTGGAAACTGAGGGAGGCGATTGTGTGATGGCAATGGCGGTGGCTCTGGCGACGCTTGTCTTACACGGTATATATTTAACTGCAGTCCTGGCACATAACTACCAACACACGAACATATGACCCACTTGGGAGCCTGATATCCCGTCAGGCAGTCTAGCGAGAGGACGCTCTTTCAGAAGAGGGGGACCCCGTGCTAAGTAACGCGATATCTGCTGTCGAGATTGGCCAGCCGTTCCGGTGTATGTTACAGAGCGAGGGTGTGCAAGCGGGCATCTTGTTTGACAGTCATAACACACCCTCCTCGTCGACTCGTCATCACTAGCCGGCGAGCATGTCTTCGCTATCGCGCTCATGGAGATTCACATACAGCGTTTCCAAGCCTCCATCTACTTGTTGCTCCGTATTTCACCACGACTGCCCGTTACAGGACTTGCGTTCCATCTATCGCGTGCTTGTCTCGCCCCTCCCGTATACGCACGACATCTCAAGACGCCCCTCCGACGGCAACCGACTGCCCTGCCGCATGTCCTCCTGCTCCGTCCACATACGGAGGCGGTGATCCACCGGGTCGTCACAAGGCGGCACCGGCGACGAGGGCGCCGTGGGCTCGCACGGCGCTAATGTATGGATCTTGTGAATGTCCCCGCGCATCCACGTTTCCCTCGACACAGAGAGGCACACGTCCCAGCGGAGCTCACGCCCGGCCTACCGACTCGATCTCCTTTTGGGAGCATCGAGGCCAAACACGCACACGGGTTCACGACGACCATCGGGCATGTTCTGGACCCCTCCGGCCCTGTGGATCGAGGGGGTGCGGCCGGCCCGTTTGGCAGTTGTCACGCGCACAGCATTTCAAAGCCTTGTCCCGTCACCCGCCCAGTTGCCCGGGCTGGCCCGTGCCGAACGAGCCGGCCTCCGGAGATGGAGCACGGCGGTTGGGCGCAAGGACGGCGCCGGAGCACCCACCCCGGAGTGACTCGCCACGAAGGCATGAACGTAAATGAGAGTGTTACTTCAGAGACGGATGTGCCCCCGGATGTGAATCGCTTTCCTGACTTGGTACGATACGCCCCCCCCCACCACCACCTCTCCTGGGGGTCGGGGACCCCCCGACGTGAGTCAATTACTCACCTACCGAAAGGAGCCAAAACCCATTACGAGGTACACCCCGAAGGAATTCGTCCCGTTTTCGATCGCGAAGACTTTTCGCCCAAAGAGAACTATTTGTAAGCTGGTGTTGCTTAGATAATCAGCGAGGTGTTCGCTCTGTAAATCTTTCGCCGGCCCCAGGATGACCGTGCCTGGGCGTCGAAACCAACTTATTGGTCCACGCAATGATACGGTTATATACCTCCCTCCTCCTGTGCCGCCCGCCGGTGTTCAGGCTCCGGACTGGCCGCATCTCATCCGCAAACGCCATCCGCAAAAACACACACACACACACACACAGGGAGTTCGTAGAGAAAAACAAAAGGAAAGAAAAGGACATTGCCCAGAACAAGAGTGACAAGACCGGCCAAACATGTCCTCCTTCCCACCCCCCATCATCCCGAAAGCCCTTCGGCCCGGCGCCAAGATCGCCCTCCTCTCCCCCTCGGGCCGCATAGACCCCGAGGTCACCGCCCCGCTAGCCCGCGCCGGGACTCTCCTGTGCTCTCTGGGCTACACCGTGACGACCATCTACTCCGAGGAGGGAGAGCGGACCCCGAGCGGCGGCGGCGGCGGCATCAATCCCGTCGACGCCTCCATCCGCAACCGCCTCTCCGAGCTCCGCTCCGCCTTCGCCGACCCCACCGTCGACATGATCTTCTGCACCGTCGGCGGCTCCACCATGACCGAGCTCGTCCCTTACATCGTCGAGGACGTGGCCCTGCACGCCCTCGTCCGCGCGAACCCCAAGATCGTCGTGGGCTACTCCGACATCACCGTCCTGCACTGGTGCCTCCGCGCCCTCACTGGCCTCCGGACCTTTTATGGGCCTTGCGCGGCCCTGGAGCTCGGCGGCGAGGTCGACGCCGCCGCCTTCACCCCGGCCTCCGTCTCCTCCTTCTCCCCGTCCGCCTCGGTCCCAGAGGACCCGGCCGAGGGCGACGTCCACATCCACGAGTTCCACCTCGCGACCCTCCTCCAGGCCATCTCGCACCCCGGCCGGCCCCTCGGCCCGGTCCCCCGCTCGCGGTTTTACGCGCCCCTGATCCCCTCCTACTTCTTCCCCCCGCCATCGCCCCCGCCGGCCAACACGCGCGCCCTCCTCCCATCCCCGGCCTGGACCTGGCTGCGCCCCGGCCGCGCCGAGGGCCGCCTCTTTGGCGGGTGTCTCACCGTCGTCTCCCGCATCCAGGGCATCCCGCGCATCACCCCCGACTGGCGAGGCAGGATCCTCTTCCTCGAGTCCGCCACGGGGGAGGGCGACCAGACCGAGGGGAACCCGCTGGGCAGGGTGCAGCAGGCCGTTGCGGACCTCGCGGCGCGCGGCGTGTTTGACGACCTCGCCGGGCTGGTCATCGGGCGGCCGTACGGATACAACACGGGAAAAGAGAGGGCCCGGTATGCAGCCGCGTTCCGGGGCCTCCTTTGCCACGGCCGGCTAGCGGATCGCAAGTTTCCTATCCTGATGAACGTCGATATCAGCCACACTTCACCCAAGGTGACATTGCCGATGGACGCATTAGCGGTGTTGGACTCGGACAAAGATGAGTTTGTCATCACGGAGGCTGCCGTGCTCTAGCAGTAGCAGCAGCAGCATTGTGAATCAGGAACCAAGGTTGAATAACCCTTCAGCTACAGCAGAGGGAACGACTTTGGGTATACAGGTGGCCGGCTAGCCTTTGGGTATTATTGGTATTACATGTTTATGGCACACCTCACCTAGGCATACTCGTGCCCGATCTCATCGCTTTCCAACTTTCCTAATGTTTCCCAATCGTGTTCGTGTTCTTCATGCGAGAGAGAAAGAAGAAAGAAAGAAAAAAGGGGGAAGAACCTTTTCCCAGCAGCGATAGACTACCTTTGAACCATGCCAACAAGAAAAAAAAGGCACAAAAAGCTCTCGAGAAAATGACTCCGAACGCTACGCTGATGCAATTTTTGGGGGTTTCCCGGTATGTGTGTGTGTATAAGATGAATGTAACCGTGTGCTGTTGTAGAAGTATAAAACTGTCGAGGCATTTGCTGTGCTTCATGCCGAGCCGTCCTTTCTCGTCACCAGAGATACTGGTAGGCCGGCGCTATGTAGTGGTGCTTGATGAGGCCCCTGGAGCTGCGCATCGATAGATTCGTAGCGGTCAACGCCATGAGGCGACTTCTACGCCTAGTAGAAACCGTCGTTGGTGTTGCTCCTGGAGCTAGGTGTCGACTGAGCCGAGCTGCTAGCGTCACTAGGCGTGGGCGGCTCCACGACCTGGCTGCGAATCGTCATGATCCATTCGTGCTGCAGGAGCTCAACGGCGGACGCGCGATGCTTGGGGTCCCTGGTGAAACATCTCTTCAAGAAGTCGATGCCCTGGGGCTGAGCTGGTCGGTCGACGGCATCTGTGGAGGGTTGCCCTGCGCAATGTTGTACATGATGGCCCACTCGTTATCCAAATTGGCCCAAGGGCGGCGACCAGTTGCCATCTCAAGAATGACACAGCCCAGAGACCAGATGTCGACTGAACCGGCCCTGCCGGGATTCTCGCCCTTGATGACTTCGGGAGACATGTACATTGGTGTTCCCGTCATGGATTTGTTGGGTTTTGTGGAGGAGAGGTCCTGCACGAGGGTCTTGCCCTGTCTGGCAATGACTTTGGCGGCTCCAAAGTCGACGTACTTAATGATACCGTTATGGTCAAGGAGAATGTCTGCCAACGATTAGCATCGGATCATCAATCCAACAAAGGGGTACTCACTCTCAGGTTTGATATCTCGATGGGCAATGCCGCTCTCGTGGAGGTAAGCAAGACCCTCTAGCAGCTGCAACGCGTAAACCATGATAACCTGCTCGTCCTCGATACGGCCGTGCTCCAGCAGGTTCGCCAGAGACCCACCCTGACAGAACTCCATGAAAATGTAGACTCTGTCGCGGTGGACTTCAATACCATAGTATGAGACGACGTTGGGATGGTCGAGAACCTCCAAGACACCCATTTCGTCCTTGATCTGCTCGGCAATGGTAGGGATCAGCTTCGGGTCCTGCAGACGGATTTCCTTGACGGCCATTAGATGGCCAGAGTCCAGGTTCATGGCGGCGTAAACGTTGCCAAAAGTACCGCCACCGACGAAATGGCCCTGTTGCCAGCGCATCGTGATGTTGGTAGCCGAGGATGAGAGGTAGGCAAGGGACCGGTCGACCTCGTTGTTCCCCTCAAGCACGCGGCCGAGCGCCTGTCTCTCGGCTTCCTTGGCCCTTCTTATTTCGTCGACCTTCTCGAGCTCCTCCAGACGCTGCTCCGTTATGTACTTGGACGCCTCGTGGTCGTCAAGCATCCGGTTTTTATCGAGACGCTTAAACTGACCGACCAAAGCCTCGATGCGCTCCTTCTCCGCCTGCGCCGCGAGGTTGGATCTCGCTCCCATAATGTCAAAATGCGAGATGAGAAGAGCCATGCAGCCGGCTACCTTGGCCCGAAGTCTGGAATACTCCTCCTCGCCCAGCGCCAGGATGTGTCGTCCTCTGGTCATCCCCATGGCAAACTCCAGAGCCAGGACCGCCCAACGGAACGTCTTTCGATCCGATGCGATACAGTCGTCGCAGATGAAGCTGACCCAGTCCAGTGCAAGCTTGGTGAGCTTGAGGTTGTTCATTTGTTTCCGGTTGCTGTCCATGACAAGCAGCGAGCGCTGTCCGAACTCCGTCGCGAAGACGAAGCAGGTTTGGATGAGCTCCTGGACCTGTCTGCCCTCGGTCTGTTTGCGAATGATCTCTACGCTGTCCATAAAGTTGTTGGACAGCTTGTATGCGACGCGCCTGATCTCCATAAGCCGCGTGTTGACCTTGTGCAAGTTGGATCTCTGTTCTACCACCAAGTCTACGTGCATGTCGACGGCGTCGATAAAAGCCCTCCTGGCGTTGACAAGCCGCTCTTGGGCGCCCACAGCGACCAGTCTCATGTGGCCCTTCTTCAGGTCGACATTCCGTTCCCGGACCGAGAGCTGAACGACATCGCCGAACCAGTGAGGACTGCTCTCGGGACGTAGTATCAAAAGATATGGGTCGCTGGGGTCCTCTGCGAACTGCTCGGGTGAGCTGAGACCCAATATGGACTGGATCGCGTCGTGTCTGTCCATCAGAGAGGGCGACGCGATGATGAAGATGCCCTCCTGCTCGTAAAGATCTGTGAAGACCTGGAAGTGACCTGACACGATGAGCCGGTCGTAAAACTCTTGCAGCTTCTCCGGCGCAAATGAAATACTGAAGTCGGACGCGTTCTCGTAGTTTTCACTCAGCATCTTGGAGAAGCGCTGCAGCATTCTTTGTCTCACTCGGACGGAATCCAAACACTGCTTGTACCTCTTGCTCATCTCGGCGGTGCTCTCTCTCGGCTTGACCTGGAGCTCTTTCTCAAAGGTAACACTGAGACGGTTGATGGCCTTGAAAGTCAGCGAACTGAACTGCTCAGCGACCTCGACGTCCCCGCCCAAAAGATGGCTGCCGATTTCGTTGGCAAAGTCCCATTCCGCAAACAAGAGCTCGGCCTCCTTGAAGGTATTTTTGTTGCCGCTCAACTTCCAATTTAGCATTTTGAAGTAGTATTTGAGGGCGTCCAGCACGACCTGGTCAAAGGACTCATCGATGCAGGGTGGGAGCTCCCAGCCAGGTTCCGGTTGCGTGACGGCAAGACATTCGAGTTTAATGCGGATGGCCAGCTTCAAGAGCAACTGAAACTGAGTGATCATCTGGTCTTGCATCATGGGGTTTTGCTGTGCAGACTCCTTGACCTTCTTAGCGTAGGCGAGCCGTACTTTGATGATCTCTTCGATCAGTCGAGATGGGAAACTGATGAGCGTCAGAAGCTCCTCGATATACGGTGGAAGATGCCGCTTCTGGAAAGCGGCGAAGTTACGGATAAGCGTCTCCTTGGATTTGTTGATGACGGTCGAGATACCGGGAAGCATGCCCTTGTGAGCATCCTTGTTCTTCTCGTCGTCGAACTCCTCGTCGTAGAGCGACCTCAGGCCGTCCTCCTTCATCAGTCGGTCGAGGAATGACGATTCATCGCTAATGCCGTTGCCGACGGGCGAACGCTGTCGTGTCCGCGTGAAGTCCAACTCTTCGTTGCCGACCCACTTCTTGAGAATGGCGAGCTCCGTGTTGATGAGCTCGTTGGTGTTGTACCACGCAATGATGGACTCGGATGCTTCCTGGAAGAGCGGGGAGCTGGCGGACTGGTGCTCTGCCGCCAGCGATGTCCACGAGGGGTATAAGCCCTCGGCCTTGTCGAGCTTCTTGACCACGTCCTTGACCTGTTCATACGGCGGCTTCCCGGCCTCGCTCTCACCCTTGACGGAGAAATTGATGATTTCGTCTAGGGTTCGGTCAAGCGTTGCGCGTGCCTCTTCCACCATTCGCCTTTGCACCGGGAGATGTCTCCCGCACACTTTTGATCGAATACCTAGCCACAGTTCTGCCTTTTGTCCGCTCTTTCCAACAGCTTGTTCGTTTGACCCAATCAAGCGCTTCTTTTCCTGCTTGACAACGTCGCCCGTCAGGACAGCCTCCAACATGCCGTGCCACTCGAGCCGTTCCCGGTTGGTGGGGTCTTTCAGGTCTTCGTCGCTCGGCTGCAGTTCGTCGTTACCATAAAACATGATGGTCTCTTGGTCGTATCTGTCGTCGAAATGACCCTCGGACGAGGGCGTCTCGCCTTCCGAGTCGGAGTCGCCGCCCTGGACCAGCCCATTTATGCCGCTTATGTACCCGCCGTCGAAGGGGTATCCGTCGTTGTGGTCCTGGCGCAGCCTCTGGACGTAGGCCCTCTCCTGCTGACGGAACCTGTCGCTCGGACGGGGCGGCCTCTAGACGATGCCCGAACGGATTCGACAAAAGAGGGCGCGGCCTGCGGCCTGCGGTGGGCGGCCGGGGCGTAGGTGTTGGAGGGGGTCCTCGCCGGGGCGTTGGGACGTTGAACTTTGGTAGTCGCGGCAGTGCCGTTGGCGTAGGTAGCATCGCCGTCGCTGGCATTGCTTCGCAGACTGCGCGTGGTGCCGCCGTTGGCCGCGGCAGCCTGGACAAGGTTCGACATGGAGCCGGCGATGTGGCCTTCGGAGTATCTGACAAGGGAACCGACCTCATCCTGGCGTTCCAGTGCGTGGGGGTCGTCTGGGTGGGAATCGGCAGACGAGGCAGAGTTGTCCGAGTCGACGGCAATGGGCAGGGGGCGGTGAGGCATGATCTTGTCCTGCGGCAGGTCGTCGTCTCCGTTGGAGAATCTCACGGCGCGAGGGGACGGCTCGGTGGACATGATGCGAGGGCCAGCCTGTATATGAATTTGGGTTCGGGCTGGAGGCGGGACCCTGTCCTGTCGTGTGGTGGTGTACGGGTGTGGTCAGCCGTTCGCGCCGCGCTCTGCCGCTCCAGTGCTGCAGCTGCGTGTGGATCCTCAGTCAAAGGAAAAAAAAGAGGGATGGGACACAGCAGCATGCAGAGGTGAGCGGGAGCGGAGAGGAGGCGACGGAGAACAGAGGTGCAATGCGGGTCAACCGTTTGAGGTGAGAATGGAACGGAAATTAGGGTGACAAGAGGCAACCGTATGTATCCGCGGTGGTTCAGAAGTTGGGAACTTGAGATGGATGGAGGGGGGCTAGACCGGCTCGAACATAGCCCTCGGTGCGGGCGGGAAAGCGGGAGGATCAAGAGAGAGAGAGAGAGGGAAATATGCCAATGCAGTCGGAGCACCCGTGGTCGAAATGAGCTCGACGTGAAATTTGATAACGAGGATGGAGCGCAGCAGCGTCCCGACGGTGTTGGCGAGCGGCGATTGGCTGAGTCGGAGGCTAGATATTCAACAGGGGAGAAGGACCCAGCAGCTGCCAGCACAAGGATGCGATGCGGGCAACGCCCCCAAAGGAGAAAAAAGCGCTAGCAGCGCGATCGAGATGGGTGAAAGTATTCGTACAGTAACACATTCAGTACCTTGGGTAGGTGGGTAGGGATTTGACTGTTTGCAGAGTCGTCGAGGGGACAGCAATTGGGCCGCAGTGCAGATTGTGACCAATGTATGCAACATTCGCTCTCTATTGAAGCTGAGTGACTAACTTTAAGTAGGTAGTGTAGTTGATGCCGCGGTTTCTCTAGCCACCTTTGGGGGGAGAGACTGTGGCACGCACTGCCAACCTACACACACCACACCCCTTTGCGGAACCATGCGATCCTCCATCCATGTGTGGTCGTGGCCATCGAGCCGTAGGCTGTACGATCGAGAACAAAAAGCCCCGTCTTGAATGTCCCCGGGAGACCGATACCTATCTGACAAGCCCGCCACGCTGCTATTCAAGACAGGTACCTAGCTAAGGTGCAGATAGGCACCTAGCGTATTCGTAGCTAGGTACCGAGATACCTATCCGAGGCGATCCATCTCTCAGGTATACACTATGATACCTAGGTACCTACTCTTAGCACAGTTGGAATACCACCTCACCTTGTGTACGTGCTTGGTACACACCCAGAGATGTGTGGCGAGTGCCCACGTAACCCCCACCACAGCACGCCTACGCTTCGACGTGGCGCGCCGCTTGTGGTACCCAGTAGCGGGACTCCCTACTGTCCGTATCGTACAGTCCGCAGGGGTTCCAAGTGTTGGCGCAATAAAAATCCAGAACCCCATAAAAAGGTTACCTTCCCTATCCCATTGATTGCGCCTGGACCTCACATCCTCGGGACCCACTTATACCCACCTTTTCCCCTCATCTCAAGGGATACATAGCAGTACAGTAGTAGTGTAGTAAGGCTACTACATAGTTGTTGTGCCTTGATGTACAACAGTACCTTCCGCACAGCTAAAATATATAGAGAGTAGTTGTATATTAACACTATTGGTGGGTTGGATATGGTCTTAGGTTCTAATTGGTGTTACCCCTCATATTGAGGTTATGAGGTCCAGGCGCAATCAATGGGATAATTGTAGTAGGAAGATACCTCCATAGAGTCCCCTACCCTCCTAGATATATCTCTTAATTATCGCGATCAACATTCAAAAGCACTTACTCTTACTAGGTATTTGGTAGGAATTGAGTGCGCCTGTTTATACAATATGTGTGTGTACAACAAACTAGCATTTAGAACCCCAGCGGACTTTAGGTAGTCTACAATAATCTACCTGCTCCAGAGTGTACAGAGGTGGGAGTACCAAGTATACCGGGATACCGTGAGCCGACTTTGTGCCCTGCCGTTTTGTCGATGTCACGACTCGAATAAGCAGTTGGCATGCAGGCCTGCCACGTCCGTGTCTTGCGTCTCGCGTCTGGTGAGCTGCGTGATGAGAGCGAGCGCTACGAATACGCCGACACCATGTCATGGAGAGCATCGCCTACGGTACCGACGCAGTAGGTAGGTACAGCTCTGCCGTGCTTCCCTGTCACCCACCCCCCTCCCCTCCCCTCCCCTCCCCTCCCCTCCCCATCCCTGATGCCAATCTGACGCTCTGCGGTCCATCGAGCAAAATCCATCGAGGGCTGTGGCGTACGGAGAGAGGAAAGAACCCGTTTGTCTCTGGTCGACATTGATTTGCGCCTGCGCGACTGGAACGATGGCCGAGCTGTTAGCCTTTTTCCGTGTGTCGCGCATGCTGCAGTAGCTGCCAGTGGCTTTACAACCATCGGCCCGTCCAGATTTACCATCACCAAAGTATACTAATATTACCACCAGGCTTGGGTCAACCATACATTCTCTTCTCCAGCAAGTGAGATTGTGTTGCCGGTCAGCGACAACCCCTACGACCACCCTGGTATCAAGATAACGCTGTCATGTTCATGTAAAGCAAATGATAGAGCCATAACGATAATGGCAATGACGAACAATGTTTACCTAGTGGTAGTAGCTTCTGCAGTGTCTAGAAAAGACCTCTTGCGTCACCCAAGCTCACTAATAATATTACACTAGACTAACTGAGATGAGACTCGACTTCAAATACCGGACTGTATATTGTCCAAGCACGCACACCAACCTCCCTCAATGTCAGCACTGGTTGAAATCACTCGGGATCTGAGGAGCCACAAAGGATCTCGATGGAAGTCATCACGGACCGAACACCAAGCTTTGCCCAAGAACCATATTGTCCCTCAAGCCTGGGCTACTGGAGAGGTCTGGTCAAACCCTCACATCCTCAATCAATAACGGGGAAACGGCTGCACGCATTCGGACAAGGGACCGGCGGGCTTGGAAAAGTACACATGTCATTCTCGATACTACAGGGAGGTACAAGATGCAAGATGGCCGCTCCTGCGCGGTTAGAAGACCGCCGCAATTGCTGTAAACCACTCTGGCACTTCAATCCATCCCGCGGGTGTCATACCGAGCACTCGGGTCCTAGACCGAGTGCACGATCCCCAATTGGCCAATCAGGAAGCTGGAAGCTTAGTTCCCATCGGACCCGCACCCTTCTTATCGCATGCCGATCCCTTATCGGTCAAGGGAAAGCTTCGCCGTCCCTCGGACGTCCCTCCCCCGCGCGTCGACACTCTAATCTCTCCTCTTGTTTTACTTTCTTCGTCGGGAGACTGCTCTTTGCCTTTTATTACCTTCTGAACAACAAGGAAGCATCCAAATTCACTCTGGAAATATGTCACGATCTCGATTAGTAGCAGCTGCGAGGACGGCCCGGCCGCTCTTTACCTCGGCCGCCCGCCAGGGCCGGTCCCTCGCCGGACTGACGACATCCTCCACTACGACCCCGGCCCCGAGGACGGCGACCGCGCCGTTACGCCAACCAGCAGACTACCGTTTCTATTCCTCATCCTCCTGTTCCGATTCCCGCAAGAACTGGAAGGAAAAGCTCGCCGCCTTCTCTAAACAGGACAAGACGCCGCTGTACGACTTCCACATCGCCCACGGCGGCAAGATGGTCATGTTCGGCGGCCACCACATGCCGGTGCAGTATGCCGGTCTTTCCCTCACCGAATCCCACCACTTCACTCGCACCCACGCCTCCCTCTTTGACGTCAGCCACATGGTGCAGCACCGCTTCACCGGCCCGCGCGCCGCTGCCTTCCTCGAGACCGTCACCCCCTCCAGCGTCGCCGACATGGACGTCAACACAAGCAAGCTCAGCACGTTCCTGTGGCCGGGAACAGGCGGCATCGTCGACGACACCATGATCACGCGCCTCGGCGAGGAGGAGTTCGCCGTCGTTTCCAACGCGGGCACCCGGGAGAAAATCTTCAAGTACCTTACCGAGCAGACGGCGGGGCTGCAGAACCCCGAGAGCAACGAGTTCTGGTGGGAGGTGCTCGAGGGCTACGGACTGGTCGCCCTGCAGGGTCCCCAGAGCGCGGAGATCCTCCAGGAAATCATCGACCCGGCTGACGGCGTGGACCTGACGAGCTTGCACTTTGGCAACACTACTTTCGCCCGCCTGAGGTACCAGGTCGACGGACAGTGGAAATCGACGTCGGAGAAGGCCATGATCAGCCGCGGAGGTTACACCGGCGAGGACGGCTTCGAGATCTCGTTCAAGTCGACCAATGGCGAGGCGGACCCGCTGGCGCGGACGCTACTGAAGGTCGGCGGGCCCGAGAGACTGCAGCTTGCGGGCCTCGGCGCGAGAGATAGTCTGCGCCTTGAGGCTGGCATGTGCTTGTATGGCCACGACATTGACGACACGACATCGCCGGTGGAGGGTAGTCTGTCGTGGATCATCCCCAAGGAGCGGAGGACCAAAGGCGGCTTCCACGGCGCCGAGGTCATTAACAAGCAGATCGTGCCCAAGAGCAAGGGCGGCACTGGCATCGAGAGGCGGCGCGTGGGCTTCGTGGTGAGCGGCGCGCCCGCCCGCGAGGGCGCCGACATCTTCACCAAGGACGGCGAGAAGGTCGGTGTCATCACCAGTGGGTCGCCCAGCCCCACGCTGAGCAAGAATATTGCCATGGGCTATGTCAAAGAGGGTCTGCACAAGTCGGGCACTGAGTTGGACGTGGTGGTGAGAGGGAAAAAGAGGGCGGCGACGGTGGCCAAGATGCCGTTTGTCCCCAGCAAGTACTTCAAGGGGCCCATTCCGGCGCCGGCGTGATGGCCGGCGGGTAGTTCTAGTAGAAAATGAAAAGATATCCCAGCAGTTCCAACGCAACCCGGCCGCCCCCGTCTGATCCTCCTCCACGTGCAGTAGCAGGCAACATTATCCGACATAAGACACCGCCGTCGGCCTACGCCATTCAAGCATAGATTTGCATCTGATAAGATGCAGCGTCGGGTAGAGTTTCACGCTCACAGTGTGTGGTTTGAGACATGTAGCCACTTCTTCATGGGAGGCCATCACGGGAGCGAAAAGCGATGACGACCCTCAAACGAGCGGCTGGATGATCTGGCAACGATGACCTGGAATGCGGCAAACATGGGAGAGGTTGACTGGCAGCGTGTGTTGACAGGATCGTGTTGCGGTTGAATGTGGAGGAGGGGGAAAAGGGAAAGAAAGAACGAGCACAGAAATATTATTTTGGTGTTTGGTGGGTGGAGACAATGCGCTAGAGCGAATCCGGGCTAGCTTCGGGTCGCTTGGCTGAAGAGGGGGGGCACTCTGGAACGGCGCGCTTCTGGAGGCATCCGAGCCGAGTTTCGTTATGCTTCGACGAGTCCTTTTCCGGTTACAATTGCCCAGCCGTCAGATCAGAATCCTAAACCCCAACTTCAATGCGCGGTGGTTAGTGGCCGCGAACAGGCTACTCTCCAATGCCAGATTGTGTGTTTTGCCAAGCTAGCCAGGACGTCCGATGGTTCCAGAATCGGCTCGAGTTCACGTCGATCTGACTGGGCTGTTGTTACACTGACAGGTCAGGACCCCTAAAAGGGATCGGACGTGCTGGCCAGTCAACTGACCAACTGAGAGGAGCGCACCGTTACGTACGACGGAGACTCTGCAGCGGACTCACGTCATGTGTTTTGATAGGCCTTCCGTCAAACTTTATCACTCTGCTAGCCTTATTTATGTTGACATTCCAGAAGGGCGGCCAGCGGGCCACCAAGGTTGACTGACTGATGGGCATGACGTCAGAATTGCCCGGTGAGAGACCAGCACCAGCCGATGTTACGAGAATGAGTATCGAGATGTTGTCGCGACTTTCTCGGGGGTATGAGCATGAAGAGATGTCTTGGCGCTTCCAGGCGGAAGAACGAGAAGAGACAAGAGCAATCCATGGATGTGTCGCGAATCGGGATCACGCGGGCCCTCCAAGCAACGGTCTGGAGTAGGTGCCGGATTGACTCGCGCTAACCAGCGTACCCCAGGATGTGGCGATGCGGAATTTCTGTGCAAATCAGCCATCACACTACTAAATAGTACCCATCTGACGGCCTCCAGGCTTCCATAGCGACCAGATGGGCCACGGGGGCCGGTCAGAGGCTTTAACACCACCAGCACGATGCCCAACCAGCTCGCTCCTATCGAGGGGAAGACTGCCAGGCAGGCTCACGGGGGTGGGTTGTCTCAGCCATGGGGTGGAGTGCCAGTGAGTGTCGTAAGAGAAACACGTGCTGGAGTTCGGCAGCTCGATTGGTTCGCACTCGATGCTTTCAGCCTTGTGGACTGTCCTTCGTGTCGGTGGGCTGGATGTGAAGACGGGGGGTGTGTTGTTTAGTCCAGTTAGGGTTTCACTTCTGACCGTGTATACATAGACCTTGATGGCCTTTGAGGTGGGGAACAATTCCCCTTTTTGGAGATGCATTTCTGGAGGAGAATGCCTGACCAGAAGGCCAGTCACATTAAACAGAGCAGGCGATGGCGCTCACGCTGCTTCCGGGTTCAGACAATGCACCTGTGATGTATTCCTTCTCTCCTCCCACCCAGGTCGAATCGCACCAGTCACCAGCAACATCTGAAGGATTGGACGCCACCGGGCATCATCACTTTCCATGTACTTCGGTTGCCAACGTATATGAGGAAGAAGAAAAAAACCCCTTCGAAGCGGCTGGCGGGCAACGCGAGGATCGCTCCTCAGGTTCAAGTACACTAGGTTCTCCCACCGCCACTATTCCCTTTGTACAAATTGACTGTGACGTGGGCCCTGGTCGTATGTTTCTTTTTTATTTCCCTCTTCCTACCGCGCTGCCACGGCATCCAAAAGAGTGGCCCCAGCATCCCCAGCTCCCCGGACCCCTGTTGACCACCTCGTCCAGTCCTGGAATCCTGGAACGTGGGGGAAAAAAGAGAAAAAAGAACGCGAAGCCACGGTTACGTAGAAACCAAGCCAGTCCCTGCCGGGCTCGTTATTAACCTAGTCCGCGCCGCGCTCACGCATCCATTTATTTTCTATGGGGATAGCATAGCTCGAGATCGGGAAATCATGATTTAATAACCTCGAACCGGCCCCTCGTCTTTCATTCAACATACTACTATCATTTGGTTCCGAGCTTCCTGTCGCGCGACGGTTCACTCTGTTCATTCTGCCCCTTTCTAGCCCAAAAAAAAAGAAAAAACCCCGACCGCCTGTCGTGCCCTGCGTTCAAGCTACGGCATCTTTGGATCCAGCCAACACGGCTCCTGCATCCTCAACTCCTAGCAATGCGGTCCTTACCCGCAATAGTGGGCTTGTTGCCGCTGCACCTCGCCCTGCTTCAGCAGTTCCTGCATGCCGTCCTTGCGACACCTGTCGCCAGCGGGCAGCAGATAGTTATTGGACCTGAGACTGTGGACGTAGATGCCGTCGCTCCAGAAGGCTCCCGCCGTTTACATGGGAAGTTTCTGCACATCACAGGTATGTTCAAATCCTACCGCAGGGACGCAACCGTCAAAGCTCAGGGGCACTCGGCCGTCGCCGTTGGTCTGTGGCCTTGGCAGGGAGGCTGGCGAGGTATCAAGATGGCTAATAGACGCGCATCCCAGACTTTCACCCTGACCAGTTCTACAAAACCCACTCCTCTACCGAAGAAGGCCTCGCCTGTCATCGAGGTGATGGATCCGCCGGCTACTACGGCGCAGAAACTTCCGACTGCGATACGCCAGGCTCCCTCGTGAATGCCACTTTCGACTGGATCGCCGCCAATATCGCAGACGATATCGACTTTGTCATCTGGACCGGTGACTCTGCGCGTCACGACAGTGATGAGGAAATCCCTCGCAGTCCCGCGCAGGTGCTCGGCACCAATCGGTGGATCGCCGACAAGTTTGCCGAGACATTTGGCGACCCGAAAGACTCTGCGCGTATGGCCGTTCCCGTGATCCCTACGTTCGGAAATAACGACATCCTTCCACACAACATTCTCTTGCCGGGACCCAACAAGTGGCTGGGATACTATGCCGAGATCTGGAAGCGCTTCATTCCCGAAGAGCAACGCCACTCGTTCGAGTACGGTGGCTGGTTCTACGTCGAGGTGATCCCCAAGAAACTGGCAGTCTTCAGTCTCAACACGCTCTACTTCTTTGACCGAAACGCCGGTATCGATGACTGCCAGAAACCTTCCGAGCCGGGCTTCAAGCAGCTGGAATGGCTTCGCGTGCAGCTGGAATTCCTACGTGAGCGCGGCATGAAGGCCATCCTCATGGGTCACGTGCCTCCTGCTCGTACGGACAGCAAGAAGAACTGGGATGAGACCTGCTGGCAAAAGTACAATCTTTGGATGCAGCAATACCGTGACGTGGTCGTTGGATCGCTCTACGGCCACATGAACATCGACCACTTCATCGTGCATGATACCAAGGAGATCAACATTAACATCCTAGGCGGGTACGCAGTTGAGGACGGTGTCGGACGTGAAGCGTTCGAGGACGAACTCGGGATACAATCGGCGCAGGATTACCTGACAGAGTTGCGACAAGACTGGGCGAAGCTTCCGCCTGTCAACGTCAAGGCGCTGGAGGATAATGAGTCCTACGACTTGGACGCACAGGGCAACAAGGGCAACAAGGACAAGAAGAAGAAAAAGAAGCCTGGAAAGGGCTTGGGCGGCAAGTATGCAGAGCGATACCACCTATCTTTCGTCGGCCCCAGCATCGTGCCCAACTACTTCCCGACGCTCCGCATCATGGAGTACAACATCTCCGGCTTGGAGGACACAGCAGTTTGGACAGACTACTCTACTAAGGCGGCGCCGTCGGTGCTGCTCTCGGCCGACGACAATCGCATCTACGAGGACCTGAAGCACGACATCGACGCAGCCCGGGAGAAGAAGAAGAGCAAGAAAGGGGGAAAGGGAAAGAAGCCGACGCCCAAGGACCCCAACCTGGTCATTCCGCGACCACCACCTGCAGGCGCCGGCCCTGGTCCGGCCTATGCGCTCCAGCCCCTGACTTTCCTCGGATACACCCAGTACTTTGCAAACCTGACCTATCTCAACAACGACATGACGCAAGAGATCAAGGACGTATCCGGGACAAAGTGGCGGGACGGCATTCACAAGGACAGGGATCCCAAGTCCAAAAAGCCAAAGCCGCGCCCCTTCGAGTTCGAGGTTGAGTACAGCACATTTACCGACAAGATCTACAAGCTGTCGGATCTGACGGTGCGGAGCTACGTCAAGCTGGCGAACCGCCTCGCCAAAGAGAATGCCAATGGCAAGGCGCTTGCCGAAGATTTCGAAGAAGACGATGATGATGATAAAGAAGAAGAAGAAGAAGAAGACGATCAGAAAGACGCGATAGACTTGAGGCAAGAGGGCGGCGACGACGACGCCGAAGAAGTCATGGACGATGAAGACGATATAGAAACAGGGAAGAAGAAGAAGAAGAAGAAGAACGGCGGCAAGGGCAAGAAGAGCAAGAAGGGAAAGAAGAAGCACAACAAGGTGTGGCTGCATTTCCTCAAGCACGCGTTCGTCAGGACGGTGCCCCAGAAGAAGCTCAAGAAGTTTTAGAGTATTGCATGGGCTAGAGAGTTGCGGAAGGTTGGCGAATGCTTTCGTTGGGGATCTTTGCATTGTGGGCCTCTGGCATTGTTTTGCGTGTTCGTTATCTTGCATGATTGGATGAAGGCACATTGGCGTTTTTTCTGGGGAGGGGGCATCGGATCAAAGGGTAGCGAAACTGATCATCTTTCTTGTTTTATGTTTGGTCTTCTTCCTATTTTCTTGGCCGAGTCGAGCCGAGTCGAGTCGCTAGTCGACCCGGCCTTGCTGTAGCATTTACAAATCACACATGCTTCTTTTTTCGAGACGTTTTCTTCTTCAGTCTCTGTGGCGGGTCGGGATTAAGGGCACAATAAACACGGCGTATGTAGTCTCGCAAGCTTCGATAGGGAACGCATTGATGGGGCGCAAAGGGGGTGGGAAAACATAAACTGTCATGTCATAACTTTTGGTCTACCGTGGATCCCCTTCCTACATCCATGCCGCCCTGCCGCCCTGCCGCCCGGCTTTGGTGCGCCGGGAGCTGAACTTTGGCGGGCCACAAGACTTCTCAATGATCTGGTACGTACAGCAGAGACCGACTCAATCGCTGTCGCTCTCCGCCGGGGAGTCGGAGAAGCCGTTCCACTCCTCCTCGGACTCGGCCGCGTCGCCGCCCTTGTTCCCGGACCCGCTTGCCTCGTCGCCCTCGCCCTCGTCCTTGATGCCGAGCGTGCCCGAAATGTCCCAGCGGTCTCCCTTGGCCGCGCGGCCGACGTACTTGACGAACCGCAGCGTGCCGCTGTCGCGTAGCACGAGCGTCAGCTTATTCCACGCCGCGGCCTGGAAGAAGAGGATGTTGTCGTCGTCGCCGCTCGATTTGTAGATGGCGGCGTCATCGTCTTCGTCGCCGTCGTCGCCCGCCATGTATACCTCGTGCCCACCGACCTCAAGCTCCTCCTCTGGCTCCGGCTCCGGCTCGCGCTTGGCTTTACCCTTGCCCTTGCTACGCTTCTTGCCCTTCCCGTTCGGCTTCTCTTCGGCTTTTTCTTCTTGCCCCCCCTCCTGCTCTTCGGACCTCTCCCCGTCCTCGTCCTCGTCGCCCCACCCCTTGGACGGCGTGATGCCGAGGTTGAACTCCAGGCGCGGCTTGCCCTCGTGGCCCGTCGCGAGGGTGTAGTCCTGACCCCGGCGGAAGCGGCGCGCGAGGAACTCGTGGCTCTCGACGATGGTGCCCGTCGCGACCTGCAGCCACTCGCGGAACTGCCGCGAGGGGAGGAGGTGGTCAAGCAGTTCCGTCAGCGGGTTCTCCTCTTGAGAGCTGCGCAGCTCGTCGGCAGCCGCGGGCTGCTGGTACAGGAAGCGGTGCTTGTGCGGCGGGCGGGCGACGTGCCACGCCGACTCCTTCTCGATGGCCGCGCTGCCCCCTGGCAGGGGCGTCTTCTCCTGCGACTCGACGTACTCTCGCAGCCGGGCGGAGAACTTTTTGGAGAGGATGTTGGAGAGAGTAATGCTTGAGTTCTCCTCAAAGTGTTCCGAGATCTGCTCGAGCGTGTCCGGGGTGAGGTATGTCGGCGCTATGTACTTGAGCAAGAACTCGAGGCCGGCCTCGTCGAAACCCTCCAGGCTCGCCCTGGGCTTGTCGACCTTGACGGACCGCGCGGACGGGGTGTCGTGCTGGTCCGGGTTGCCCTGAAGCTGCATGAGACCCGAATTCTTGACCTGCTTCTCCTCGGCACCCTCGACGTAGCCGTCCTCGCCGATCTGCGGGATGTGAAACCAGCCGGAGATGGCCATACGAATGCGCCCGCCCTCGCGCTCGAGCTGCTCCTTAGTCTCGGCGTGGTACACCTCCTCGACGTCGTGGAAGGACTCACCCGGCTGCACGGCGAAGAAGGACAGCTGGTTCCACGCGGGCGGGATGACCTTGGTGTGGTCTGGCGCCGGCGTCTTGGCGATCTCGCCATCCTTGCCCTTGCGCTCGTCGACGGGGAACAGTCGTAGGGCGCCGCCCCACTCGGGCTTCCACGGCGTGTCCGGGTCTGTAAGGTAGAGGATGTAGCTGACCTTGCGGCTGCCGATGACATCGTCGTGGCACAGGAGGTAGCAGCCAGGGGTGTAGACGTTGATGGCCATGTCGGTCTTACGGCCGCTCAGGGGCCCGCATCCGGTAATGTGGGAGACATAGTTGCGGAAGGTTTCCGAGTAGATGGCGTCGCGCAAGGAGAGGAGCGAGGGCAGCTTGGCGAGGGCGTCGTCTTCAAGGCCGTCGAGGTTCGCGAGATCGCCCGACTGGTGAATCTTGTAAATGTCTGTCTCCTTGGGGGTGAAGGAGACGTTTTCGCGGATCTCGTCGCGGACGGAGCGCAGGAGGTCGTCGTCGACAAGGCCGTTGATGACCGAGTGCTTGTAGGGGCTCGAGGTAGCGTACTGACGCGTGTACGAGTCGAGAACCTTCTTGTCGAAGAGGCCCTTACGGAATCTAGACCTTGCGACGTCGGCCGAAAGAGCTGTTGACATTGGTGTTTGTCAGTGGACGCCGTCGGTGGGCGGGCACGGCAAGCAAGCAGCATTGCACTGGGAAGGACCGGGGAGGGGGCTGCTAACTCGTCTTGGACTTCTTTTTGGATGCCTTCTTTTCGTCAATCCGGGAGTCGGCCTTGCGCTTCATCTTGAACGGTTTCGATTGCAGCCTTTAGAGTGAAGCTGGTCTGATACGAGAAGGAACGGGGGGAAACTGGTTTGGCAGCTTCTAGTTCATATCTGGGACGAGCAGCATATGCTCTCTCGCCGATCGGGACCCAAACGTGGGCTGAGGTCCCACATAAGTTTTTTCTCCCCATAATATGTAGCAGCTGTTTTCGCGGCAAATCGTCCCATAGGCGGCGTTGGCCCCTGCAGGTCCTGTTTCTCCCTTCCACCGCCGACGTCGTCAACTTCCGTCCACTAGATTTTGGTCGCTCCTGTCAATTATGCGGCCTATCCATCCTACCTAATTGGCAGCAAGAACCTAGCGGAATGCGAATCCAAGGACAATTCTCGGTTTCGAGACGTGTTCAGGGACTTGCATGACATACCAAGCACCGTTGGGGAACCGCCAGCCACCAATGCCGTCGTGTAGACCGTCTGTAGTGTATCCTCCATGCACTCATTCGCCCCAGGCGCGGCGCCCGAGGTTGCATGCGCGCCCTTTGAAGCAATGCACCAACCATACGGAGTACGAGTATCTGACTGGTTTTATTCTCAGCCGCGGTCAGTGTTTTGTTGATCCGTACTCTCACCGACCGTCCCCCTGCAATCCTTCCACTAGTGTGGCCGCATGCCTGGGCCCTCCTATAGGTACCTAGGTAGCACGGCAGCGGACGCGGGCCCTCGGACGAGCCGTCGCCAACGGCCGACCGACCCCGCGCTCCACAGTCCTCTTGCCCCTCCATCCTCGCCGCAGGAGCAGTGCTGCCCCTCGCAGAACGTCATGCATCCGTGAATGAACGGCGTCTGAATTTGCGGGTTTCTAGTAGGCTCGGACGCGGTTCTCCATAGGACATCTCGCTCACTCGAACCCATACTAGGTATAGGTAGGTAGGTATCCATCGCTCGATTTTGCATTTCGACTTGCCCCGCTTCTAGGGTGGACTTGCCGTCGTGTGAACGCCTGATCTCAGCTTGCATCTCTGCTATCTCGTACTTTGCTACCCTTGAGATAGCTTTGTTTCTCGCCCTCCTCACAGCACTCTGGAACCTCTTTCTCGCGCATCACATCATACGTCTTACCGACCCGCGAGACCTGCACCATGTCTACTCAACTAGACATCGCGGCCACCAGAGCCAAGTTCCCGGCTTTATCTCAGGACCAAGTCTTCTTCGACAACGCAGGTGGAAGCCAGACTCTAGGCACCGTTATTGACTCGTGCGTTTTTTGTTCATATGACCGGAGTGCAACATCTCGCTCACACTCGCCAGCATCCGAGACTACCTGTCGCAGACCAACGTTCAGCTGGGCGCCTCGTACAAGGTCGGACAGCAGGCAACGGCCGCGTACGGTGAGGGCTACCAGGCCGGCGCAAAATTCATCAATGCATCCCCTGATGAGATCGGTAGGAAGAAATACTTCAATGTTACCCCCGAGGTGAACGACTCACTGATATCGGCGCCAGTCTTCGGTGCCTCGACTACCCAGCTTTTCCGTAACCTTTCCCACGCCCTCGCTTTTGACAACGGCGACGAAATCATTGTTTCCGCAGTCGACCACGAGGCCAACATAGCTCCCTGGATCGATCTCGCCTCGCGGCAAAGTCTCATCGTGAAATGGTGGAAGCCCGGCGGCGTGCCTAATCCGAAACTCACCGTAGAGAACCTCAAGCCCCTGCTCTCGGAAAAGACTCGTCTGGTGGTCCTCACCCACGCCAGCAACATCCTCGGCACGATCCATGACGTTGCTGCCGTCGCCGCCGCCGTCCACACGGAGACGCCAAAGGGCCTTGTGTGCGTCGACGGCGTGGCCTACGCCCCGCACCGGCCCCTGGACGTGCAGGCATTCGGTGTCGACTTCTACGTATTTTCATTTTACAAAGTCTACGGCCCGCACACGGCGATGCTGTACGCCAGCCGCGCCGCGCAGGACCGCCATCTGCGCTCGCTGGGTCACTTCTTTAACCCGTCCGACTCGCTCGAGGGCAAGCTCGGGCTCGCCGGAGGCAGCTACGAGCTCGTCTCGGCCGTGCCGCGGGTGCTGGAGTACCTCGGCACGCCCGATTCCGAGGGGTGGAAGGACAAGATTGAGCAGGAGAGGATTCTGCAGTCGACGCTGCTCGAGTACCTCAACGGCCGCGGAGACGTGACGGTGTACGGCGAGACGGACGCCGGGACAGAGCGCCGCGTGCCAACCATCAGCTTCAGGGTGAAGGGGTGGGGCGCCAAGGAGCTTGTCACAGCCGTGGAAAAGGAGACCGACTTTGGCTTCCGATGGGGCCACTTCTATTCCTATCGCCTCGTCAAGGAGATCCTGGACCTCGACCCCGCGGATGGGATTGTCAGAGTCAGCATGGTGCATTACAACAGCCGTAAGTCAAACAAGCCCCTCCCCTCCTACGAGCGACGCTGATTGTTTCCAGTCGATGAAATAAGGAGCTTTGTCGCGGCCTTGGGCAAGACCCTGCGACAAAAGGGCTAAGATCGTAAAACGATGTTTGAAGTTAGGGTTAGAAAGACCATTAAATCCAGCCTGATATTGGAAGGTTGCTGTCCATCTGATATCTATGTACGCTAAAAAATAAAATAAAATAAAACCCAGGGCTCCGTTGCTTTTCCCTTGTAGCAAGAACAAAACAAGAACAAAACAAAAGCTGCAACTACGTAAGGAAAATGTCATAAAAACGTGGCTATGAATAGGGCGTCCGAAGGCGTGCCTCACAGCTTGCCGTTCTTCTTCTCGACGGCTTCTCTCAGAATCGAGATGACTGCTGCGGGGTCCGGTGCACCGAAAACAGCGCTACCCGCGACGATCACGTTGGCGCCCGCATCAGCGGCCTGGTAGACGGTGGACCCCGTCAGCCCGCCATCGACCTCAATGTTGAGCTCGGGGTACTTTTCACGCAGGGCCTGGACCTTGGGCAGCTGCGAGGCCATGAACTTCTGGCCGCCGAAACCGGGCTCGACCGTCATGATAAGAACCATCTGCGGAGAAATCCCTGTCAGTCTGATGCGCGTCCGCGGAGATCCCATTGCATGTTGTAACAGGGCCTCGTAAAATCAGAGCGCGGAACGGGAAAACACTCACGTCTGGCCTCTCGAGGGGATCTTCGCTCTCGAGGAGCTCCCACACCACGTCGACGGACGTCGCAGGTTTAATGGCAACACCGGCCAGCATGCCTTGCTCGTGAATAAAGCGAGTAAGCGCGCGAGGGTTCGTCTTCTCGTTGCATTGGACCTCTGGGTTGTCGGAGTCGGAGGAGAAGGCGGCCTCATAGTGAAAGCAATACAGGTCTGCGCCGGCGTCCTTCATGCCTTTTACCCATTTCTTGGGCTGGATTGGCGACATGCGTCAGCCAGGCTGTATTCCTGTGCAGGACAGCGCACAATTGGGCGTGTTCCCACCCTATTGCGCATGCTAGGAGGGGAGTTGAGTATTCTTACCTCGGAAACCATCATGTGGCAATCGAATGTGCCCTTTGCCCATGCTTCGATGGGCTTCTCAACATGGCCTCTAATCTTAGCAACAACGCCAGGTCCCCATGAAATGTTGGGAACAAAGTGGCCGTCCCTAAGATAACAGGACGGTTAGCTTGACTTGTTTGAAATAGTGAGAGCGCCGGCTTTACAAACAGCTCCTCTTGGGGGAGAGAAAGCTGGTCGCAGGGTGCTCGTGTGCTCAGTTTCATGGTGGCGGGGTAGGGTATCTGTACATAATGTCGACGTGAAGCCAATCTGCCCCTTGCTTAATGGTTTTGGAGCATTCATGGCCAAAGTCGGCGAAGTCGGCTGCGAGAATCGAGGGTGCTACAATTGCCTTGGGTGCCATTTTGTTGACTGCGAAACAGGCCAGCAGGTGGTTTGCGGTAAAGGGTAGACGGTTGGGAGTAGAAGGGAGGGAAGAGGAAGGAGGTGTGCGTGGGTGCGGGCCGTGTCGCGGGTGTTTCTGGTTTTTGTTTTTTGTTCGTGGGCAGACAGCAGCGGCACCGCTCTTCGGCGTTTGCGAAAGGGTTAGAGGGTACACGATCGGACATGCGGCCGGAAGCTGTGGTAAGCTATGGACCCTGAACCACGAGAGAGCTCTCTCTTGGTGGGGTTTCTGTTGGGATCCTCCTCCCACACTGGAGATTCTAGAACCACTAGGGGTACCTACCTAGGTAGGTGACCATTGAGGGGTTTACGTTTGGATGTGGGGTGTCGCCCCCGCTCGTACGTTAAGCTCCGGAGTACGGATACGGAGTACCTCCATGTGCGCCATGCTCTACCTGTACATACAGGCAACAAGCCCCACCTTTCCCATTAGGCCGGCGGAAATCGAGATATGGAGCCGACCCCTGACGTTACCAGAGTGTCATGATGGGCCTCGGGTGATTTTCCGCCGCTACGGGCTTGCTCGTCAGATGGTCACATATATGCCATAGGTTTCTGCCGCACATCGCCTTGTTGGCAATACCGGACAGCCACCAAGGGAAGCAAAGCAGTCCACGATGTCAATCCTTGGTACCTATTGAGTCTTGACCAACCCTCACAATGCTCCACTGAGGAAATCACTGGGCTCGACCGTCATCCCGTTACGTTGTCCGGACAGGGTTTTGTTGAATAGCCTAGGTAGATACATAGCGAATTTCCGGCCGAGGGCGTTGGCCGACTAAACAACATGCAACAGGGGGGGGAGTAAAGGCCTCCCGGTCCACTCTAAACTGCCTGAATAATGCTTGTTCCCGTTTATACTTACAAAACGGCGCCTCGCGAGGCACCAATAGCCATACTGGTCGCCATAAAAACAACTTCAGTTCTCAAAGCTGTACTTCAGCCAGCCGCCAAGTGCCTTCAGACTCTCCCATCGGACATTCTCGTCGGCTTCTCCCATTAGCTCCATGATTCTTGTTTTCAGGCCGAGCTTCTCCAACTGGTATCGCTTCTCGGGCACCTCCTTAACCAGCGCTCCGACATCGTTGCAAGCAATTGCCAAGACGGCCTTGTCGTTGTCCCACGGCTTCTTCATAATATCGGCTAGCTTACGCGTGATTGCTCCGTTCTCGTACTCCAGGATCTTGCGCGCATTCTCGGCCCAGAACACCTGGCTTCTGTGAGGCGGTGACCAGCGAAGGTGGCCGGACTCGACCTCGGCAACGTATTCATCGAACGTGGTCTTTGTCTTGGTGTACTCCTCGAGGAGCTCCTTCAGTTGCTGAGCGTCCTCGAGCAGGTCAGGGTCGGTCAGGTGGCGACCACTTAGGTTCTCGAGGAGCGAGGGCAGCCTCGCAAGCACCGCTGTGGGGAGGAGGGATTTCTGGTTGTTGCTGAGTAGGTTGAAGAGCGTCGAAACAACCAACCTGGTCGTCTTCTCCTTCGGGGACAGACGTAAGAGCTGGGTGTAGAGCAGGACAATATCGTATTCGCTGCCACAGGGTTAGCTTTCAAACCATTTGCAAATGGGCTCGGCCGTACTCGTTCAATTCGTCGCCGATTTCTTCGGCCTCAAAGCTCATCTGCCAAATCACCAGCAGAACATGGTACAGTAACTGCAGACCAACGCCGCCACCGAGAGAACCCTCAAAGCCGGGTGCTCTTGTGGGCGCAGTGCCGCTCCATATGCTTGCCGATGAGCTGCCGTTACTTCCAATACCGGCTGCTGTCCTGAGGATCTCGATCAGTGGCGCAATTGTCTCGCTCCTTTGATTCCAGAACTGCTGTCTGGAGGCATGTCCGTAGAGGATGGAGGAGTACTCCTGGACGGCAATGTCCTGGAGACCAGCATCGGAGCTCTTCGCGAGGCCAGATAGGTATGAGAGAAGTACAGGGATGGCATTCTTGGTTGCCTGCGACTCGTCTCCTGCGAGCGACATGAGCTTGGTCAAAGCCGTCGAAGTGAGCAACGGGATCGGATCCTCGGTATTGTTGGAGTGGGCGAGCAAGGGTAGGAAGTGTTTGTAGGGGTCGCTGTTCTTGAAGATGGCCTTGGAGAGCGATGGTACACCTATAGGTTGGAGATGGTGGCATTAGTTAGCTGTTTCAAAGGAACTGCTAGTCCTCAACGTCGACACGCATCAGTCAGAGACGCAAGACGGAAGAGTCAAGGGCATCATAGGAACAGTCTCCAGGGCGATGGGTTTGGCTAGGAGAGAGACATACTGGGCAGGAGGTCGGCCAAGAGGACGAGAATGTACTGAACGATTTTGGCCTGCTTCCCCGCAGACTCGAGCACGGAGGGTTTCCCTGGTTCGCCCACAAAGAGGGAGCTGTAGCCATCGAGGTCTCCTTCTACAATTTCCTTCCTCGCCTCGGGCTTCTTCGCCTTGTCGACGGCACGGATGCGGGTCAGATGGTCCTCCGTGATGGTGCCTGCTCGAACAGCGCCATCCCAGGGGATTGGCCGCTGGCGGATGTTGTCCTGCAGCGACCCCAGGTACGTGGGAGTATCGAGCGACATTGCGGGCGGGTCGAGGGGATGTAGCGACCCAGGCGACTTCAATTTGAGATGGACCTGCGTCACCGAGAGTCGTGCCGTTGAGGAAATAGATAGAGGGGATGGATTCGGCGTGCTGAGGGTCGCAGGTGGTTCGCGGCTGCAGACTGTCTGACGAACGTAATGCTCTCAAGCCGCAGCCGCAGCCGCGCCTGCCCAGTTTTTGGGGCAGTTCCCTGCTTCAAGTCACTGTGTCAGGTTGGAGGCACTTGATTGGCTTGGGGGGTCCAGTCCTTGCATCAGCCACAGAGGGAAGCTCTGTGTGCTCCACCACAGCTTGCCTGTGGCCAATGAAGAAGGCCCGGCGCCAGCGAGGTGATTGCGGCGGTGCACTCGGACCATTTACCCTCATTCACGAAGCTTGGCTCCCTACCTACCTAGGTAGGTACCTACATCGTGCCCGGGTACGATACATACCTAGTACGTAGTAGGCACAACGTCCTCTAAATAGGCTAGCGGCGACCCATTCTATCCCGGCATTCCAACCACCCGATTTTATCCAGGAGTACGAGTAATTTTCAACGATACTCGTTTGGTTAGATGGAGCCAGAGCTGGCTGCCGCTCATTCGTTTTCTCTGTACGAGTTACCCATTCTTGAAACCGGCTTGCTAGCCCAAGCCATATGCAAGGCACTCGCGGTGGAAGTCCCTTGAATATCACGGAGGGCGTCGTTAGCCAGGGCCTCACCGTCACTTCGTGATGAGCGGGCTCCTAACCTGTCAGCATAGCTTCCGTCGGGAGCGGCCACGTCAAAGTTGCGGTACCTGTCGAGATCTCATCACGACGTGAGGAATTAAGACATGCGAAGCGCGAAAGCTGTCATTGTGTTAAGAGTTTGCCCTATATGAAATTAGAGACACGATTCATCCTGCCCCTGTTGTGTCAGAGTCAAGACTACCTGGTCCCATGACTACGAATAGGTAACAGGATACAAACGAGCATGATCTCATTGAGGCTCTATAATGGACGGTGAAGCGTGGGGCCAATGGCCATGACTCTCTCTCTCTCTCTACACTCACTACGGAGGACCCAGGCAAGCTACTATGTAGGTCGGGTAAGCCTAAACAGGCTTTCTCTACCTATCGATTGTCGTCCAGTGGACGGATGGACCCCTGCAGGTAAACATGTGGAAGCGAGGCTCTCTGAGCCGGGCCAGTCACAATAGCGAAAGTGATCCGTCTGCCAGCTCACACAGGCATTCCCCCGCACCGGGCCACTCATAACCCTCGGTCTTCCAGGTGTCTTGGTCTCCCGGTACAGGGAACCACCTGTCGGCGCCCGATCTTCAGGAACCAGAACAGAAAACCGCAGCAACCGTGACGGAATCGCGCAATCGAGACAAATCTTCAGTGTCCCCTTGTCAGAGATTGGCCAGCCAGGTAGCAGACTGCCGGGTGAAGCTAGACCCCTGCGAAACATGGTATTAATCGAGGGGGGTAGCATTGTGGGATTGTTTGTGTGGGTGCGGCTGTACTTGTGTGTAGTGACAGCGGCACCAAAAATCAAGAGGTTGGACTCGGACGAAGAGGGGAGGTTGGGAACCGACCCGCGAGGGGAAGGTGGGAAAAAAAAAGAAAAAGGACTGCCTCTCTGCCCAAACCAAGTAATGCGACGCTCCCACTTCGTCTCGCCCTCTCTCTCAAACCAAACAAACCTGCAGATTTCGTTATTTCGTCCGATTTCTTGGTACTTCTCTCCCTTCCCATCTATCTACACCCAAGGACCCAACCTGCCGCCAACACCTCTACACACTAACAGGCTAGGCCGGCCAGCACATACACACTCACACTCATACGACCATTACCGTCTGACACTCTTCTTTTGCTCGCCAGCCATTAATACCTCATTGCTTTTGCTACAACACAAAATCACATTTTTCCCGTTCCTACCTCTCCCTTCTCCCTCTCTTTTTCTCACGCTCGCAAGGTTACGAGACAGCTCATTCCACGACATCATCCCATTGAGCTGACCAACCAGGCAAGCGTGGGCGAGAGCTCACTTGCAATCCCCACCTCGCCGTACTTTCGGCTTCCTCACATTCCTGGCTCTCGACAACCCGCCCAGAGCCTTCCGCCAGTATGAGCCGGCGCAAGCACTCAGTTGCGGCCCCTCTGGTCGCCGGCCTCCTGCTGCTGGCGTCCGCACCCACCCCGGGTTTCGCACACCCTTATCCTCTACAAAATGTTGCCAACAACCTGTTCTATGAACTTGGAGACAAGTTCATGAAGCGCGACTGCGTCCAGCGTTGCGGTGTTGACTCCCAATACTGCTGCGGTTCTGGCGAGCAGTGCTACACAGTCAATAATATCGCTGGCTGCAGCACCATCAACGGTGGTGGGGCTATGGCATTTTCACCACAACTTGGACCGAGACCAACACCTTCACCAGCACTATCACAACCGATTGGCCCGCGGCAACAACGGCCGGAGGAGTGGGAGCCGGAGGAGGCAATTGTGTCCCACAGAAAGAAGGAGAGACGGCATGCGGCAGCATTTGCTGCGCCGAATATCAGTACTGTGCCTACGCGGGCAATGCGCCCAGCGAGCTGGCTGGGGTGGAGGCATCACCACCGTTACCTCTGGAGGCGTCACAATCACTACTCAATACTCGGCCCCTTACCGTATCACAAGCACCGGAGCTACGGGCACATTTGCATCTGCAACTGCGACCGGAACCGGAACCATTGTGCCCGTCACCAACGAGGGTACTGGCGGAGGTTTGAGCGGCGGCGCCATCGCGGGTATTGTTATCGGTACTCTCGCCGGTCTTGGCCTGCTCATGCTGCTCTGCTTCTGCTGCATCGCCCGCGGTCTCTGGGGCCTCATCTTCGGCGGCAAGAAGAAGAAAGAGCACAGCCGGGAGCGGGTCGAGGTCGTCGAAGAAAGATATTCGCGCCACGGCAGCCGTATGCCCTCGGCCCACTCCCACCGCCCCTCGCATACCGGCTGGTTCGCTGGCGGCGGCCGTCCCGCACCGGCTGCGCGCCGCAATGAGGAGAAGAAGGAGGGTGCCAAGTGGTTGGGCTTGGGAGCCGCCGCCGCGACGATGCTGGCGCTGCTGAACGTTAAGAAGGACAAGCCAGCGCGCAAACCGCGGTCGAGCTACACGGATTCGTACTACTCGTACACGGGGACAACTCCCAGTGAGTCTTCATCGGATTCTCGGACTCGATCGGATCTGACGTCCTACCTAGGCAGTTCCAGCTCGGGTGGAAGAACTCACCGAACCGGCCAAACACGCGGCACCCGCACGACGCGCCACTCACGGAGGTAGCGAAGCATCCTTTCTTGGATATCTTGGCCCGAAAAATATCGCATCGGTATTTGGCCGCCTTCTTTATAAAGCTCTGCCGAGGCCCCGAACATGATTCGATACGTATATAAAGTCGTATTCTTTTCTTCCTGTTTTCTTTTTTCTTTTTTTGGCGTTACGGAGGGGGTCGGTATGAATCTATGCCTTGATTCCTGACGACCCGGAGATGGGACACAACCCCGTACTACGAGAGACGAAGGGAGTTCGGCAACGATGAGAGGACGAAAGATCGAACGATAAAAATGACAGCGTTGGATTTACAAGGCCAAAAGGGAGCTGGCTAATTTGGAGATGGCAACGATAAACGAGTGTCTTGGGGAGGATGGAATATCTCTTTGCACACTGAGCGTTCCCTTGATGTGGTTTTCACTCTTCATCCCCAGCATTACACAGCACAAATCAGAGCCTCCCCGCATAGCATGTACGATGTCCAGGATATTTTAATGGCATAGACGAGATTTTGGTAGGCAGCTTCTGCAGAGCCGCCTGTAATGCAAAGATTGAAACAATTATCTCTCTAATCGGGTCAACCTTCATCAGGTGATGTTGGTTCAAGCTTTGCCGTGGCACGGCTCACGCCAGGCGATCCCAGGGCGCGCGCGTGAGGTTTCTGCGGCTCGAGTCTGTCGGAACAGAGAGCCGGGATGAACACGTACTGCGTGCGCCTCCGCGAAGCTGATGCGGTGCGCAGATTAGGTTTACAATGTACTTACTGTATGTGCTTGCTGCCATCTACACCGTTGGATTCGCTTCCACAAGGCGACTCTGCCGCGGCAGGCCATTTTCTATTGACTCTCTGTTTGTATGGTCTGAGTCGCTTGAGTGGTGGTCCTGGAACACACCAGCGTTCGGTTACGACAACAACCAGACACCATAGGTTGATGGTCACAAAATCCAATCTTGTAGCGAGGGGCTTCCCTATGGGTATGAGTCAGTTGGACGAGATTCGCTGCTGCTGCTGCTGCTGCTCAGACTCAGCCTTCCTTCCCTCTACAGGCCCACCAATCTAATCACATAATCACGCTGTTGAATGCGGGAAAGGGCCGTTTTTTTTTCTTCCCTTCTTCCGTTTTACTTTTACGATTGCGTGGGTATCAATTCACCATGAAAAGTCTTCATGCAGGTGATAGTTATCTTTGAGTGTTGGAGGGGGTAAAATCCGCTCGGCGAAAGGGAGCTGGCAACGTCTGTCTTTCTTGACTTTTTGATGTGATTCGTACGGTAACCCTTGGGCTACACGGTGCAAAAAAATGGAACCCCGGCCACGCCTGTGTTGAGACCCAGAACCCAGATGCTCTTTTGCATAGTCCTCGGAAAAAAACATGACCATTTGACTTTTTTTAATTTCCCCGCTCCCCTCCATGCCCAGCTTCATTACATCGAGAAATCCTAGATTATTCGGAATTTTGGAGATGCATTTAAGCATCCTCCTCGATGTTGCCCTTCTCGGAGACGTACATGCCGTCCAAGAACTTACGGATATCCTTGTTGCGGACCTTGCAGATCTGCTGGATATCGGCGGCGGACTGGGAGACGGCCTCAAGAGAGTTGCCACTGAGGACGAGCTCGTCCTTCTGGGCGCTGGAGACGGCAACGTCGACACCCTCGCGCATGACGACGCGGCGGACGAGCTTCTCGCCGATGAAGTTGCTAATATACGTTAATCGCCCGTTACATCCATTGTCTTTACTTTGCATCAAGAGGCGAACATACCGGATCTCGACCTCCCACAGACCGGTCTCGGAGTTCTTGTCCAAGTTGACGTTGATGGGGAAATGGGCGTATACGTAGCGCATCTTGTACTTGAAGCCCTTGGTAACACCAACGATCAAGTTGTTGATGAGGGTGCGGACAGTGCGGAGGGTGGCAACGTTCTTTCTTGAGCCGTGGTGAATCTCAATGTTGATGGTGCCCTTGACCGGCTGGGAGAAGTTGACAGCCAAGTGGGACAGGTCCTTCACGAGCTTGCCTGCAGACGGTGTCAGCCAACTTGGCTTCGAGTCTCTCGCCGCGAGGCGCATGGCGCTCGGCATGGAGGCACCGCCAGTCTCGACCCCAGGAGGGAAGCACGACGGCCGAAAATGCGAGGAAGTGTTGTACTTACCACGGGGACCCTCGACGGTGACGACGCGGGACTTGATGTGAACCTTGACTGTTGGAGAATCCAAGTCAGCATGCATTCAATTGCCTGCCACTACTGCTCCTTTCGAGCTCATCCACAGTCTAAAACTTTTCAACCCAAAACCCATGCCGCGTTGTCCGCCTCGAGCGCTCGCTGGTCCCCCAGTCTGCCACCAGTTTGCAGCGTCTGACCGGGGTCATCGGCGCCAAAACAGAGAGGCAGAGGGAGCCGAGGCCCGAAGAGCGAATGGCGACACGAGGTGTTATAGTATCCCAAAGTTCAGAATTCGGCGGAGCTCGCAGGGTGCCGCATCGTGATTGACGAGTGGGTTTGTGGTTTCTCGGTATATTGTATGCTTAATCGTTGCGTGCCTGTCGAAGACGACGCTCACGATGTCGGCCTTTCTTTTCACGTACCATCCTGAGGGACCGTCAGGCTCTCCTGGGAGTGAATGTATCTCATCTTGACGTCGGGAGGGGGGGGGGGGGGGGAGGGTTGTCGATTGGGCGATGTACTGGGCGACTCGTTGGGCGATGGACAACTTTTTTCTCGAAACCAAGGGACGAACTTTTCGAGTCTCGCTCACAGATGCGACTGGGAGCTCAGCGGTGCGCTGGATGATGGATGATGGGGGTTTAAGCCCTGTGTGGTCTGTGCGTTTGTGCTCGAAAGCGGTAGGCGGTGGAAATGGCAGCTAAGCCAGGTCCAACGCGATCAAGCCACACAGCTTCTGTAATCAGCCACCCTTACCTAGCTACCTACGTAGTAGGTACTGATCACACGTGTAAATCCTGGCCAATGAGCGGGGTTATATCCGACAGCTCCAACCGTCCGCTGTCCGCCCACCTTGGTTAATAGCTGGCTCGGCGCAATCCAGCAAGCAGGCCGAGTGCACGTACAGCGAGAGAGATACGTCAGCCGCAAAGCTCTCCAACTACCCTAACTTCCGGTACCAGTCGCTCTAATATACGCCCCCATTACAAGCCTCCAGCCTGCGACAGGATAACTCGCAGCTGGAACGACGCCCGTTTCTTCTCTCCGATCCAGTACATAGACCTGTCGCGCGTGAGATCCGGGCATCCCCGCATACGCCAACATGTCGTACTTCTTCTCAACCCCCGTCGACATCGACATCGTGTTGGAAGACGCCGATGAGCGGTCTATGGTGGATGTCAAGCTCGACAAGAACCGCCGCGAAAAGGCGCCGCTGTACATGGATGGCGAGAGCGTCAAGGGCGCCGTAACCATCAGACCCAAGGACGGCAAGCGGCTAGAGCATACGGGCATCAAAGTCCAGTTCATCGGCACGATAGGTAAGTTGTCGAACCATCGGCATCTGCGCGCAATCGAATTGATGCCCCCTCTTCCCGCCTGGCGCTGACCACAACGTTCAGAGATGTTCTTCGACCGCGGAAACCACTACGAATTCCTTTCTCTTGTCCAGGAGCTCGCCGCCCCTGGCGAGTTGCAGCATCCGCAGACGTTCGACTTCAACTTCAAAAACGTCGAGAAGCAGTACGAATCGTACAATGGCATCAACGTCAAGCTGCGCTACTTTGTCCGCGTCACCGTGTCCCGCCGCATGGCCGACGTCATCCGCGAGAAGGACATCTGGGTCTATTCGTACCGCATACCCCCAGAGATGAACTCATCCATCAAGATGGACGTTGGCATCGAGGACTGCCTGCACATCGAGTTCGAGTACTCCAAGTCAAAGTATCACCTCAAGGACGTCATCGTCGGCCGCATATACTTCTTGCTAGTCCGCCTCAAAATTAAGCACATGGAGCTTTCAATCATCCGGAGAGAGACGACGGGCGCGGCACCAAACCAATACAACGAGAGTGAGACGCTGGTACGGTTCGAGGTAGGCTCCCCAGTTCAGCCTTCTGGAACGCGCTGAATACTGACTGTCCGGGCAGATTATGGACGGCTCGCCTTCCAGAGGAGAGACCATTCCCATCCGCCTCTTCCTTGGCGGCTTCGACCTGACCCCGACGTTCCGGGACGTGAACAAGAAGTTCTCGACCCGATACTACCTCAGTCTAGTGCTCATTGACGAAGGTCAGGAACCCTGCCCCCCGTCACTGCTCATTTCCATCTTGTCAGACCAAGCTAACGACAAGACGCGTCAGACGCACGGAGATATTTCAAGCAATCGGAAATCATCCTCTACCGCCAGGCCCCGGACGCGGCCGCCGGTCCCAACATGATTATGGCCGCCGCCCCGGAGAACCCCAAGCTCATGGGCCCCACTCCCGTTCAGGCATAGAGACCTCTGAAAGTGGACGGCGTGGTTTATAAGTAATGTGTCGTGCTCGTTATTGTTGTTGACGATGATACAGGGGTTGTTGGGAGCTGTCATGATAGGTAGGTAGTCTTGGTCCAGTCGGTCACGCGCAGTTTTAGCATAAGGTCACGGCGTTTTGGGGTAAAGACAGAAGAGCTGGGTCTGCTGCACTGATACGAAAAAAAAATGAAATTTACTATTCCCTTCCACCGCGAAGCCTGTAAGCAAATAAAAGCCAAAGTCCAACCCATGCAGTTCGTGAGGTATCTGGTGTCCAGGATCATTCTTAGTGTCCGGGATCGTGTCGATTACTTGTACAGCTCTTTCCTTTCGTTCTTTTGTCTTTCGTTGGTATCCTTGTATGGCTGGTTCATTCACGCTTCTACAAAATATCCATGACATCGTCCGTCTCAAAGCCGAACTGGTTGTTCTGGATGGCAGCGATCCTGTCCAGCTCGTCCTGGTACTGCTTCCGCAAGTCGGTCAATGTAACGACCTTGCGTTTGCCTTGAAAGGTCGTGGTCTCCCTCGAGTTGGGCGGCGGCAGCTCCTCCGAGAATATCCACGCCTGCTTGGCGTCGACGCAGCTCAGGGCGTTGATGAGCAACAGGTACTGCTTTGTCACGGCCGTGTCGAGAATATCCTCGCCAATCAACTTGTCGCCCTCGCCGGCATGCTGTAGTTTCTGGATGCGGTCTAGCAGCACGGTAGCGGCCCCGCGGTAGTCGTTGTGCTTGATCCTCCACGAGTAGAGAATCTGGTGGTACGGGGTGCCGCTGAGGACGTCCATTGTCGTTTTGCACCTCTGGGCCAGGATCTCGTCGATCGAGTCCTGCAGGCCGGGAAACGGCAGTGACATGAGTTCGCTGTTGTGGTAGGATTCACACATCTTGTCAACCAGCTTGCGAAGGGACGAAAGTTGCATGGCCTTGTCCTTCATGGCTATAAGACTTGCGTGGGCGACGTCGAAGCGTGAGAGCACTGTCGCTGCATTGAATTGGCGGCTGAGCATCTCGCTCCTGACCAGCGCAGCTTCGGGGCTGGCGTGTGAGTATTGGATGGCAAGGCCAGCAAACTCGATGACAAAGGAGTAGGCTTTGGCTTTCTCGAAGAGAGCTACAATATGGCAGTAGTAACGAGCTGGTCCCTTGTTGAGCAGGTTCCATTCGGTGTCATCTAGGAGGCCGCTGCTGTGTCGGTCGACATCGACATCCTTGACGCCTGTGTCTCATGTTAGCAAGGTATCAAGGCAACAGGGAAGGTCGGGCACACTCATGCCAATCGCTGCTTTGCGGAAATGGAAGGCGGCTTGGGCAAAGTCCTTCAAGGCGAGAAAGACGCGGCCCTGGATGTAGATGGCGAAAGGCGTCTGGGTGCAGTAAGGTGTGAGCTCCAGAGCGAGGTCAGCTCGCTCTCTTCTAATGAGGGAGCACTGAATCAGAGTGGGCGACACTTCGACATCGCTGTTGGAGGCACAGAGATCCGTGACGATATCCGTAATGCTCGCCGCGAGGGGTTCATTTCGATTGTCGCCAAAACCGAGAAGGTGACCCACGTTCCCCTCCAGTGCAGTGACCGTCTGACACTCATCTCCCGATCGCTTGGATGCACTAGGCGAACCGGAGAATGAACCGCTGCGCTCGTGTTTGTTGCCGAGGGGAACAGTGATCTCGGTTTTGGATAGCCAGCGGAGCAGCTCTAACCGGCGAAGGGACTCAAGAAATTGTCTGAATACGGCGCCAACGTCGAGTCGCTTGGATAGCATGTCTTCTTCTTGCTCCCAGTCGAACTCCATGTGCACCAACAACAAAATCTGGCTGAAGATGACCGTCCACTGCAGGTCGATCGTCTCCTGAACGGCCTTGACGATCAATTTTCTTCCAAAATCCGTCAGAGGTTGACGGGCTTTGCGGCTGCCGGAGTCGTCTGTGGCCGCAACCAAGCCAGAGAGGCTCTCGTATACATCCATTGTGACGCCGCTATAGTTCTGCCCCAGGCTCTCGATGACCTGGGCGCAGTCTTCTTCGCTTACGGTGCGCCATAGAGCGGTGGTGTCGAACATATATTGGATCCTCTCATAATCCGTCCTGGGCGTCTCTTCGAATATTTCGGGTCGCAGTGCAGCCGTGCAAACCTGCTGGATGCTGTCGGAAATTGCATCGAGGAAACCAACTCCTGTGGCCACGAGATTTGCCACCCTTTCCGCCCCCTCGTCCGGTCGCGAGAGGTTGTAGTACAGCCGCTCTAGTGAGCTACATTCTCTGACGGCAGATATAGCGTCTGCACAAACAACCCATGTCATATCGGAGTCCGCGTCGAGGACCAGAGAGACCGCTTCGCCACGCTGCTTGTCCAATTCGATGAGAAGGCGGTAGAATCTCCGCCATTGGGTCTCGCTACTGGCTCGGAACTGCTCGTAATCCATGCCACCAGCCGAGTTCCGGTCCAAAGACGCTGTGGAGGCGAGTACGGAGCAGATTGACTCTGCCAAACCCTTTTGGCTTCTCGGTGAGCTTCCACCCTCCTTCTGTGAGTAAAGTCCCTTTTCGTAGATAGACAGAGCTGTTTCCAGGGTGGCCTTTGTGAAGCGGCCAGGCGCAAGGATGAGCTCTAACCACTTTTCGGTCGGGTCGGTCGGATCAGATGGCCCAGACGTTGGTGCTGTTGGGTAGCTGGTATCAATGTGAACCGAAACCCAGCCACTTTCCCAGGATTCGGCAATGCTGTCCCTATTGAGGTCAAGCTCCTGAACCCTGTACGTCATGTTGTTCTTCCACAGCGTCCACAACTGGATCCCACCATCGGCAAGATTTGAGAGGACAAAGTCCGCCAACGTCCAGACATCTGACAGAGAGGGCGACGACGGAACAAGCGTTGTGTCTGGGAAGGCGTCTTCTACATAGACGGTGTCACTATCGCGGGCCTTGATGTTCCAGAATTTGAACTCTCCCGCTCCAATGGGCGAGTATGTAGCACACATCCGGTTGCCTGTGCCATCGCCAACCACCTGCAGAAGATTTGCTTGTGTCGGCTCAATCTGCCACTTGCCGACCTCCTGAGGGTTGCGGTCGGCGTTGAGAATGTCTCCCGTGAACAAGATCTGACCGGTCCGCAGGTTCCAGATGCGCATGCGGTGGTCTAGGCAGATTGTGAAGAGAAATGCCGCATCATCGAGGCCGAGATCCGTCACCTGTATCGACGTCGCTGCGCTAGCGTCCATGTGAATGTTGCGGTATCGGATGGTGTGATTCTGTTTGAAGGGAAGGTAGCTGCGAATACCTTGAGCCCAGCCTTGCGAGTTGTAGATGGTCTCTTTCCACGGGTTGCTTGTCGCTACAATGTGTCAATCACGAGCTCTGCTACAGGGGAAGACGAAGAAGACCTACAATCCTGTGTCTTATTCCGGTCCAACCGCACTAGCCCTCCGTCGTGTAGAGAGATGACAACCTGGTCGGTGCTCGCAGCGACCATGCGGTGCGGGTGCTTGAAGCCGAAAACCTTTGGTTGGTAGACCTTGCAAGCGTCGCCCGGGCCGGCCTCGATTGCGGAGCGCTTCCTGAAGAAGTCGGGTCGTAGGGTAAAGGAGTATAGGGAGTTGGATTCGTCGAGCACGAACATTGACAGCGCATCGTGTTCCCGGGGGTCAGCGAAGGCCACGCATGACGGCTGGATCGGCACTGTGAATCTGAAGTTGAGGATCAGGGGCGCATCGACGACCTTCTCCTGGCGGCAAGTGTCGACAACACGAAGGCTCAGGACCAGGCCGTCCTCCAGCAGCCGCCACAGGAAACTGCGCGGTGCGGAGTGCCATTTGCGGTGGTAGACCGACGAGGCAGGCGCCAAGCTCTTCAGACGAAAGGTAACTTCATCTTCGCTGACATTCTTGTCGCCGTTCGTGAGCTTACGGGCCGCGCCCCTGCCGTTCGACGTCAGCGAGGGGACGCGGATGTTGACGATTGATGAGGCGGAGGCTGGTTCGAGATTGAGACGAGTCTCTCGGTAGAGGTACTGAGTGTCCACGGAATCCATTATGGTTGTAGCCCCAAGCCTGTGAAAGCCTCTGATGCCGTCGAAGAAAGGGAAGAGGCCTTAGAAATCGGGGGTCGGGCTCGGCGCATTAACCAATCTTGCGACAGCAAAAGTTCGTCGCGATTCGAGTTGATGGAATTTCCAGTTTGAAGGCTCCAACGCGCTGGTGGGGCTAATCCCGATACAGCAACCAGCTATACACAGTGTATTCAGACGGTGTGTGCTGTTGATAAACTGTGTGTGTGTTGACGTGGGAACAACAATGGCAGGCTAACCTAAGAACCGTTCACATCGCCGAGACGCCTTGGGCATTACAGGTTTTGACGGGCCGAATGGATCGATGGTTCGTTTCAAATGCATAGTCTTTGTCTGTCTGGCAAATGCTGAAGACCTATTTTGCTTTCGTTGAAGCACAAATACCACAATTCCGTCATACCGAAAAGAACCTGCCGTCCAACGCCAGCACCAATGCATGCTATCTTTCCCAACCGGGGCGTATCGAAGCTCACTCATATGCGCATAACACCATTACAACGTCTCTCGACCATTCATGTATCACTGCAACTCGTTTAATCCTTCTCCAGGTCTTTGGGGCTAGGGTCGCCGATTCCGTCCTCGTTGATTGCGAAAAGACAGTCGCTCTCGGGCAAGCAGGGACTGTCGTAGATCTTGGCGATACGGGTCTCGGCACGCCCCTTTCTTAAGCTGATTCTCGTCGTGCTTGCGTGAGCAATAATGTTGCCGCCGATTGGCTTCTTCGGGTCGGGGTTGAACATGGCACTAGGTCCGCCATCGACCTGAGCAACGACCTGGTTTGTGATGACGACAGCAATACCAAACTCGTCAGCGAGACGCTGGAGTGTACGCATGAACTTGGCAAGATGGGTCTGCCTCGAAGACAGTTCACCTCTGCCCAAGAAGTCGGTTCTGTAAAGTGCCGTAGCAGAGTCGACGATGAGCAGGGAGAACCGCGTCTCGCACATCATGGCACCAGCCTGTTGGAGGAGCTGGAGCTGATGGTCAGAGTTGTACGCACGGGCATAGGCTACGTTGTCCAGGACTTCCTCTCCGGAAAGGCCAAATCGGTTGGCGACCGCAAGAAGTCGAACAGGCCGGAACGTGCCCTCGGTGTCGATGTACAAGCACTTGCCCTCGCCACCGCCCATGTCAAAGGGCAATTGGCAAGTCACCGCAAGCGTATGACAGATCTGACTCTTTCCCGTGCGAAACTCTCCAAACAGCTCGGTCACCGACCCGGTCTCGATACCACCGGCAAGAAGGGTGTCGAGCTGTTTCGAACCCGTTGTAATAGAAATGAGCTCACTGCGTCGTTGATGCATCTCGGTGGCGGTCGTGAAGCCCATCGGGACAAGTTTCGAGGCTGGAAAAAGATTCAGCCAAGTTGAAACATATAGTAGTAGTCAGCAGGTTTACCTTCGGCGAGGATCTTGGTGGCCTTCTGCTCGGAAATGCCCTTGATCTGCTCCAGCATTCGGCGCGGAGTATACGCGACCGACTCTACCGTGTTGAAGCCTCCATCGACCACCATTTGTATATCACGCTTCGTCAAGCCTGCGACTCCCTAAACACGACATCGCATGAGTATCGTCCGTGTCAACGGGGTAATCCGCGGAAATGTTGTACCTCGAGTGCAGAGAGTGGCGTTGGCGCGCCGGGCCCAGTCCCGCCGCCCTCGTCGCCATTGTGGCTTTCCTCGTAACCGTCTGGTTCGGCCATTGCTCTTCGAGGGGTTTGAAAATGTACCAATGTGTGTTTTATTCGTGAAAAATAAATGCGAGCTGTCAAGAGTCGAATTGTGCATATGACTAGGAAAATGTTGACGGTGAGGAGGCGAACGAACTCTTAAGACGCGTCGGGCAGGACCGTGGGGTGGCAAAGATCGGAAGGGAAAACACGCCAAGTCACGTGTCTCAATTAACAGATCGTCCGCCCCGCTGTGTGCCTGGAGCTGTGTCCCGCTAGCCCCCCGGCTTTGCTTGAGATTACTCCGTACAGAATCCCGATCTTCTGACTCATCTCACGCAAAGGCCAAGTTCAACTTCTGCCTACTGGCATGTGCCAATCGGCAGCTTCCCCCCCCCCCCCCCCAAAAGCCACTTCTCCATCACAGCTTAGTTTTTTGTTTTTTTGCCGAACTGCGAGGTACTATTTACTATCTTCTCTCGGGGGATTGCACATTTCATCGCGATATGGCTTGATGTACCGCAATTCACAAAGGGAAAACTGCATACCTATGATTTAATGAATGATTATTAGTTGCTAGCTACAAATGCCAGAAGAGAACTGGGATCCCTCCAAAAATTTCAACTCGGCATCGCAATGCGAAAAGTGAAACGCTTCAAAACACTATGTAGAGATACAGAATCGTCAATGCTTCGTCCTCCCCAAAGTACAACTCCCGTCCGTCGCCTCTTCAATGTTGCTACAGCTTTTTTGTGTTCATAAAAACATCGCAGTCCTTGTCCGTCGCATCTGTCCGATTTAGTTGACCTGGATGCGGCGGGCCTCGTGCTTGGGTGCCTTGGGGACGCGGATCGAGAGGATGCCGTCCTTGAAGCTCGCCGAGACGGAGTCCTGAGAAATCTGGCCTGGGAAGTTGAAGACGCGGCTGAACTCGCCGACGCTGCGCTCTGAGACCCAGTACTTGGCGTTGTCGACCGGCTCCTTTTTGCTGGACTTCTCGACCGAGTTGTTCTTGCTGCCGTCATTCTCATTCTCGTCTTCGACGGTGGGCTGGTGCGAGGCAGGGCGTGACTTCTCGTTGCCGTCGGTGATGGCGCCGCTCATCTCGGCACCGTTGCCCTGGAGGAATCCGGCGGGCGGGGTGCCTGAGGTGTACGATCTCTCGACACGGCCGCGGATGTGGAGGGTGTGAGGGTCGGTGAACTCGATCGAGACATCGTTCTTGTTCATGCCGGGAAGCTCGCCATACAGCTCGTATGCATCCTCAACCTCGCGAACATCGAACTTTGGCTGAAAATTGGGGATGTGGTTGCGGTGGGTGCCGCGGGCGCCGCTGCTGCTGTTGGCACCGCCGGTGCGGGAGTAGTTGTCAAAGTCCTCGAGGAGGCGGAAGAGAGGGGTGAAGGAAGCGTCGGAGGGGGTGTTGTAGAAGTTGCGAGGGAAGAAAGCCATTTCGACGTTGCTCGGTGGAAGGTGATGTGTAAGTGGTGGTTGTATCGTGACTTTTGTCAGTGTAGGCGAAGAGTTCGCAAGAGTGACTGTGTTATGAAATTTGGAGCGGTGCTGAACTTCTTTGCTGTTGTTGTTGTTGCTGTTGTTGTTGCTGTCTTTGTTGCTGTCTTTGTTTGTTCTGGTCTGGCGAGGAAAGAATGACCAGGACGTGAGGGGATCAGGACAGTCGATTTATACACTGAAGGCTGGCTCAGGAATCATCGCTGATGGGTCCAGGAATGAGATGCGAGGTGCTTCGAGAAACCACTCGTACATTGCGGAAAGAACACCATCAGTCTGAAGCCTACTACTGGCGTGATTTGGGCAAGCAGATGCGTTGGCGATGAAGCTTTCGCGATGCTTCTAGGAACTTCGAAGCACAGAAGTCGCTGGATGCTTCTAGCATCTTCGAGGGCTACGCCACTAGCAACGGTCGTCTCTCACCAGCGGACCAACGACACACTTAGGAAACATTTGGAAACCCAATTTCAGCCTACAACGTTTAACCATAGCATCATTTTGACATCACCAAGTCATCTCATGACATGACCTTCGAACACTATCGAAGGGCTTTACGTAGAACATCGCCGAAGCCTTTTGGACCAGGTGCTTCCCATTCTCCCTCGCTTAAATTTTAGAGTTCCGGGCCCCGACCCGGGGTGCGTGCCCCGCAAATACCACAACGACGCAATCCCCCCTTCCCCTCAGCCAATCAAGCTTCTTCCCCGGGGTCAAATGGCTGGTCCGTGTCGGGAACGAACTCCTCCTCAACCGCTCCACTAGGTACCTAGGGTGGTGGTAGTTAGCCAGCCAGCCTGGCCGGCTTTCCAGAGTCCTCCTCTTGCCCCTTGCCTTCAATGGCCAGGTCTAGGCGCTTCGATTTCAGCACCAACACCTATCGTCACCCAATCTCCCAAGAACATGCCCACACCAGTTGCAAACGTGTCCACGATGTCCTTGTCTCATGCACGCGTCCGGATCGAGACAGCAAGGGGCGGAGAAGTGTCTTTCACGGGTCATGCAATCCTGGTCTCCTTAGAGGGCTTACTATCGTCGAACCCGGGAAACTCGCTTCGGGGAAGACGGGCGAGGGATAGGAGGATCCGATGCAATACCCTCCGCAACCAGTTTGACGGCTGCGTCCAACAAGGTGGAGGGCCGAACGCTCAAGGGGGGCCGTCGAGGGTTTCTATTGTCTACCACTCCAATGGGGGAACCTGTACAGAGTTGGGCGAGAGGGCATGCCCGGTAGCCCATGGTGGTGTAACAACGGAACACCCCTCCATCGTGGCTCCACGCCGCTTTTTTCTAGTCAATTCTAGTTTACCTACTATACTTGGCAAGCAAGGAGCAGAGCAGGTGGCTCCCTGGAACAAACTCACTATCAAAATAGGTACGGCATTTAGTCTGGGTTTCATTTCCATTTTATGGGTAACGCACCGTCGCCGCGGCGAGACCGCCCGCCCAACGCATTGCTCTGAATGATTTAAGGTTCAAAACTGTAGTCCGAGCTGTGATCCCAACGCTCATCCGGGTTCATCTCTTCCGAGGGTCAAGCCACAGATGTGGAGGTCGCCACAGCAAAAGTGCCACAGCTAATCGACGACATGCCTTGGACTCAGGGTTCACAATCGAAGCATCCGATTCAGCTGGTTCCTGAACGTCTTCACCTGTACTAGCAGGACCGAATATTGACTGCCTGGCAAGTCCGGAACCGATAGATGCCCCCGCAATTTTGTAAGCAATGAATAACTCGCTCAGGCATCTCCTCCCCACAACTCCGACTTATATATGAAAGATGCGGATGAAACTCTCCCACAAAATTACAGTCAAATTAGGTACAGTGAGAACCGATGTCCAGATATCCATATATGAGTATCATTTGCCATGGCCCGCACGCGCCAATTGTCGCAGTAATGTGACCAAGCCTTTCCCAAACCGTGCAGAGCCGAACCCAAAAGAAGTCAATAACCAGGGAAATGCTTCAGAGTCGTATCACTCTCATGATGAGCGCGTCCTGGTTCGGCTTATTGCTGGTACTGTGGCCTCATGGGGGGGTAGCCTGCAATCATGGCCATACCGGGACGCATGGCAGCCGGCACAGATCCCGGACCGGGACTCTGCACCCTGTTGAAGAGTCCAATCAACCTCCTTCCGACCGATGGCTCCAGTTCCGTACCGTCTCTGGCAATCTTGACCTCCCGGTTCGAGTTCCACGGGTTCCGCAATCCTCTGGTTCGGTAGAAGGGCAGGCGTGCGGTCGACAACCATTCGAGCTTGAACGGCTTACCCCAAGCCTTCGTGGTGCCATCCACCTCCTGGTTCCCGCTCTTCCGGCTGCTCGCGTCGCTCTGGTCCACTTCCTGCTCCTCTTCTTCATCCCGCTGTCTCCCTCCTCCCGTTCTGCTTCCCAAAAGATGGTTCCTCTCGCCGAATCGTCGATAATTCTGCCCTTGGGTGCAAATTCCGTGGGCTCAGTTGGGATGGCCTTGGGTAAATCAACATCGTCCACAGAGTGTGCCTTGGGAGCGAACTCGATAGCGGCATCCGGGTCCTCGTTGATCTGGGAGGTCATTCTCGCATATCCAAAGTATTCGCCTGATTTATTCGCAGAAAAGACAAGATACACGTTGTCAACGGCCTAACCATGTTAGCGAGTGCTCCAAGTTTAAAGGAAACGGCACCTTTACATTGAAAGCAGCATTGAGGGTTTCTTCGTTATGGGACTGGGTTGCCCAGATACCTGTTCTGACACTGAGCTCCAAATCTTCCACAGTCAAGCTCTTCAGGATGAAAAACTTGTCCTTCTGGGATACCGTCTCAACGGCGGCGGTAACTGGTTTGGCCTCGTTCCTTTCGGGCGTTACGCCCTCTGCCGCATTTTCCTTGTCTGCCATCTGTGGCGTGACATCGTGAGGAGTTTGCGACCCAGACGATGCTGCTGGACCAGTAGGTGCCGTTACGCCGGTTGCACCTTCGACTGTGCTCTTGCGCAGACGGCTAACTAGACGTACAGACTGGAATTTGGAGTCGTGCAATTTCTGCTGGGCCGCCGTACAGGTCTGCTCGTCCTTAAAGTTTGCGAATGCGCAATTGCTCTTCGATATCAGGAATAGGGATTCGAGGCCGTTCGCTTCCTTGCACACATGGTGAACTAGGCGCATCAAGTCGGTCTGGGGTGGGAGATTTCCGATCCAAATCGCGTGGCCTAGTTCTATTAACGACTTTTATCCAAAAGAAGCCATAGTTTGCTTACCGCTTTGACGCGGCTTCCGCGGCGGACCTCGGACAATACCAGACCGTCCGTCATCCATTTCTATACCATCAGTCAGCAACGACCCGCCTTGCAGCGTCCCTGTCTGTGTAACTGACCGCTGGGTTGATGGCTGGGAGGGGGAACATGTGCGCTGTTGGGATCAAACCCGTTCGAGGCATGCGACATGCCTCTTGGGTCGTTGTGAGTCGCATTCCCTCCCATGTACTGCGCGGGAACCATTGAGTTTTGGATGACCTGACTTTGAGAATAGTGTCCGGCAGGGGAATAGTAGTATCCTTGAGACATGTGGCCGCTTTGCGGGTGGTTCATAATCATCTGATTCGGGTAATATGCCATGTTCGGTCGAGTTGGTTGCTGGCTCGGGGAAAGCTGATTGGCATAGTAGTGCTGCATCTGTGGATGCTGTGGCATGTAGTAGTGCGGGCTCCCCATGGGCATCGCAGCTTGGCCAGGGTACTGAGGAGCCATCTGAGGCATCTGCGGCATCATCGACGGCGAAGATATTGCGGAGCTGAACCGCTGCTGTTGATGCTGCTGCTGGCCTCCGGGCGCATAGGGATTGTGTCTCATTGCAGCCTGTGGCAGCGCGTTCGCCATACCGTTCATGTTGAAGGCACCGGGGCGGCCAGTGGCCGGTTGCTGTGCCATGTCCAGTTGGGAGGAGAAGGCATGCTGCTGCGGGGGGCGTACTGCTGGTACTGCGGGTAGGGGATACCTTGAGCCTCCATTCCTGGTTTTTCGTCCAGGTGAAGCGACGAGACACCTACAGCGTTCGAGGCTTGATCGGGATCCACGATGGGATACTCGGGGGCGCCGGAGGGGGATTGAACATCTCCCATTGGTAACGTGGTTGCGCGACCTTGAGTCGGAGTTTATACCGTCCACAAACTGCCAAAGAGGGGTTAGTAAAAAAAAGGAGGGCTTCCAAAACCGGTAGTCAAGGGGCCAACGGCGTGAGAAACACGTCCGTCTGTTTGTTTATACCTTCGGCGAGGCACTAGTTCAAGCCTCAAGAGTTCAGAGTTGGCAAGCCCCGACAGAGCAAGCCCGGACGGCAAGGGGATGACGGATGGAGTGGAATATGACGGGTGTGTGATTCCAGGCGCCACAGAGAGATTGAGCTATTTGGTGCAGAGGATCGAATGCCCAAGTTGTGGCCAATGTGGCTAGTTTGCTGAGCCTTTGGAAAGGGGAGGGGGGGTTCCTCTGGAAAGTCACTCAGGGTATATGTGGCAGTTAACCCTGCTCTGATGAAGACTGTGTAATGCGTGGCTCAATGAAATTCCTGGAAGGCGATCAGCTCGTCGGGGCGTCCAATACGAATACAGAGAAGAGCCCGAAGCAGGGGGCACGACGTAGCCTCTCTGGTACCGGGGTGAAGGGGGGGGAGCTGCCGAAGAGGACGGGACGAAGAGACGAGACGCGAGAGGACAGATTAGGAAACCCCAGGCATGTACATCGTGTGGAGAGGCGCGGCCTCAGTGCGGTGCAGTTGCCACTAAAGGAGGACTGTCTCTTACCTGAACTTCGGGGCCCCGAGGCAGGGGTTGCTGCTCCAGGCTGCCGAATAGGACTGTAAGGTCCAGACTTTGTGGAACGCTAATCCGATGCAGTCAGACCGATTGCGAGGCAAAGAGACTCTCGAGTAAGTGGATGTTTGCTGCGCGCTCACTCGAGTGTTGCCTGGAGCGAGAGCAGATGGGGAACTGGGAGGCAAAGAAAGAAAGGCAATGCCAGTGCAGATCGAGTGATAAAACTCTACCAGTCAAGTGCCAAGTCGGCGTAAGTGAGTGAGCGTCCGGCGAAGGCTTCTAGTATGATCGCGTTAGAGTTGCTGCTGCTGCTGCCGGCACTGCCACTGCTGCGTGTTTTTGTCACCAAGGCAGCACAAAGGTCTTGTCTGGTCGTCGAACGTCCAATGATACTTATGGAGGAGGAAGAGCAAAGGCGAGAACGAGGCCCAGGAAGCGAAGAGAGGATGGGGCAAAACCACAGCGCAGAATAGATATCGAGTCGCCGGCAGGACGGTGGCCAAACTCCCAAGGAGAGGAACTCTTAGCAAGGAGAGTATGGGTCTTCCGGGAATCCCAGTCTAGCCCTGAGCAATACCGGGTCTATGGAAAGAGGCGACGGGTTGCTAATGGGTCGAGAGTACTCCGTACCGTACCGTTCGAGTATTTGTGGGATGCTAAGAGGGTGATAGTACGGACTAGTGTCAGTGCCGGAGCCGGGGGAGCTGCCAGAGGAGAAGCAGGCGGACCTGGAGGAACAAGTAGTTGATCGAGTCGAGAACAAGTCCGGAATTCAGGGGCCAAACAGTTGGATGCTCAGCCCGTGTCCAGTGTTAGAGTGGGACACGCCGTCTTGGAAAGAGACGAATATATGGCAGGCAGTATCCGGATAGAATACCGGCATACACTGAGCTGTTGGAAGAGAAAAGACAAGACGGTTCGAGACTGGGGTGACGGCAAGGCGAGATGGGAACAGCCGGGCCAGGTGATGGGTTAAGTGGCGTTCGGGAAGGGGTGGGCTTAGAAAGTCCGAGGTGTAAGTGTGGAAAGTACCTAAGTCAGGGACGAAAACCGTGCAGCCGAAGGAAGAGCTTGGTGGTCAGTTTGGGCAAGGGATATGTGCAGTGGCAGCCCAGTTCAGCCCAGATGAAATGGGGTCCAGGGACAGCTACACTACAGGTAGGAGAAGGAGGGGGTGATGGTAGAAGAGGCGGGTAAGGGGGCACCCTGGATGTGGGAACAAACTGATGTGCATGGCCCGGTGCCCGTTCTGGAACATACATCAGCAAATTGGATGAAGAAACATGGGAATTTTTTTTCCTCGATTCTTGGCTGCCGCTCCGGGATGTGCAAGGGGCACAAATGTGGTGGAATGGCCCTCCTCCCACTTGGCCACGGGGTTGAAGTACATAGCCCGGGTCTAGAAAACAAGGACGGAAGAACAAATGTATAGATGAATACCGTACAGGCCACCGGGCGATGTGTAACTAGGCAGAAAAGAAGGTTGTAAGCAAACAGCATCAAGAAATGCAAAGGCATCATCTGCAGGTAAGGGAGTGGAATCCATCTCTCGCCCCTCCCCTTCTCACTGTTCAAGACCGTGGCAGGTAGAACGACTGAGGAAGAAAAAAAAGTGAGAGCAAACCCACACATACGGAAGAGGGCCGAACGGAGAAGCCAGTAGGCTGAACCGGCACAGCGGCCATAAGCAGACCGCTGAGGGAGTGGAGGGCCGACCATTTGCCACTTGACCCGCTGGACCGTAGGCATTTGGTTGGGGTGTGTGTGTGTGTGTGTGTGTGTGTGTGTGGTAGAGTGTGAGAGCACTTTAGGTGTTGGACTCTGTGACCAAGCAAAAGCCAAAGTGCGAGAGACGAGACATGGGCCGCGCTTGCTTGCCCACTCGTTCGATCTGGCTCCGTCTTGTTAGTTTAGTTCCGTGTCCTGGCCCGGCCCCGGCGCCCAGCCACATCGGTCTTGGGGCCCATCCCATCTCCAATCAACCCGACTCGCCCTCGGTACGTACTGCTTCAGGGTACCACCTACGAATACCTACCTACTTAGGTACTTCAGGCACCTCCTAAGGTACCTAGGTGGGTTCCTACTCCTCAAGGTACGAGACTTGGTGTACGAATACTTTCATCGTCTTCGCAGGCAATGATACCTGTATAGGTACGTACAAGGCCTCCCTCCAAGTTTGCTCCCTGCCATTGATTGCCCTTATTATCTCTGTTGTCATTGTTACTGTTGTTGCCCTGTTTCTTGACGACGGATCGCCACCCCCAAGTCACAAACGTCTTGTCCAGCCGACCAAGGCTGGGTAACTTTGCTTTCCGACAGACATTACCCCCCTTGTGGATGCAGCAAGGAACCATACCCACCACTTGGGTCATCGCCAAAGACCCTTCAACGGATCATCGTTTGCCTTCTTCGTTGCTTTCCCCCCCTCATTCTATCTTTTCTTTTCGTTTGCTTTCTCTCTCTTTTCTTTTCAAACGTGCTTTGGCGTACTGCCGCACCGACTACAACGCATAACTATGGGATGTTAGCCAAAAGCAAGCAACAAGCTGCAGGGCCGGTGACACAAACGACTCCTCTCCCCTAACCCGAATAACCTGTCGGTAGGCTCTTGTGATCCGGACTCTTGTGAGCTTGAAATTACCATATACTCAATACTACTACCAGGCATGATTAGCCTCAAGCTGCGTGCCGGACTAGGGAATCTGGAGGCGGCTACGCGCTTCTAAGGCCAATCATTCGAACGAAGCAACGTCTCACCCAGCGGTCACTGACTTGTCACTCTCTCTGACTACGCCGAATTAGGCATGTGGAAAGTCTGATGTCTCTCTTTTTCATCCATCAGCGCAACGCAGTCGTCACGATAATTTGAAATGAGGACTGGGAATGCTTGCCCCTCGACTGCTGGCTACGCTCTCTAGCCCCCTTTGAAGTCATGACGTGCTGGAAAATGCCAGTCCGACCCTGCGGGGATGACTGGTTGGCGACTACTCCGAGTTGGCGCTCTCTAAAGCCCTTCGTAAACCGGCCCAAACGCAGCGGCAAGCTGGCCAAGCACGGGTTGTCCAGCGGCGTGGGAGCCAGCCAAGATTGCCGACGGGTGCCACCGAGTGGACCAACTGAACGGCCGGGACACATCTCTGAATTACAAGTGCGTACCGGTAGGATGTAGACAAAACTTGGGTGGTGCCATCCTGCTGTACCGTTAATGTGCGTCGTCCGAAGAAGGTATAACACTAATTTTACACTGATAGAGGTTCAGTTTGCGGCGCGATCTGGGCTGTCAGTCAGCCGCATGTGTGAAAGGGAGCTACCTGGGTGTCCGTGTTGTGCGGGGAGCCCGGCGGTCTAGACTCATCCCCCCCAACCCAGAGCCTGTGTATCCGTAGGTATTGTGGCATATCTGGGAAATCTCTGGGCAACTGGGGCCTCTTGAAAGTCCTCAGCCCATGAGTGGCCCCCACGAGAACGTGAGGACGTTTCTCGCTCACGCACGCACGCGCGCGCGCAACCAACTCGGAAGGTGTTGTGGACCCAGCCAAAGTCGTATTGTACGTACGTATCCGTAGTGCACACTATCGTATGTAGGAGCAGTCGGCCAGTCAAGAGTGGGCTATGGAATGATTATGAGCGAAAACAAGACCAGGTTCCGCAGTGAGGTACCTACCTATTGAGGTCGACATGCCTTAGAAGAAAGAGGTGGTTGTAAAGTACGAATACGATGTAGGCACCTCGGATGACAAAAAGGATGGTAGTGATAAGGATATCGGCCATTACTTTTGTCACCCGGGTGGTAGGTTGGCCAAGTATCGTAGGTGGCGAATCGTGAATTGTACGGAGTACGTAGGGGCTCAAGGAACTGACTGAGATGGAGATGTTAGATACCTACCAGGCTGCGTCGGGAAGTGCGCGACATGGATTTACTCGAGGACGGGAAGACGCAGGAAGGAAACGGGCAGTGGACGCGCGATTCAACCGCGACTGCAGCGTGGGGCGAACGAGCGGGGCCACCAGGTGCCCATTGCCCCTGTCCTGTCGGAGACGGATCAGGAAAATGGATGGGCAAAAGAATTGGATATACGATGTACTATGTAGGTAGACTAGTAGGCCGAGGCCGGACGCCGCAACCGAACTTACCCACTGTCTCCACGCCTCAGTTAAACCAGCTGTCGGCAAGGATACCGTCATACGTCCTCGTCATGGTGTTGGGTAGGTGTCGGGTATGATGCGTACCTACCTATACTGTGTTTATCCGACTGTGTTAGGGTCTCATTGTGTGTACAGGTACCTACCGCGAACCTATGCGGCCTTACCTAAGAGGGTGCATCTTCGTCTCTGTATCTTGCTGCCTACCTACTTAGGTAGGTAGGTAGGCAATATGATAGGCACCTACCTAGGTACTATGCAAGCAAGATACTGGGTAAGTACCCGAGTTACGTGCCTACCTAGGTACCTACCCCTCTCCTCAACCCCCCGACAATCCTCTGTAGCCAGTAGCCACACATCGGTCCAACCTGGGCGGACCAAATTTTGACGACATGTCCAACATGGGATTCTCCAAACTTTTCGATTTTTCTCTTGTATTCAAAAACCCACTTGCGTTGCGGCCCTTCCCCTGTTTCTTGGACAACCCCTGTCTTTACCAGGACATGCTTTCTTTCCCGTCTCGTCGCTCGAAACACTTGTAGCTCGTGGCAAAAGGGTCATCACTGGCCCATGGAGCTTTTTTCTCTCATCCAATTGTCCAATCAATCATGGCTATTTTCGTCGCGACTCTTCGTAAATGAGTACCAGCGCGCTTTCGGGATCCAAGCACCGACCGAACCCTGTAGGCTGTTACCTGAACAGAAAGGACCCTTATCAGCCCAGTGGCTATTCGTACGTGCTTCGGACCTAGGTAGGTAGGTAGGTACAGGAAGGTGATCAGACGTATCAATCTACCTACCTAGGTAGTACCGATCTCTAGGTAGGTACCCAGGTAGATAGATACCTGAGGTACCTACCTACCTAGGTATGTAGGTAGGTGGATAGCGCCGATATGCGCTGACCGGAACCTTTGCTCCGGAACAAGTACCCAAGTATTCATACAAGTGCTCCCGCACCTTGGACGGCTAGCCAGCCACATAACTCATTTATAGGTAGTGTATCCGTAGCCCGTACGGATACCAGTGCATGTAAACTGCGTGGTGGGTTGAGTCGAGACAGAAATGGAGAAGCAACAAGAAAACTTCGTGTATCCATACCCAACCAAGCCAGGCACCCAGGTCAAGAATCCTGAGCCGCCATTCGGGACGTAGGCACCTGTCGACATTCATACGGGCGGCCGGCAATGATAGCGGCCGTCGGTCGACATACTCGCCACAGGCAACCAGGGGCTCCAGCTGACCGACGCAGATCTTTAACCCTATCGGCAACGCGATCGCCGTCGCATGTATCACGCATCCTCCTCCTACAGTCGTCACAACTTCCACATCATGATATAGAGTGAGATCATAGCTAGCCCGTTTTGAAGCAACACCGTCCGGGTCGATGAGGAGATTACCTAGCCCGACCAACCCTGCCTGGTTCAATCCAAGTTGCCAAGATGCACAGTTTGAGGTTCGATGGATGGAAAATATCCGCACAGGCCAAGCAATTGTGCAAACCAGGAATGCCATCCTGGTAGATAGACCCATGTAGCGGAGGTCACCGAATCTATCCGGCCGGCAGGCAGAGCGTATTCTCATGTGTGTATGGAGTATCCGTACGGAGTACTGTATGCATAGGTACTACTGGTCCTATTTCGTATAACCAGCTTGTCGCATCCTCTTTCTCTGCATTCTCGGCCACCTGATGGTTCTTAGCCGCGTCGAGAGCAACACCACACCACCTGGTAACGGCTGCGTTTCGCGTCTCAACTACTCGCGTCACATCATCATTCTCATCTAATTCGGGTTCGCGACGGTTGAGTACAGAGGAGTGGAATGTGCAATGGACAGCGTTCAAGAGTACCTAGCTAGGTAGTTTACGGCGAGTCGACCGCCACATTCAAATGTGCAATGGCCAGTAACGTACACCTGTGACATCGATTTGACGTCTGGTTCGAATCGGCGAACCAGGTGGCAAGTCTGGCTGGTTTGTCATCGAAACATCCCTCGGTTTGGTCGCAAGCCGGGCCACATTCTGCCTAGTGCACTGAAACGACTGAAAACGCCAGGGCTCAGTGAAGGCCGTCCAAGCAAGAGGCAGCAGACGTGGGAATTGACAAGCTCCGTGCATCGAGTCAATGCCCGACCTGTCGTCGGCCGTGCACCTTGGTGGCGACACATTGAAATCTTCTCCAGTACCAGTCGCCAGGCTTTCCAGCGACTACCTACCTAGTAAGCATCTACATAGGTAGGTAGGTAGCGCTTGCCGGCTGCCTCGTCCTTGCACCTTCCATTACCGAGGTAGGTACCCTCCCGCCTAAGTACCGACCTAGGTACAGTACTCCGTACGCCACGGGATTCGCGTTCAATCATTGCAGACAGGTACGGATCCTTGCATGCATTTCCGGCGGCATGTAAGCTATCAAGCCACATGAGAAGTACCCGTCAGCCACGTCTACCTACCTGTATAGGTAGGTAGCCTGAGATGCATCGATTGACTGTAAATCTCGAACGCTGGGGCATACCTGCGTACCTACGCCTTGGTTACCTACCTACGTAGTCATCTCATTGATGTATGGAAGGCACGTCCGCTGATCTGCTGGTGTCTGATGTAGTCCAACCACCTCGACTTGGTCGTCATCTTGGCTCCATCTTCTCAAGTGGCGTGTGCCGACGTTGATGCGCTTATATGATAGGACACATTGGAACTAATCCCTTTGGGTACCTTTGTGCTGCCAGCGACATACCTAGGCAACCGGGCCTGCCAGGGTTGGGCGAACGTAGACTACCTAGGTACCCACCACTACATAGTACAGCTTTTCGGTAGCTTTTTACTCCGCGTTCGGGGTACGCCACCGGTGGCAAACAGACCACCCGTTTCATTCGTTGCCGATATATTCGGCGGTGCTGTGGCTTGGTGGGAGTTTGGACTTTGTAGGTAGTGTAAGTTTCGACGATGATCATATCTCGAAACTCGCTGGTCCACTGCGGCGCCGCACCTCTCAAGGACAAGCTTATGCGAGCCTTCGAAACCAGCTGCTCCGACCGAGGCTACCACTCGTCTCTCTTCGTCCCCGGGACTCGTGGGTGCGTGCAGCGTTTTGGTGGCATGGATGGATGCAACTGTGGCAATGGCAGCCTTCACCAGCTGTTCCGGAAAGTCTTCCCGATGCCCATATCGCTGTGCTAGTGGTTATTCATGCATAGACGAGGAGGTCATCGTTCATGCTGCCAATGACACTGGAGATCGGCTGCTCAAGTATATGGAAAGTCCGTCAGTAGTCTGTGGCTCGCAACAGCACCCCCATCTCCGACATGTTCTTGGCCTGGCTCCTTCAGTCGAGCCAGATAATGCCGTGGCTGCAGGGTGAAGACATACACTATGTACTACGCATGCACGCGGCAGGCACATCACCCGTGGCAATGCTACTACGAGTTAGTTGCTGCCACTGCCGATCTTATGGACTCTTGCCAAACCCGAGCCCGAGATATCGGTCGCGAGACTTGGTGCGGAATACGACGGGCGGGAGCCGAGACCACCAACGGTAACGCACATTCGTTTACGAGGCGAAGAAACTCGTGTCATGCGCCACACGCTGATCCGGGCCAACCCGTGGTCTGACAAGGACGGCGCGCCGACACCGAGAAGTGTCCCGGCTGTCGGACCATCCGGCGTCACCTGTGGCCCTGACGCAGTTCCTGCACCCGGTGAGGGCCAAAGGGGAGACTCTCATACGTTGCGCTGGCTTCGCTGCCAGAACTGAACGAGGAGATGCGAAGACGATGTGTAGCAGCATCGCGATGGGCAGGCTCTTGCCTCGTCGCGGGATTCCTGACCGCGGTTATTGGCCACTTCATACATGAAGGGGACCTCGATACTCACCTGGTGTCAAGCGCTCCGGGGGAACAATGACCAGTCGCCCGTTCCGTACTCCGTAGTCATACTCGTCACTCCCTTTCTTCGGTGAACACCTCCGAGGTCGGCATGCATCACACGGGATACGTAACGAGTGGTTGGCATGGCGCCATCCACTGATGCGTTACGCGAGCTTTGTGCATCGTGTCGAGTGGGCTACCTTGCGTGGATGCATCTATGTCATCCGGACGCCCGTCCGGATAGGCGCCACCAACTCACCAGAGCGTCTCGATGGTATTACTGCCCGTGAATGTTAAATGGCGTTCCGATATTACATCACAGACGGAAATTGATTTGCCGTGTTAAAGCGTCCTTAGACGCACGAGGTCGGGGAGATGTGCGATGGATCAGATGAACAGGTGTCTCATTAAAACTGCTACATGCCTTGTGACGTACAACGCTCCCACCCTAATCATGAGACTGCCCGACGACCTTTTTAGTCCTTCTTCAAGGGAAGGAGGACCTCCTCGATACCATTCTTAGTGATGATCATCATCTGCAGATGGTCACCGACCTCAATATGTCTCTCGACAGCTCCGTCAAACGCATCCTTGACGAGGATCTCGGCCTCCTTGCGCTCCAAGGGGACGCGGGGGCGCTCTTGCAGCTCGTGTCCGATGCCGCTGCCCGGCACATGCTGGTTCTTGAAGTTGACCTGGTTGTCAAGGAATGGCGTGATGAGACTGGCGGCAGCGCCGCCTGCTCGGGACTGCTCCCTCTCGTAGCTGCCGACGGGGTCGTAAGAGAAGACGGCACCGACGCCCTCCTCATCCAGACCTCCAAGAATGGCATAGACGTAGTAGGGAAAGAAGCGCTTCTGGTAAAGGATGGTAGAGAGGCGCTTGGCGCAGGCGGTGACGCTCATGGGCTTGCCATGGCGGTAGCGGTAGATCTTGCAGATGGTGTCGAGGCGGTCCTTGAGGGCCTCGCCGTCGGCCGCGAAACCGACAACAGAGAGCAGAATCGTCGCGTCTTCTTGTGTTGACGTGGTACCGCCGATCTTGAAGACTTTGGGGGTGTATCTAGAGTTGATGCTGTATCCCGAGGTGCTACGGGTGTCGCCCGCCATGATGGCGAAGTCGGCGCCGGCGATGGCCAGGGTTGAGCCGCCATTGTCGGTGTAGCTATTGTGGAAGGCATGTTAGCTGGAGAATACTGCGAGAGGGCCATTCGATGAGAGGAGAGCTTCGTACGGGTTGAAGCGGTGCTGTCTGAACTCGCCATTGGCCTTCTTGGGGGCCTCGGAGAAGGAGTAGTTGGGCCCGTTCATCAGGGGATTTTGGCTGAACATAGCCATGGCTGCGGTTTATCTGAGGAGAAGAAAGAAAAATGGGTAGAATTATTCGTAACTGGTCGTGAGGGGGCAATGTCGGTAGTCTATGGAGTTCTCGTGAGACGATGGGTTTCGTTTGTGGTGGGGTTTAGGGGACGTCGTTGCTGTGATGGAGTTTCGAGGCTGCCGACCGGTGTGCTTGAGAAGCCCCGACTGCGTCGGAGCACGCGTCAAGCTGGCAGCCTTGCTGAGCTAGGTGGGATGGGCGGGCAGGGGTAGCTAGCTGGGTCGATGACTAAGCCGATTCGTGCAGGGGTGTTAGTTATTGCTTTCACGTGGGAAATTTGTAAGGGGCTAAGGGAAAGTACGGGGGAAGGAAGGAAGGAGGACCCTATCGTCACTGTGCAGCTCCCAGGCACCAGGGAAGACACTTGCGAAATCCAAATAAAGCTCTCCCAATCCGCAAAATACTGCAATAAACCGCAAAAGTCCACCAAAACAATTCGGATCATTGACCACACGTCTCACGGTGTCGGGGTCTAGGGCCCTCTTTGCACTCCTCCAACATGACCCGCGACATTCGGCAGCGGGCGCTGGAGAAGATCGCGTCTCTCTCCGCTACCAGCCCCCGAACATCGTTCGATCGCTCCGATCTTGACCGGTTGTGCAAGGCTACCCAGGCCGCTGGGAAGGGCGTCAATGGCTACTCGCCCAAGCAGCCGTCTTCGTCTCTTGGGAGATGCCCCATGGTACCATTCTTCCATTCTCGTTGCCCATCACCGGCGTTTCTATACGTTCGTTGGCACCGAGAGCCCTGGCTAACGAGCTTTTGAACATCGTAGACAATACGCGAATTCGAGGTTCTGCTGTCGCTATGTAAAGCTGCGCCCGCTATCCAGACGAGCCAGAGCGCCCAGAAGCTCGCTCACCAGCTGATTCCCTACATACTTGAGGCGCACATTCAAGTGTTTGTTCCGTCACCCTTCTTCAGAAAAGTTGAGCCTTCGCCAACTGAGGTGCTGGCATTCCACGTCACGGCCGCGCTGCTAACCCTCGCCTCACACTATGATGACTTGTACGAGGTCGTTTCGGACAACATATGGACATTCATCAATGCTTGCAACCATGCCGCAGACCATACCGTCCCCCCCATGCGGATGACGAGGACCCGAATCTCGAAGACGCCATCAGGACCGCCACGATTGCTGTTTCTCTGCTCGGTTTCCTCGACGCGGCGTCAGCGCAGGCAGACTTCTGGAAAGCTGGAGGCCGGCTGGCTCTGCTACAGCGATTCAGGGATATCCTTTCGGAGTCGTTCTTGATTGCGGTGGAGACGGCCTTCTCTACTATCAGGAACTCACAATCCTCGGACCGTCATGCACGAGAGTGGAAGAGATACCTGCGGCACTATTCAGCTGCTGGACGACCCCTCGGAGCCATTCTGCTGCAGAGAAGCTACATATGGCTTCTTGTTGCCGGCACGTCACTGTTGGTCGCGGATGCGTCGCTTTTGCGCGGGACTCACATCCTCGATTTGCTCATGTTAGGGGATGGGACTTTCAGGCCAGGCTCCCCACGTAGTTCCGATGCTGATTATCGGTCTCTGGACTTTTACACCACTGTGGCTGTCGATCAGATGAACTACCTGGAGGCCGGCGAGGATTACCTCAAACTTGGTTCGGCATGGCAGCAGAGACTGGCCTTTGCTGTCAAGTCGGCAGCTCTGATCAGCTACCTCAACTGTTCGCTCATAAATGAGGAGGTGGCAGACATCGACGTGCTCATTACCTGGTTGGAGGAGACTCTTGCGGATCCCCTTCAGATGGCAGACGAGAACCTGGCGGCAACAGTCCTGAGGTCGATTGCGTTGGTTTGCAAGATCTCTAGAGGATACGCAGCGACCGCTAGTCGCCTTTTGCCTCGCTTCATTGTGCAAAGCGTACCGAACGCTCGTACGGTTGCGGTTGCGTCCAAGAGTCTCGCATTTGTGCTGCAGATGCTCTCTCACGATGCCGTGATCACGACCCTGTATACCCTTGGCAACGTCCTTAGCCCTGGTTCTGATAGATCCATGACGAACGGAACAAACGGCGACATCGGTGTGGACGGCGCCCATCCTCTCTACTCCAACCGCCAGTCGACTGGTAGTAGCATTTCCTTAGCAATCACTGGCGAGGAAGAGACGGCCATGGTATACGGCAATGTCGTCCAAGCTATCTGCGGTGTTGCAGCCGCTTGCAACGATGAGAAAATCACTGCCTTGGCGCAGTCCATGTTGCTGCAAAAGATCGACAAAGTCAACAGCAACGTTGACGCTCAGATCATTAGCGGCGCTGCAGCCCTCGCTTTGAAGGGCGGGCAACTTGAGTTCCGGTCGCTCCTCAAGGTGTTTTCCAGAGTCTGCCATCTTGGAGTTGTCAACCACAAGGACTCCCTTTTGGTCGCTGTAGGTTCCCCCAGCTGCCAGGCACAACATGGGGGATGCTAACACCCAGCAGGTAATGAAGGCACGAACACACATATCGGCAAACCTCTGTCGCGGATCGCCACTTTACGACATATACTGGGAGCATCTACTTGAGAGTATCATCTCCATGGGTGATGTCCATCAGTCAAACCACACCAAGGAAGCAGACGTCCAACTGGCTGCAAGAGAGATCGCTGAGTTGCTGCACCCCTTGGCTGTCTTCATGTCCACAAACGACTTGGCATTCAACTCTGTGACTGATGATGAATCGCACTCCATGATCAGAGACGCCTGGTTCAACATCGTTGTTCATGGTTTCACTACACAGACAGAAATGGGTAAGAAATACCTTGACGAGCTTCGAATCATGGCTGTGCACTCTCCTCCTTTGGTCGCAGAACAGCGGGGAGAGCAGGTTGAGAGTGACATCGAGCTGAACACTGTTCTGCGTCGAGGCATGTCTTCCGACCGAGAGTCGATGCAGAAGAAACATCTTACCGAGTTGATTCCCAACAAGGCCGCAGAGATCAAGGGGCTAAGCTACCGTAAGATCATCTTTTTGCATGCTGCATACCTAGTCGAGAGCCTGCGCGCCGATGCTGGCGATTGCACCAAAGCTCTCTCCTACTTTTTGGAGCCCAGCATGCGTAGAGGAGAAGTCAGCAGTACTATGGAGGGTATTGCCGCCGCGGTGGTAAACAAGTATCTGCGCAAGACCTTGGGCGGTACAGATGCTACCTTTTCCGCACAGTACGCTGCGAGTCAGCTCGTCGCCATCTTCTGCGGCTGTTGTCATCGAATCGAGCGCGTCCAGCAAGCTGCCTTTACCTGTGCCGACCATATCATCAACCAGGTTCCCTCTGCTCTGTGCCACCGGTCCTCGCTCTTTGCTCTGTTGGAGCTCTTATCTCTGATGTGGTCGAGTTGCTTGGAAGCAGAGACTGATCTGTATGCACCACGATCGAAGTTCACTTCTGAACTCGGAGATGTGTCTGTCGAACTTTCAGATGACTACAACTTTCGTCGTCATACCTTGGAGGCTCTCAACCGCAAGGCCAAGCAATGGGTCTCCGGTGTGATTAGTCTGGCTCCCTTGGACATCAAGGGTCTTCTCCAGACGTACTTGTCCGAATTTGACGACGAGGGAGCGTACGGCCATATCTCCCTGGGCCGCTCATTCGCCATTGAGCTTGGTTCTCTCATGCCCTCCACCGACCAGAGACTGCAGTCTTTAGACCGAGTCGGAGATTGCAGCATCAACACCGGCTCCGACTTCATTGCTCAGTACACGACTCGCCAAGAGTACCGGTACGGCGAGACCCTGCCCGAACGCGGCAATGAATTGGTGAACTTCATGCAGCTGAACCGTAGAGCGTCATTCCTCAAGTCATCAACCTCGATTGCCAGCGACAGCGCCAACGCAGCCACCGCTCTGGCACACGTCGAGGCCCGCATTAAGAGCAAGAAGACGACCGCTCTGACCGAGGTTCGCGAAATCTTACGCCGAGCAGCAGCTCTGCTGTGTCGCAGCGACCGGGACGAATCTGCCGTCGCACACTACCTCGTCAGCATTCCATTCGCCATGTTTACGAAGCAGTCCATCAAGCTGGGCGTCTCCCTGTGGCTGGGCGTGATGAACGAGAACCCACGCCTCGAACCGAGGCTTCTCACAGAAATTGCTCAGCAGTGGGAAGTGACGATTCAAAATAGCTTGGGGCTGTTTAGCCATGCCATGTCGTGAGTTATTCTTGAACCTTGGCCCGAGCGAGCTAACGAACATGCAGACACCCCGATCCCTTCTTCTTGAAGGAGGAGTTTGCGCCTAGTGATCTAGAGGCTTTAGCCAAACGCAAGCAGCAGGTGCACAACCTGCTTTCGCCACACACACGGCTGCTGCAGTTCTTTGCAAGCCACTTTAATGCCACTCGCTTGGGCAGTCCGGATGTTCAGCGGATCTTCCTGCGCATGCTCGATGTCACCCTGGACGCTGTGCGCTCATCGACATCGCACCCGATGGCACGAGAACTGCGGTTTCAAATTGTGCTGTTTGGGCTGAAGGTGCTACATGTGTGCACCACAATTGGCGCCATCGCGCAATGGCGATTCAAGGAGAAGATCCTGTCTGCTGCGCTCAGCTGGTTCCGATTCGCACCAAGGTGGTCCTTTGGCAGCAACATCCTGCAGCTGAAGACGGAAATTCGCCTGCTGACCGATATCGTGGCTGCGCTGAAGAACGTTGCGTTCATTGGGGCCAATGCTGCGGACACCATCAAGTCTTTACAGGCCAAGGAGAATCTCCTTGTCCTCCTCTTGGAGAGCGAGCAGGCACGTCTATCGGTATGGGTTCACCCGCTCGGCGAGCAGTCCAAATCCCACGGACAGCCTAACAAGGCTGTTATTGAGGTAAGTATCCAGACAGTCATTTTAGATAAGTCACTTACGCTTGTAGACCGCTCTTGCGCCTCTCATCCGAGTCGCTTGGGCCGAGGACCCGTCCATTGCCATTGAGCTCGTCACACGGTTCCCGTATCCCCGAGTTCAGCGCGAGGTGAGATGGCTGTTGATCAACTTCCCGCAAAAGGCCATTTCTGAGCCGGAGGGACTGCCCATCCTCCTGGGTGGCTCTTTGCCTAACGACGTCGGCTTCCAGCTGAAGGTGAGTTATACTTGTGATGATTTACCGCCTGATACTGACCGCAGCAGTATCTGTTGTTCTGGTCGCCTGTGAACCCTATCACAGCGGTCACGTACTTCCTCCCCGCCTACCGTAATCACCCGTTCCTGATGCAGTACGCGATGAGAGCCCTGGAGAGCCATTCCAGCGATGTGACGTTCTTCTACGTCCCGCAAATCGTGCAGACGCTGCGGTATGACGCGCTGGGCTACGTAGAGCGGTACATCTTGGAGACGGCTCAGTTCTCGCAGCTATTCGCCCACCAAATCATTTGGAACATGAAGGCAAATGCCTACAAGGATGATGACGCAACCATTGTAGGTTTAGTCAAGCCCATCTACAGGTGCGACGCTAATGTGTGCCAGCCTGATGCTATTAAACCCACACTGGACAAGGTCACGGAGAAGATGATTGCAAGCTTTAGTGAGGTGGATAGGACCTTTTACGAACGCGAGTTTGCCTTTTTTGACGAGGTCACGGACATCTCGGGTAAATTAAAGCCATACGTCGGTCGGTCCAAGCCGGAGAAGGCTCAGAAGATCGAGGAAGAACTCCGCAAGATCAAGGTGGAGGTTGGCGTCTACCTGCCAAGTAACCCCGATGGCGTCGTAATCGGTATCGACCGCAAGTCTGGAAAGCCTTTGCAAAGTCACGCCAAGGCGCCTTATATGGCCACATTTCGCATCAAGAAGAACAAGGGCAGCCTCGAGGATGTCAATGACATGCTCGAGGATGCGCACAAGAAGGATTCGCCGCCCATGCCGGAGAATACTATTGAGGTGTGGCAGTCGGCCATTTTCAAAGTGGGTGATGATTGCAGACAGGATGTGCTTGCCCTGCAGATGGTTGCAGCATTCCGCGGCATCTTTCATAACGTCGGCCTGGACGTCTATGTCAACCCGTACCGCGTCACGGCCACAGCCCCCGGGTGCGGCGTCATTGACGTGCTACCCAACTCGGTATCGAGAGATATGCTAGGCCGTGAGGCCGTCAATGGCCTCTACGACTATTTTATTTCCAAGTACGGCAACGAGGACTCGCTTCGCTTCCAGCAGGCACGCAGCAACTTCGTCAAGAGCATGGCAGCCTACTCCATTATCTCGTTCCTACTGCAATTCAAGGACCGTCACAACGGCAACATCATGATCGATGATGCTGGCCACATTCTGCACATTGATTTCGGGTTCTGCTTTGACATCGCCCCTGGAGGCATCAAGTTCGAGCGCGCACCGTTCAAGCTGACGACTGAGATGCTGGCGGTCATGGGCGGCAACCCAAACCACCAGGCCTTCAAGTGGTTCGAGGAACTCTGCGTCAAGGCATTCCTCGCCTCGCGGCAGCACTGCGAGAAGCTCAGCCAGATCGTACTCCTCATGATGGACTCAGGCCTGCCATGCTTTAAGCCCGAGAGCGTACAGCACTTCAAGGAGCGCTTTGTGCTGGAGCGTAGCGAGCGCGAGGCGGCAGACTTTGTCAAGGACCTCATCCGCCGGAGCGCCAACAGCTACTCGACCGGCGTGTACGATCAATTCCAGCTCCTGACCAACGGTATCCCCTACTGATCCGGGCCCAATCAAGGCTTGATAGGAGGGAGGGTGTTGGTGGCTGTGTAGGCCATTATTGTTTTCCATTACTTGCCTTGTTTGTATCGTTCCTCGGGTCTTGTTTTCGACCTCCGCCGCCGCCGTTATTACTTGGATTCGCTATGGGGGGTCGTTCCTCATCTTTTCCGACCACGTTCGATATTGTACTATCCGGCATTGCCTTCGCTCTAATAAACCCCGTGCAATTGACAAAGGCCCTCCGTGAGAGCCGCCTTCTTTTTCTCCCGTTTTGCCTTCTGATGGAGCGGAACCAACAACATGATGTTACGGATGGTTGAATTTATATACTTTTTTCTTCTCTTGCCTCTCGGCTTGCGCCGTTTTCCTCTGCTGCCCTTTTCTGTCCCCCGGTCTCTCGTTGATTCATGCCTGAAACGTGAAGAGTGGATTGATTGGTGGTTCTCCGGCAAAACAATGACAACGGGAAGAGAGACCCCGCCGATCCCCTCCTCCTGCTCGCTCCCCTTCAGCCTGTGTTTTGGCAGGGTTGCCGCGGAAGAGATGAGACATGCTACCCTGCATACGGATAGACGAATCGGAAGCCCGGAAAGGGAAGAAGAAAATGGTTTGAAGAAAATGATCTCAACTCCGGTCGCTGGAGGAATGCTACAAGATCCACTCCGAAACGATGCTACCTTTTTTTTTGTTTTGTGAACCGCCCGCCCATGCCGTTTCCCACGCCTTTGTTTATACATGTGTTTTTGCAACCCCCCCCGCGCGGGTTTCCTTCCTGTTCCCGTCTCCGCCTCCGCGTCCCGTCCCGTCGCCCGCGCTTCCCCTGCTTCGATAGATCTACAAGTGCTCTCCCGTCACGGAAAAGTAAGTGCAAGAAGTAAATATCACTGGGGCTTAAAATTTACAAGACCTGCGGTCGATTTTTGCCATGATTAGAGCGACCTTCTGGGTTGGCTGTGATATGGCCCGGGCAATACCCAAGGCTACGGATGATCGAGTTATTGATTGATGTGCGTGTCGACGTTGTACGTTGCATAGTCGACATGCACAAAGGCACGGTCGACATTGGGCACCGATTCGAGGAAGTAGGTCAGAACCTCACTGAGGTCGTGGCTGTCCTTGAGCGGCATGTTGGCGTCGAGGACGATGTCAACTTCAACAAATAGCTTGTCGCCTGCATGGTAGGCCCGGAGGTTCTGGATCTGCTTGATGGACGTGGCGAAGCGCATGGTGAGGTAGAGCACTGTTGCAGCATGGATTGTCAGTTACCAATTCCCCTTGCTTGGCGTTACGAGTATGAATGAGAGTGGCAACAAGCCCCAGACGCGGCGGAGGTATAAACCAAGCAGAAGAGTATGACATGGGTCTGGCATAACAGGGTTCAATCATATTAAATGTGGGGAAGACGAGACGGCAGGGGAAGCAAACAGGAAAACGAAAAGCAAAGAAAATTGCACTTACGGAGATTTCTCTCGTCCGATGTCGCCGAGAAGCCGGTCAAGTTTCGGACGTGGTGCGCCGAGGTCTGGCTCCAGTTAACGACGACGACAGCCGACAAAAGCAGACCGCCGAGGGCGTCGAGCCACCAGATTCTGGCGAAGTAGCCGACGATGGGGAACAGGATGGAGCCAGTGTTGAAGATGACATCGGTCATGGCATCGTCGGCCCTGGGCGGAGAATGTATTATTAGACAAGTGCGCCAATGTTGTATTGTATTGTCGATCAGGAGACGGCAACGTAGACGCTTTGCGACGAAGAGCAACAAGGTTGCAGCGAAAGAGGAGCACGAGGGCGGGACCACTTACAAGGCACGAACGCTCGAGTTCTTGATGAGACGACACCAAAGCCAGCATAAACCCTTGATGACCACGGTGCCCACCATGATGGAAATGGCAGGAATACCTCTGTTGTTCCTCCAGGTCAGCATTATACTAGCGGGTGGTAACAGCGTCGGATGCAACATACAGTTGGACGATTTCACGGTCCGGGGACATGAGACGGTTGATGGCCTCCAGGCCGACCTGGCAGAACGATGTGACCATGATGATGGAGAAGACCAGAACGCCAAGAGGCTCGAGACTGTGACGAGTCAGCACGCCGCGCCTCCCCGGGATGCGACAAAAAGAGTCAGTCGGTGGGGCGGTTGCTTGCTTACCGTCGTCTACCCACGGGGTAAGAATGCTGGTCATTCTGACTGGCGGCGATGAGCCGGGTTGTCGTCCATACAATGGCGGTGCTAAGGAAGTCGAGGACGGCGTCGACCAAACTGGCAAGCACGGAGACGGAGGGGACAGAAATGACGACGATGATTTTCCCGAGCAGCAAGGCGGCGTTGGCAACGAAGTTGACCCAGATGGCGAGAGTGACGATGGGGTCGCTACTGTCAAGGTCGCCGTCCTCGAGCCAAGGGATCTCGGGCTTGGGTTGATCGGCTAAACCTTCCTCCTCATCTGTGCCGTTGAGAAGTGGGGTGGACTCTGTAGACCGGAAAATGTCCTTGGGTTTGCGCTTCGCCTTTTGCTGTATGCTGTTTGCCGAACTGGTCTGCTCCGTGCTGCTGTTCTGTGCCGAAGCAGGGTTGTTGGTAGTACCGTAGGCGAGGCCGCCGCGCGAGGGTGGCGAAGATGGCGTTGAAGACTCCTCAGTAATGGTCTGGGGCACGTCAAGGGGACGATAGGCCGAGGCGTCGAGAGCTTGGTGGTACTCGTTGAGAAGGTCGTGGGGTACGGATGAATCCAGCAACTGGTCGATGTAGAGATACATGCGAATCAGATCATTGTTTCTCTCATAGTATTCGCGTCTTGAAGGGATTGGCAAAACCGGCGTCAGCATTTCTGATCCGTTCACTGCAAGGGCTCGGATTGGTCGGCCATGTGAGTCGAGTCGGGGAGGGGGGACGCGCACAGCGCATCACACCTCTCACCTCTAGCACTTGGTGACGCAGGGTCCAGGAAGGATTTGCCGACGGCGCAAAACTCACATATGCTTTGGCATGACCTCCAACTCGGCCTCGGTCTTCCAGTAGCGCTCCCACTGGTAGCGCGGGTTGCTGTTTCCGATAAGACGCATGCTCCTCATCTGAGGGCCAAATATGAGTTCGCTGAGGCGGCGCTCCTCAGCGGCGGACCGATGGTGGTGGTCGTCGTCCGAGTGGTGCAGGAAGCCCAGCAGTGAGGTGTTCTCGTGGTCTTCTTCATCGTCGTGTCCTAACTGGTGGTAGGCAGGACTCTTCAGGGACTCGCGCAATGTAACATTGGAGCGGTTTCGAATGAGCGAGACCAGGGCGCCATTGCCTCTCGTAGCGAAGGGATTCGGATCGGTGTCGGGGCTGAGCACTGAAGGACGCTTGAATGAGCCTACCCGAGGGCTGCTCGAATGGTGAGGTTCCTGCGGCAAGGTCATCTTGGGCCGGCAGGACTGAAAGCGACGAAGGAGGTCGGAGATGGGCTGGGATGAGTTGGGGGGTGGGGGGGGTGGGAGGAGCGTCCGATCAAGGGAGGGACTGAATGTGTAGACGGAGGAAGAGAAAGAAAGGAGTGAGCGAGAAAAGAAGAAATATTAACCGGCAAGATGCGAGGGAAAAGCCGAGATAATAGATGGGCTTGATATTGTCATGACCCAACGCGCGCAGACAGCTTAATTCAGTGTGCAGAGCGCACCCTAGCCTGGTCTTGAGAATATGCCAAAGCAGACAGCTCCAGTGACAATGGACCCGGGAGGGTCTGAGGCGACGAGAGCCGGGGAGGGGTCCCCCTTCGCCTAGAGCTTCCCTAAGGCCCCAACGGGGTTCAGATTTGATGGCTGAGGGTATGCTTGGCGAGGGGAAAACGCGGTGGCACGGGCGTTGGTAGCCCGGCCAATGTTGTATCGGAGGAGTGGCTACTCGCGTTTGAAGCGGCCGGCGCACCATGGATGCAGCTTTTTCCTGTCCATCCCATCCGCTACCGTCACGTCGTCAAGAGGGTCCTACCCAGCACATTGTTCAGTCTCCTAGGAGGCCGAGCGGCGAGGAAGATGGAAAATAGGGCGGGCTGCAGGGAACGGCAGTTTCGACCACCCCATAAAAACAAAAAAAAAGGTTTTGTCTATTTTACTACCTGCTCTGCACAGCTCACCAGCTTCGTCTGGAAACGGGCGGGGACGAGGGGCCACCTCGTGTCAAATTGCCCGCCCATTCACGTTGAGCTGGTGTCGGCTCTTGCGAGCAAATGGGTTGCATTCTGACGTCCCGAGTGGACAACGGTGACAAGCTGGACCACGAACATACCATATGCCCGGAGCTCGAGTCTCGATTGTTCAGCTTGTTGCAGAGCCAGTGGGCATGTAACATACTTAGGTACCAGGTATCTACCTCAGATTTAGGTGGATTGGGTACTCCGTAGGTACCTTGTGTGCTTGTCTATTACTCGGAAACTGCTGGGGTGGGCTTTTTTACTTCCTCTCCCCCAAGGACCGGGTACATGGCCTCAGAGCCTTTTTATTATTATTTTCCAACTCAACTACGCGCTCACGCGCGCACACACACACACTGCGCCATTACTTTCTTGGCCCTTTTCCAATTGTGTCCGGCTGCAATTTTAACCGTGTCTGAAAATGGAGGGGGAGGGGGGGAGAATGGTCCCTGGGTTGGCCATTGCCACTCCCGACACGGCTTGCCTTGCCACCTTGCCAATTAATTGTGTAGCACGCCAACGTAACCCTCCGTCTAATGTCGTGCAGCGCAACTGACTAAGTTCCTGCAACGGGCTGGGTGCCGGCATCCAAAGGGGGAAGTTCTACTCGAGCCAAGATCGGGTCAAACAGCAACTGTTTGCCTTCTCTTACCATGGCGCCTTTCCTCGAGCGGTTTGAGACTCGTCCGAGGCGCAGCACCTCCGGCTCGAATTTCAAAAGCGACAATCACGCACTTGCAGAGTCTCAAGTGACAGGAGCCGCCCGTCTCAACTCCAGTATTGAAGGCTGGGAGTTGGCATAATATAACGTTCTTGGTGCTGCTGGGCGGGCTTGGCGTTTTTGCATACCCGAAACCTGCCCATTCCGGGTCTCGATGGTAACCTGGTAAGCAGCCGGCTCTGGTTCTCACACGAGGAGACGATGACGAGAGTTGCTTCGAGGACTTTTTGTTGTTGTCTGAACAACAAAAGGAAGTCGGAAACCCCCTTGTCAACTCTCCAACCGTTCAATTCCTTCTAGGTAGGTAGTCTGTCTGGTAGTATACCTGCCATCGGCTAAGGTTCTGGCGCTTTTGGGTGCGGCTCCCCTGTCGAGGTCACGCCAGAGCCGCAGCTGCTTAATAACAGGTTTTGGCGGCTTCTAGCACACCATACCTGGCCATGCCCCACGGCTCTGTTTTCCCAATCTCTCCGGTACGATGAGAGGCTTGTCGACGGCATAAATCAAATGACTGGCTGCCATACCGGGTACCACCCGCTAAGATGCGAGTCAGAAAATGTGACCGAATCTGAGCCGATCGAGGCTAGGCTCTTCTTCTTATATCAAATGGCAGTGTATCGCTGTAACCTCGAGACTCTGGCTCTACCGGTTTCCCCGACCCCGGAGGCTGCCTTCAAGCCCAAGAGGGGTTACCCAATCATCTTCCTGTTCTTCTGGTCTCCGAAGTCAAAAGCCGTCCACATCGTCGGGCACAACACTTGGGGTGTGCAGGAGCTGGGCGCCCCTTTGATTGGCGCGCCCGATGCCAACAGTCTCGAGTTTCTGACGAGAGCTTACAAGGACATAAAGCGTCCAAACCCATACGAGGGTGTCGCTGGGTTTCTCATGGGCATCATGTCCTTCACCATCGGAGTGCAGGCTTCGAAGGAAAGGAGGGCTACGCTGGGAAGGCCAGCCCAGGTACTGCCATTGAAGAACTTCGCGCGCATCAAGAGGAGCTCATGTAACTTGAGCCGGAAAGCCGGACGCCGGTTGTACCGAGTCTTCACAAGGCCGGTGACAAGCGATTCTCTCACCTACAGGCTCGCTGACCGACCACTTTGATGCCATCAATGCTGCTTCTTTTTGGCCAGTATATCCTGCACGACCTTGGCTGTGGCCTTCACGATGATCTGGTGCTCGACGCCGTGCATGCGTTCTTCCAGGTCTGCCAGACCATCACCTTCGAGGACCTCAACCTCCTCGACCAGAATCTGATAGAAGAGTCAGCCACTGTACACAAGCACAAGACATGTCGGGCAAGACTAACGGGCTCTCCCCTGTCTACGGCCTCGATGACATAGTGAATCATGGCCCCGGTCCGGTTGTTCTTCAGCTTGCCGGCTTTGAAGTCGTCGTATGCCCTGCCGATAGCATTGGCGCCGTCGTAAGCACCTAACGGCAGTCGTCAGTAGACGGTTCTGTATCGCTGGCACCGCCGATAACCCGTCCTGCGCCGGGGGCGGACGTAGGGCAACATACCTGGCAACGCGGGATGCAGGTTGATGACAGGAACGCCAGCAGCATCGAGAGGCCGCAGGAAGCTCGATGTGAAAATGGCCATCCACCCGGCCAGGACGACGAGATCCGGCTTGTCCTGGAGAACAATTTCGGCCAAGGCGGCGTCGTAGCGGGCGCGGCCCTCCTTCAGTTTGGCCTCGTCCTTCTCGCCCTTTTGCGTGAAGCCCTCCGAGACTTGGTTGAAGTACTTGTTGGGGATGCCAGCCCTCTCGGCCCTCTGGACCGCGAATGCATTCTTCCTGTTAACGATAACCCTCTCGATCTTGCTGTCGGGGATCTTGCCGGCTGCGATGGCGTCAATGACGGCCTGCAGGTTGGTACCCGAGCCGGAGCAGAGGACCACGAGGCGGCAGTGCCCGCTAGCGTCCGTGGATGGCATGGTTGCGAGATGCGAATAAGAGAGAGGGTCGAGTTGAGTGAGGGGTAGTTGGGGGAGGCGGCAACACCAAAGGCGGGAGACCCGAGCTGTATTTGGTGGACCTTGGAACAAGTAGTTATCCCAGGATATTTCACAAATCCTCGCGGGTTTCGGCCTCTGGGACCCTCTGAAATCCCTCTCGATCCAACAAAGGCTGTCTAGCGCCGTCACTCACTATCGTATCACACTTGGGGGTTGTGCTTCATCGAGGGGATGGCAGAATTTTAGGATTCCAAAATTAAAAATTAAAAATTGCAAACCATGGATCGGGTTTGTGAAAGGCTTGGAGGGGTGGAAGCGGGGTGGGGGAATCTACAATTGGCCGATTTGTTGGTGTGGTGGTGTGGTGTGGGTGCTCCAATCAGGCAGGGGACAACCAACGGCAACTACCTTGATTCTGTGGAAAGCCTTTTGTCCACTTTTCTTTCTGTCCCCTTTTCTTTCTGTCCCCCCCCCCTCCTAAGGTCGCGCAGGTACACAATGTGAAATACACGCCTGGAAAAACACGGCATAAGTATCATGCCCAATACTCAGCAAAATAAAGTTGAGTTTCTGAAAGAGACACACACAAAAACTATATAGAAAATTGCAAGTAAACCTCCCTGTTAACCAAGCCTAATATGATAGCCTTGGTATAATGGTTTGAACCCAACAAGGTAACAGGTAGACAGACTGGTTAACGTACCGGCTAGAGTAGAGCCTTCAGAGACGGCCCCCTATTCGCTTTACCTAGTGTCGTGACTGTCTTCCTGCCATCCTTCACCTCTGAGCGTCATCAAACACAGCAACAAAATACCAGACTCAAGGTGCATTTCGTCGACCTCCTTGCCAAGTATGGCCCAAACGGCCATAGCCTTATCCAAGTGGCCAGTTTAGAGCCTCCCAGGCCAAATTTCTTTTCCCCTCTTGTTCTCTTGGCTGCGGCCACTCCAAGGGCACTGTGACGGACTCCGGCCGCTGAAGAGCCAGTAGGCACTTGTATCAGCAGGAAACCAATAACATTGAACTCCTGAGCATGGTTGGCGGTGACACGGTATGGGTACGCGGTGGATAGGTCGTGGCAGATTCGGATATCATGTAAATTATCATTGTCGAAGCTAGTGACCCCAGGCGCCTTTTGCCCTCTATAGGGACCGCTCGGCGTTGAACGTAACAATAACAACAACAACTACAACAACTTGGTTACAGGACACAGCAGATGTAAGACAGTGAATGAGGTGATAATGGGAACCCAGCCCGGTGCGAGAAAGCAGCAGCATCGAGTCCGATGCCCTGGGAAACCACAGAGTGCTACAAGACGCATGATATCATTTCAGACAAGAGCCCATCAGTTGGATGTTTTACGCTGTTTCTGGGTGACGGTGCTGACTGGCTTCTCGGTGTGACTGAGGATGCCCGAAAGATGCATACAGGTACATACGCCACATGGGTCGTGGACGCCGGCGAGAGGTTGGGGAACAAGGCTGGGTTGGGTGAGCTCTACGGGGGCTCGAAAGGACTGGATGAATTAATGGGTAAGCAAACGGCTTGTGCCTCTTCCAAGGCGAGAATCATTAGAGATGCCACTGTCAGGCGGTCCAATAGGTTCGGGCGGGTACCTTGGCTGCGTGTGCATGATGTGCCTACAAAGTAGTAAGGCATGTCCGTGACAGAATCACGACAGGGAGCAGTCTCCAGAGACAGATAAACTACTGGGTAGGCATATCGGATGGGGTCGAGTACCTTGTAGAGCCCAGGCCGTCGGGCCAAGAGCTCCTCGGGGCAGCCAGGCAATATCATTACACGAGGGCCCCAGAGCTCGTTGTATGGGGGTTATTGGGACTCGATAATGAAAAACGGCTTTTAAAAGCACCCTCTTCCTTCCGTGAACTCTTCGCTCCGGATGTAGAAGTATAAGGGAACGACGCTACAGGCATCTCTCGAAATACGTACATAAGAGTATCCGCGTTCTTCGTCAGGTCGGTAGCACCTGGCAAACCTGAAGAGCGCCAGCTGGGCCTTGGATGTTGGGCTTTTGCTCACAAGCTTTGCTTGCATTGTGAGCTTGCTTGCTTGTCTCGCGCGCGCTCGTGTCCAGCCCCCTCCATTCTTGCTGTCGCGAGCCTAGGGAGGTAGATACAGTACTAGGTGAAAAGTCTGGTCACGGCAAAAAAGAGCAACCCAATCAGCAGCTGTAGTACTATACGGAGTAGGATGGTGAGAAACGGGGCTTCTAGTGGTGCACTGCGAAGCGACTTCAAGCTAATAGGACTTCCTCGTATACCTATAGGTACCTACCTAGGTAGGTAGTAAGCAGGCATTGGCCCAGGCATAGCAGCATTGCCGACCGCATCAGGGCAGCCCTTGCACCCATCCACGGCGGGTGTGCGGCCAACGTCAACCAACCACCCGCGTACCAGCGGCCATCGCTAGCTGTCTGCCCCAGGCACCTTTTTGAAGGCGGTGCATCCAGAGGCTCGAGGTCAAAATTTTTCTGTCTCTCTCCTCTCCCCTTTCTCACAGTTGGGGGCGACAAGACGCCGGCTGACCGTCCATTCATTAGATATGTCGCAAAGGGGGAGCGAGCAGATAGTCCTGTGCCTCCAACCGGGGGGGGGGGGGGTATATGCACTAACACCGGTGAACTAATGCGCACCAAACCGGACCAAGCCAGCAACGGGTGTCCAAGGCGACTTCCCCTTTGAGCCCCGAGCTACCTACCATTCATTTGGTTGCAGCGCAGACGGGCAGCGAAAAGAAGAGGGTAAAAACAAGTATGGAGCTCCGTGTCCGTCAGCTATCAACGAGGGTGGGTTAGGCATCGGTGTCACTGTCACGCCCCTCACCTTTCCCCACTGCTCTGGAAGATTTCCTTGATCGTGGTACCATTGTCTTGACAAACCTGGGTCGTGTCACTCTCTCAGAGTATGGGCTTGTCTCGAATTGAATCTTCGGCCGTGCATGGGATTGCAGGTCTCTTGGCGCTCTTGGTCGAGTTTCTGGTTGGAAGGCTTCCATTGCTTACTTTGCATCATTTGTGCACAATCCCCGATGCACCGAGACACCCAACACCCGGGGACAAGAGACACAATCCAGTCCGGCGATGAGCGAGTATTTTTGGTTGCAGTCAGCGTTTGCCAGAGGTGTGAGTCCCTCTCCTTTTGCAGGCCTCTTTTTGTTCCCCTTCCTCTTGCCGTAGCCGGAGATCAGCCCGGGGCGGACTTGGGCGATACGAGGTTTGCGTTGCGCACAATAGTGTCAACTAGAATCGGGAGGAAAGTGATTTTCAGTATTTTCCCCTGTAATCAAGTGGGGGGGGGGGTCCGTTCAAGGTTGAAGGCTGCCCTGGTCCCTCCACCTCCCCATCATCTGCCACTTCCAGGTTCGCCGGACTCGATTACCGCGACAGACCGGGAATTAGGCCGTCGGGACGTCCCTTCTCCTCACGTTGAACATTGGCTGGTTTCCATTCTGCATGCTTCGGTCAATTCTTGAGGCCTTGCAGAGACAAGACTACCATGTAAATTGTTTCCCGCCCTCGCTTGTTTGTCGAGCTCTCCGGGCTAGGCCTAGCAAGCATGTGTGGATGACGAGAACAACTCGAACATGTACTCCGACTTGAGGCATGACGTTACCCTACTAGCACGACATTACAGGTTCATGACATGTGGACACGTGAAGATGCAACCCGGCTCAACGATGTGCGTATTCTACACAAATCGTGTACATAATGGATGGAGAGCGCCACTATTCAAGCTTCCAGGATTGTCTTCGGTGTTCGGGAAGCCCTTCTGGGGTTACGGGGTTACGAGGACGGTACCTAACATCCCCCCTTGGGACTTTCTCGCGTCTTCGATTGCACACACGTACTTGTAGGATTCGAGACAGGTAGAGTTTGCGGAACATCTTCAATGAGGACGAGAATACCTAGTCTCCGTGCAGAAAGAGGGGAATTGCCTACCTGCCTAGGTAGTTGCCTAGGTACTAACTAAGCATCAGTACACGGACAGAAATTATAGTGGTCAACTTGAGTACCTATACGCTAAATCTGGGGTACGTAGGTAGTGTTTAGTTATCTGTCTCCATAACCTATTGTAGATCCCTAGGGCATAGGTCACCTCAAGTCAACTTTACTGAGTGCGGCTTTTTTTTTTTTGCACCCGCCTGCTACCTAGGTACTATCTAAGCATCCGTATACGGATAGATATTACAGAAACGGAATTTCCAGAGGCGAGAGGTAAGCTCTAGAAAACCACACCCCTCAGGCGTCACCCGTTCCCATCGTTTTGCATGATTGCGGGAAAGGCGTTAAAAACAGTGGAATTCCCGGTTATGGACACTCTGCAAATCGATGGGTATGAGCGGTGTTGATCGGGACGGATGGTGCCTTGCAGCCACCTACCTACCTAATGATATGTACATACAGGTAGGTACCTGCCTGCTACTCCTACCCTCCACTCTGAGCCTCCATCCTTTACCAAGGCACCCCCTCCGCTAATTGTTTTCTTCATTCACGCCCCCTTCCAATCCCAAAATTGCAGGCCTCGATCTTGCCCGCGCCGGTCTTCAAGCGTCTTCTCAATCGTCTTTGGAGATATGCTGGAATGGCATCCCACCTCAACTCCTCCTGCGTCAACGGCCATCCGCGGACCGTCCTTGTTCCTCATGCGCAGCGCCGGCTCTCTGCCAAGCCATGCGCTTCCATAAAGTTCATAGGCATGCGGTCAAACACGCCAGAAGAGACATGTACGCTCGCAGCCTTTGGTGCTCTCGACCTCTTCCCAGTGCCCATATTGACGTATGTGCCCTTTCTCTGGGCATCTTAACTTGAGGCTCCCGCGGAGTACCCAACAAGAAACTGACACTGGCCAAACGAATGAATATACTATTTACTAGGGAATGGGACAGATATGTTGCTCGGCCCAACTAGACCGCCCTCCACGGGATCAATACATTACCCTGGCGACAGGGAGACACTTGTCCCCATTTGTCCGCTTCCGGCCGGGTTATTTGGGCTTGCCTTCAAATGAGCCCCAGACTTGAAGCCTCTATGAGGAATAACCGAGCTCAAGTCTAATCGCGTCTAACCATTCCACCACACCGTCATGGCCAGAGAGACAATGTGCACTCTGCATTACTATGTGTGCTTCGGCCCCATGCGATCCTCCATCGTATCTCGGTCCTGGATGATATCACGGCACGGCAGGTATGGATACAGATACATCGCCGGCATATATTTACATTTGCGCTATTGGCACGCCTACGTTGTGACGAGCGTGACAGACTGAACATGCCCAAGCCTCGCGCGCCATGGCGAGCACAGCAAAACCGGGACATCCGTTTGGATAGCCCAAGAAAGTCGGCTTTCGGTCGCAGGAACGTCAGCATACCTATATCCCCAAAAGTCTGGGCGATTCGTCGAGGTCACCAAATGTTGCCTTCTCACGGAGAAGACACGCAATCAGCCACCCATTGAAGCCGACCCTACAGCCACTTCTCGAAGCCACACCCGGCTTGTGTAGAAAGAGCAAGACGAAAAGCACGATATACGGCATGCGCCCGACGGGCGCTTTCATTGCTGGAAACCGTTGGCCTAACCGGTCGATAAAAAGGACGTCTTGTCCTGCGTTCATCCCTAAATATGGCGGCGGTCCCAAAGTTAAATTAGAAGCCCAAGAAGACTGCATTGCGCGTTTATGAGTTTCGACTGCATGCACTACCTCATCGTCTGTCCGTTGAAGCTGTGTGCCTCTCAGAAGTTTAATCCGCCCGATCATCTACGGAAGCACGTTCGGTCCGCATCTTGCGGTACCTCCCACATGACATGCCAAAGCTTGCTGGTATTTTCCCGAAAGCTTTATGTGGCACATTTCAGGCAGGGCGAGAGGTTGGGCTGGAAACCCTACAGTGAGTAAGTCCGACCTTGCGCTAAATCTTATTATAGAAGGCGGTCTGTAAGGCTTGGTGAGCCTTGAAGTCGATGTACCTACTCTAACTCCTGTTTCTGCCACCACCAGGCTCTTCACGATGACCGTCTTACCGCTTGTGTCTTAGTACAAGCAGCAGCTGGGTGGCGGGTGTGTATTGGTAACGGGAACCTTGACGGCGGGCGACGCAGTGCAACGTGCAAGTAGCCCACCACACAACGCTACTCTGCATGAAGAAAGAAACCAGCCGCTATGAGGATTGTTACCGCCGAACGTAATGGTACCTACCTACCTAGAGTACGTAGTAAGGGGCAATGGACAATTGGGTCGGCGCCACTCAACGATGCTAGGCCGAATGGGTGAGCCCTCCAAAGGAATGAATCCCCCAAAATGCCACCCAACATATGTACTTGATTGACTCCAGTCTGAAAGAAAAGAAAAGAAAAGAAGAAAACAATAGCGAAATTTCCCGGGACCGGGGGCCACAAGAACCTGCTCGAGGTTGGCAAAATGCGCAACCTTGATCATCATCAATCGTCATTACCGTTATTGTTATTGTTGTTGCGGTTGTTGTCGTCGTTGTCGTCGTCGTCGTCGGCGGCAAGGCTTCACCCCATCTCCGATTTTTATGCGCGTCCGATCTTTTGGGTTCACACGGCATGCACCTCGTTCAGCAGAACAGCAGCGCGCCGACGGATCATTGCTGAATCCAGTACGGGCGGCTGTGCAGGCCCTCTCCGGGCCATCCCATCCCAAAGCTGCCCATCCAAATTCAATGCCACGCCGTCAAGCATCAGCCCCTCGTCTCTTCTCCGCACACGCCCCCCTGGATCTTTGATCTCGACCCCCCCCCCCCCCTGGCGGGCCTAGAGAAATCCGACTTCTAGCAGAGGGGAGAAAAGCGAAGAAGTACACATACGATTACAGAAAGCACAAAAGAGAGAAGACAGGGCAGACAACTCGTCAGCTGGACCAGTCTGGCCAGTCTGCGTGGACTGGCCGGTGGACTGGCTTGACGTTCACGAGAAGCTGTGCATCAAGCCCACCTTTCCTAGTAACTATTGCTTGGTCTCTCCACTCCTTCCGAACGAAAATAGGCGCTCCGAATGGGTGCGTTGGGGGAGGGGGGGGGGGGGGGGGGGGCAGGGAAGTGCGTCGAGGAAGGAAAGAGCTGGACCGAAGATGTACGAATGAATAGTGGGGGGAGAAGCAGCGAACAACTAACTGCCTTTGAGATTTTCCCTCTCTCGTTCCCTCACTCACTCGCTCGCTCGCTCTCTCTCTTTTTCACGTTCTTTTGACTGACATACGAATACCTACCCCATCCGCCCCCCCTGCTCGGCCTTTACCCTGGCCTGCCTTAGCCGTTGCTAAATTACTTTACCTACTTCGTACACACACCAGTACTGATCGCCTCCTCCTTTCCACATTCCCACCCGTTCACTCCAACCTCTCCTCCCATCGACTGCTTCGCCGGCCCTGGTTTGCTGTCATCATTTGTTGCATATCCTTTCGCGTCGTGTCTATCGCGTCCCACGGCTCGCTCGTACTTTGTTCATTCGTTTATTCTTCATATTCTAATACCCCAATCACTCTCCTACCTACCCGGTTTACGGCCCCATAGTCATCCTATCCGCTTGCTTGTCCATGATCATCGATCTCGCCTTGTGCAGCCCGGCTCCAGCTTGCTGCATCTTTTTGCTTTGGATCAAGAGTTGAATGAGATCATACGGCTTCTGTTTTCACGCCCTGGCATACGTTCTATAGACTAATAGCCGTCGCATCATCTTCTGGGTCATTGTCGACGTCGTTGTCGTCGCCTCATCTCATTCCATCTCGTCTTCTTCGAGATAGCCCCCTCCGGTAAGTCATCGAGCCAATTCTTCGTCATCTCCCATTCCTCAGCCCACCGAGCCAAACCTATACATAGCTGCATTCCCTCCATTTCATTGCGCGACACCGCGGCGCGCGTGGGAAAGAAAAAAGCATTGCACTGCTAGGCCAGCTCCATCCGCTAAGGCTGCTGGCGGGCTCCCTTGCCGCAATACCCTCATTCCCCCCGTCTGTCGGGTCCCCACGGGTGGCCACATAGCCCCGACACGCATACCCGTACCGCGTACACCCTCACGACACTTCACGCATTTCACTGTGGCAGCAGCTGACATTGGGGTTCCCCGCCACGCAGAACCGCTTCGCTTACCGTACTTTTGTACCACGCTCTGCACCGCCCGCTGACACGAGCCACAAACAAAGCCCGTCCGAGTCTCAGCTTCCTGTCGTCATCCCACATCGGTTGACCCGCCTCGTATCGCAATTTATTTTTTTTATTTTTTGCGACCCAGACCCAAGCCGAAGAATCAACCCCAGGGTCTAATCTTCGCGGTGCCCTCTCTACGAATTGCTGCGTGTGAATCCGCACACCAAACCCATCCCGCTGGGGAACATACATTTACCGGTACTCCACATGCCTAGATTCTCCGTCTCTTTCGGCAAGCGGCGATCAACCGTCGACTCGGACGAGTTCCATGAGGAGCCGGTAGCGACAAAGGAAAGGCCAACGTCGTTCCGTGTCTTGGAAAGGACCGAGGTTGGAGCACAAAAGTCTTTCGACGGTGGGCACAGACTCGTCAAGGCGACCACAACGGCAATCCCTCCCAAGAACAATCACTCAGACATATCTCTCGGGGATAACAACAATAATAACAGCAACATGTTTGCGGACGTCAAGAATAACCGGTATGTGCATCCTACCATTTTTCTTGAATCACTCCTCTTCCCCCATTTCAAAAACACATTCTCGGCCATGGACAAAGGGGTAGACGAGAGTGGTATTTGGAGAGAGAAGGAGAGACCTGGAAGGAGTACAGGGGGGAGAAGAATAAGCAGAAGAAGAAAAGAGGGTTGGCTGGCATTCCACAGCGGCATGTCTCGGACTCAGCTGGTCTGTTGCTGCCCTGTTTGGTGGTGGTCGGTCCTCTTTCTCTTGGTGGCATACACTATTTCCCCCCTTGTCTGTAATTCATTTCAGGGCCACAACAAGGATTGTGTCTAACGTCGACTGACTCAGCTTTAGGGGAAGTGGGTCATCTAATACCACCAAAACAACCTCGACAGATACTTCATCGCGCCACAGCAACGTCTCGACCACACCGTCTTCGGCTGACCTTGGCCACCAAGGGGCTCAGGAAGAATGGAAATCATCGATTAGAAAATCACACACCGACGTACCAGCTCCCAAGCACAGTTCTGGTGGATTTCTCAGCAAAGCCGGCAGGACCTTCTCCTTTGGCGGTCAGAAGAAACACCAGGCCCCAGCATCTTCCGTCGACGATCACCCTCTTCCTCCGCCGCCGCCTCCGCCGCCCAAGGCGTCACCGGACGACGACTACAGCCGGAGACCGCGAGGCTTGACAGACTCCACTGACAGGACTGCCACGCCCCCGAAGCTCAGCGAGGAGGACTTTGCCCTTGACTTTGGTGGCAATTTCGGTACTATGTTCAAGGGTTCTGGGTTCGACAAGAGAGCCAGCCAAATGACGCTTCCCGGTAACGAAAAGTCCAACCTGGGACCTCGGTCCCTTACGACCAACAGGGTAAACCAGCCTCAACCTTCGCCCATCAAGATTGATCACTCTGCGAAAGTGGAGGCTTCGCCTTATTCTTGGAGCAGCCACCACTCCCACGACAACCTGCTGCACCAATCCGGCTCCAACTCCCCTACCACCACTGAACGCACATCCGTTCCACCACCCGTGCCCCGACACGGCTCACCGCTGGTCTTTCGTAACAATGTGCCATCCGATATACTCGAAGATGAGGATGCGAACCTGTTGAAGGACTCGCTGGCAGCCAGCCGCTTTCTAGGCGGTTCAGACCAGCCCAGCAGCCCGCATCCACCTGGCAGGTTCCGCCGAAACGAAGACACGTTCTCGACAGCGTGGGAGGCAACTGACGGGAAGAAAGAAGAGGAGAACATGTTTGACAATGGGAGGGCACAGCGGCCGCCGCCGCCGACGAATCACAACCGCTACACGTCTAGTAGCAATCAAAGTCCGCCTCGCAACAAAGTCATGACTCCCGCCGAGTTCGAAAAGTATCGTCGAGACAAGGAGCGCGATGACAAGACTAACGAGATAGCCAAGGCTTCCAACGACAGCCGCGATGATGACGAAGATCAATATGATGATGATGAGGATGACATTGAGAAGGCGAAGTTGGCTGCCAAGCAGAGAAGGAAGCAGGAGGCACACATGGCTGTATACCGACAACAGATGATGAAGGTTACGGGCGAGTCCCCAATGTCCGGTCCTTCCGGTCATGCCTCCCGGCCGAATCTCTCTGTGTCGCTCAGCACGCCCAACCTGTCGAACCTAACCGTGCCTCCGGGTCCGATGACGGGCAGGTCTGACGGTTCCGAAGGAGAGGAGGACGAAGAAGTCCCTCTTGCCATCCTGGCCGCACATGGCTTTCCGAACAAGAACAAGCCCCCTGGCCGGGTCATAAACATGGCATCGAACCCTGACCTGCGGTCGTCGGTCCATTTGCAGTCTGGCCAGCCTGCGAGGCCCGGATCCAGCATGGGCGAGGGAACTGGACCCAGAGGAAGTAGCGGCGGACACCTGCCCGCATTTGCGAGAAAGCTGCCGCAAGACCCATTTTTAGGTGCCGGCCTCATCAATGCCCCTCCCCGAGAGTCTCTGACATTCGGCGGGGGCTCACCGGCACCCGGCGCTCAGGCGCCCTCCGTCCCCATGGGTGGTTTAGTCGGCGTGATCGCCAGCGAAGAACGATCTCGCGCCATGCGCAGAGGCAGCCCCAACATCGAGGCACAGAATGTCAATCCTTTTACGGGAGCCCCAGTCGACCCCATGACGGGAATTCCGCCACAAATGTTGTACAACAACATGAACGGAATGAACGCCATGGGCGTTATGGGAGGCATGCCGCAGATGCCGCAGATGCCCCAGATGCCCCAGATGATGCTTACACCAGGAGACCAGGCACAAATCCAGATGACACAGCAGATGCAGCAGTTCATGCAAATGCAGATGCAGTTCATGCAGATGATGGCGACGCCTGGTCAAAACATGAACGGCATGCAACGACCTATGAGCCACGTCGGTACCCCCACGGTCCATGACAGCCAAAGACAGTCGTACTTTGGCGACTCAATGCTGGAGCTTCCGCGGCTCGACCTTCGAACAAGAACTATGAGCATGGTGCAGCCCAGCTCTTCGTCCTGGATCCAGCCCGGAGGAGGGTTTGCCCCATCCGTTCACGGAGGCATGGGCGGCGGCGGCGCGTACGCACCCAGCATCCACGCCCAAGGTGCCGGGTATGCCCCCTCGATCGCACCTTCGGAACGGAGCAACGTGGGCTTACCTGGCCGTTACAGACCCGTAACGCAAGCGCCCCAACCTCTGGATTCTGGCCGACGCATGTCAATCATGTCGGGAGCCATGGGATGGGACCAGCCGCCCAAGGTCATGCAGCAACAGGAGACGAAGGCGCCTAACAAACTAGGCTCCCACTCGGATGATGATGACGAAGAGGGATGGGCTGCCATGCAGGCCAAGAAGGAGAAGAAAAGGGGTCTGTGGAGAACGAAGAAGAGCATTGGCAGCGAGATTGGGGCATTGATCTCATAGGGCGAATGGAGTGACATGGACATGTCACTTTGAATAAGGGAGGCGGCTTGGGGTATAGAGGGACCGATCCGGATGCATAAGAGAGAGAAAAAAACAAGACTGGACATACCGAAAAGGAAAAAAGGAACAAAGACTCCACGCCTCTACACACGTTACTACTATGTTGTTTACCTTTTCAAGTACGGGATGGGTTTGGCCTGTTTCTGTTTGTCTTCTTTTTTCTTGGAATAACCATGCTTGCCCTGTGTATATTCTAGCAGACATTGTTTACTGGGCGTTGTTACGAGAGTGAAAGAGCAAGGTGGAACGAACGGCTTGGTTATCGGTTGCAGAGTCCTGATAGACAGACAGTTCTCAGTGCAATAATCTACTAATGTTGGAGAAAGAGAGAGAGAGAGGAAACACGAACATCAGTGCGTTTGGTTTTTTTTTATACATTTGAAGCTCTCTATTCCTCGTTTGTGCATCGGTTTCGTGTCACCAATGAAACTTGGGCCAGGTCAACAGGCTTGGTTTTGATGTTCATTGGGTCAGCCTCCATCCATACATGTTAGATAGCAACCCCGCTAGTATCCTTCTTTATATGTTCTTCTCCTAATCCTGACTTCCCTTCCTTGGGGGCTTCTTCTTCTTTTTTGTTTCGCTTGTCCATCCCTTTCCTCCAAGTTCAGGCGTCGTCTCCGCCTAGCCTACTCGATCTTACCCGCAGCCCAGGCCTTGCGCTTGACGCCAAGCTCAACGGCAGCGAGGCCCCAATCCTCACCATGGTTATGCCCTTCTGAGGTGAGGCCGGCGCGGGCTTGGGCTTGCTCGTCGTTGAGGACAGTCAAGACGCCGAAGACGACGGGGACGCCCGTGTCGAGACCGACCCGCATGAGGCCGTGGGAGACGGCGTCGGCGATGTATTCAAAGTGCATGGTCTCGCCCTTGATGAGGACGCCAACGGCGATGATCGCGTCGAACGGGTGCTGAGATTCGACGGGGAGGGATGTCAGATCCGTGGTTGAGGAGCCGAGAAGGTCGCCGGCCGATGTGCCGGTGCCGGATTGTGCGGATTGAACTTGAGAGGCTTGGTAGAGTCTGTGAAAGGAGGGGGAAGACCGGGTTGAGTCAGCTCTGGCTTGCTTTGGTTTGCCGGGTGGGGTGACATGTTTCTGGCAGGGCCGGCGCAAGGAACCCGAGCGCGCTACTAGTAGCTGGGTAAGTGATTGTGCGTACTCACCTTTGCACGGCAATGGGGAGCTCCCAGGACCCCGGGACGGACTGCAGAACGATGTTGGACTCCTTGACGCCGCAAGCAAGGAGCTTCTCCTTGGCGCCTTTGACGAGAGGCTCGATGATGGTGGCATTCCAGCGGGCATGGACAATGCCGATGCGCAGGGCGCTGCCGTCGTGCTCTTGCGGGGTCGGTCCCTTGATGCCAGACATCTTGGAGGTCTTGAGGGTTGTAAACTTGTGGTGGGGAGGGGTATCAAAGTAACGCAATCGGAGGGTCGCTTGTGGTGTTTATCGCGGAGGATGGTGGGCAGCGTCGGCTATGTGATGTTGCCTCGTGGACGGGGTGAGTAAAGCTTGGAGTTAAGAAGCCGAGTGTTAGTATGGACACGTCCGTCTGGCTTATGGTTCGCTTAGCACAGCCTTCGTGTGCTAGCTCAGGAACGAGGAGCGAGGAACGAGGGCCTCTGCGATGCGGGGCATGCGGTTTGAGGCGTTGCGTGCCCGGGAGTGGGATAGCTGCCCCTGCGGGGCTTTGACGTCCCCTTGGATCTTGCTGTGATCCCTGCAGGGGAAAGGGCTCTGGACTGGGTGCGTGGCACGTCCGGCTGTTGGCGGCTGGTGCCGGTTTTCAGCAAGGTCGAGGAACAGGTAGAGGGAAGGAGTTCGATGACTTGCATGGATAGCTCTTGCCCAAAGTTCAATGTCTGTTGCCGCCTTCTTCTATCGTCAACAAAGGTAGGGCTTTTTTTCTTTCTTTTTTCACCATGACTCTCCCGCTCTCTTGCGAGCTCCCCTCCTACTACACTGTTGGTTGGTTCTCAGCCATATCGGTTTCCTTTGGGGGTTGCGGCGTTGTTGATCTACTATCGCCTTCTTTTCCGTCATCACAAAAAAGTATACATCATGTCCATTTCTCAGCTTCCTGAAAGTACTTGCCGCCTGCTAAAGTCTACAACCATTGTGATCTCCCCTCTATCACTCGTCAAAGAGCTCGTCGACAATGCCATCGACGCCAACGCCACCAACATTGAGATCAGCATCTCGGCCAACATAGTGGACAAGATTCAGGTCCGAGACAACGGTCACGGCATCAGCCCCGAAGACTACCACGCCATTGGGCGAAGGTCACATACCAGCAAGCTTCGGACTTTTGAGGAGCTCCAGTGTAAGGGCGGCAAGACACTTGGTTTCCGCGGCGATGCCTTGGCAAGTATCAACACTTGCTCGAAGCTTACCATTACGACGAGAACAAGCCAGGACAAGGTTGCGGCTTTGTTGGTGCTCAAGAAAGACGTGGGAGGAATTGCAGAAAAGCGACTGTCCTCAGGTTCTGTGGGTACGACAGTCGACGTTTCCGATTTGTTTTCTGGCGTACCGGTTCGGAGACAGCTTGCCATCAAGGATAGCAAGAAGTCTTGCGGGCAGATCAAGGAGCTCCTTCAAACGTATGCCCTCACTCGACCACACATCAGACTCTCGCTCAAAATGCACAAAAACCACAAATCCTCCTGGTCATATGCTCCCGGTCAAGGAGCCCATGTTCGAGAAGCGGTACTTCAAGTCTTTGGCCCCGATCTGGCCTCGCAATGCGTCTAGAAAACGTTCAACGGTGCCACAAGTACGATTCCGGGCACTTTCTCGGCCAAAATAGACACCCCAGCACCAGTGCTGCGACTCGAAGCTTTCCTTCCAAAGGCTGACGCGGATCTTTCCAAGATCTCTGGAAAAGGCTACTTCATCTCTGTCGACTCGAGGCCCATGTCTACTGTCAGAGGAACTATGAAAAAGATTGTCAACATATACAAGGCCTACTTACACCATGTCAGAGGAGTCGAACCACACTCGAATGCAGCCCCCAAACCTTTCATACGACTGAATATCCAGTGTATTATCGGAAGCTATGACCCGAATGTGACAGCAGCAAAAGATGAGGTTCTTTTCGCTAACGAAACCAAGGTACTGTCACTTTTTGAGGAAATGTGTAAGGAAATGTACTTGCCAACTGAAAACAGGGCCGTGACCGAGATTATGGAAGAGTGTGTCCAAATGAAAAATCCGCATAACAAGAGTCCTCACATACAATCGGACGATGATGGAGAGCAACTCGACGAGCCCCTGGAACGGGTCATACCAGACAGTGCAGCCGGAGGACAAACTTCTTCTTTTCTGTCAAATAGCAAAGAACCGCATTTTGCCAAGCTTATCCAGCATCCCACGCCAAAAATCCGCATGGTTAGGGTGGGCGATGACCTCGTCAGCCAGCCGTCATTTATAAACGGTACACATATTGCAGCCCCTGTTGAGAAAGGGAGCTTTGTTAATTCTCTTTGCAATTACGTTGAAACACATCAACAAAATCAAGCCGTCCCTATTGGCTATGGAGAGGCACTTTACGGAAGCCCCGCGATGGCCACAGATGATCCCAGCGAGGCACCGCGTTCATATACCAGTAGGGAGGCGACAGGGAACAGTCATACAGAGCAACATCGCCAGTCCTTTCCCGGAAATGCAGAGCTGCAACACGACACTGAACCCATTCAATATCTACTTCGCACCGGCTGGGAAGTAGATATGGGAAGACACGAAACCGCAAGTCCCGAGGGAAATGCTCAGCCAATTTTTCTTGATCCACCCAAGACTGATCTTGTTGAATCTCTGCAGTCGCAACGCCTTGATCAAGAATATCGCGAGAAGCCAAACCCATGGACCATTGCCAAAAAAGCAGCAGACAAACGTGGCGCCCATGAACATAGCATATCTAGTTATCCGAGTGGCGTTACACAGCATGACGACGCTCCAGTTAGCAAAATTTCCTGCGGACGGCTATCACTTACTCAGGCTAAGATCTTCGTGCAGAGAGGCTCCGACATGGCTCACTTGAAAGCCGAAGACCAAGGCCACATTCAGTCCAAGCATCACAGACGTCAGCTAGAACCAGTCGTTCAAAGTGAGGACGTGTACGAGGCGGGTAATCTTGAATCACCCATACTACAACATCCACCCACCCCACAAGGTGACTTTTACATGCTGAGACAACAAGTCCAGCGAAGAATTGCTAGAGATGATGAGCTATTCCGGCCGGCCGGTAAGAGACATGACGCTGACAAGCTAGCCATCCGACCTGATCCTGGTGTTCGCCAGCACGGGTACTCCAAAATGCCACATCCGCTTGCCAGCTTCAACCAGAATAGTGCCTTAGGCACGCCGCCGCCTTCCTCGAGCCCATTGCATAAACCTTTCACTGTACCTACTCGTGTCGGACCAAGAAAGCCTCAGCCGCGTAGACAAAGACCTCGTGGCGCTCCACTAAAGGCCCCGCGAGCTGTGGACCCCAGAGCAGATGGATTGAGACAGGGCGAGATTGCCCCCAACGCGAGATGGCACCGGGAGCCGCTGACGCCCAAGGGCACCAAGGGTGATTGTTCTGCCACGATGGAGGCGGACTATGCTGGTTTTCGAGACAACTATGTTGTTGCCGAAACAGTGACAGACCTCCATCGCCTCGGCAATGATGATCTGTCGTCGAATGACATGGAGGAGGCTCTAGAGAGGCTCAGCGCGCTCCGCCCGAGAACAGGAAACACTGATTACACCGAAGACCAGGGAGGGGGCGAGGAACGTGGCAGAGCTCTAAGTCGAAGATCGGCAACAACTGCGCCTGACACATCGCCGCGAAGCTACCTGAGACGGAGACTGGCATCCAGGTCCCGGTCGAGGAGCAAAGCACATAAGCGTATAAAGTCAGAGATGCTGCCGTTTGAGAAGCTATGCTCTGAGACCTACACACATATACAGTCACTCACACTCGATTTAACCAATATGCAAAATCAGGCCTTCAACGCATCCGACTACGATCTTTACGTTGTCGGAGGTCAACAGGAGGCCGCATTTCCATTGAATCAAACCGAGATGGAAGACATCAGTAACAGGCTTCAAGAAGTTCTCGGGGCATGGGCGGTCAAGGAGCATGGTGCGGAGCTGGAGCTTAAGATCGATATCGGCGCACTGTTTGAAGGAAGCGATACGGGTTGCTACATGACGGAATGAGTGCAGTCTGGGACGGGTATATTGGGGCGAATAGACTTGATGCTATCGAACAAGGAATTGCTGTACTTGAGGCGTAAGAGATCAGAAGACTCGAGTGTGTCACGCATATGCTAGCTTTTACGAGTGGACACGCACAACTATTTGCTCGAGACCGCCACTGAAGTAGTCGTCCGGCCTACTTGGTCCAGAACAGATCGTTCAACACGCCCTCCCCCCTTGCGCGTTCGGTATCCAATTCACGACGCTGTGGTCATGTCGTCATCCGAGATATCTCACCAATCATCTCTTCCGAGTTGCAGGACGGCATCGACCAGGTTTTCTTCCGACCTCACGTAGATAAATTGGACAGAGCAGAGAGGGCTGTATGTAGATCCAGTCGCGACACTTGCGAAATCCCTGTATTTGACAGCTCTTCACCAAAGGTAACAAAGTCGCCGTATCTTGTTCGGCGCATATACCTCACCAACCATTCCTGGGCGGGGTGTTTGTTGATGGCAGCTGGGGAGGGGAGTAGGGTTTGAAGGGCGGGCTCTCCACGCTTTTCCTAACCCGCTCGCGAGCCAGCATGCGATGAAAAGCGAAACCACAAAACCACGAGGTGACCAATAGGTGTAGACATTCATATCCTGTCTATGCGTGTGTGTCATCTGTAAGACGAAGAGCGCGGGCGGCTGTAGTGGCTACACCCACCACATGAGACGTATACGTGGATGTCATCTTCGGGTCTTCGCGTTGTCGTGTTGTCTTCACCTTCTGGATGGATGGGAAATCTTAGCAGACGCTGGCTTTGATGTGACGCTTGGCGACCCGCCTCGACAGGTATACATAGAAAAGAGGGGCTGGCTGGGGATGGCAGCACACCATGACGTAGCAGCGCGGACCAGTTTTGGCAACGGGTGGGGGGGTTAAAGAGGGCGCATCGTATCGTATTCATGCTGCGCCGGCTCGCAAGGGCCGCTATACCCGATCACTTTCTGTACCATGAGTAGTGCCTTAGTAGGCAGCCTTCCCGGCGAGTTTGACAAAGACAAGTGGTTATCATTGACTTGGCCGCAGACAATTTTGGCTTGCCGTAACGGCGCGCGTGTGAGAACGGCCGGTGGCGGCGCCACAGCTCCGGTTCTCTGGCGTTGTGCGAAGTACGTGTCTCACTCCCTCAGGGCTGGGCTGGTATGGAGGCTTCGTAACGTCGGTATGGCGGATAGCTGTCCAAAGGAGAGGTCCGGCTAGGCCAGACCGGTTCTGTATGGCTTTCGAGTATGTTTCTTGTTAGCCTTATGACGCTGCCTGATGTCTGAGCCCTGTTCAAGTCAGCATTTTGGCGGTCAAGATGTGAACATGCCTGGGGAGAAACGCGGCTCAGATGAGGTACCAACGTCGATTGAAATCTCCCGCCTCGCCAATGCTGGTCGAGCAGTCCAACCTTGGACTCATACCGCCGGTTGTGGACCGAAGAACCTTGGACCATCTTTCATTCTTGTTGGTAGCGTTTCATGGCCCTCGGTTTCTCGGGGAGCATGAAGCAAGAAGAAGGCGATGGATGCTGATGGAGAGGGGTTGCCTAGTGAAGGCATCATGATTCTCCACCAGGGCCGATTTTGAAGCCCAGCAGAAGCCCAGCGGAAGCGCATGAAAGTAGCTCTGCCGCTCGGGATGGCGGTGCATAGACGGCGGGGTGTGGTGCTGGTTGAGCGCAGGCATTGCATAGCTGTACATGTCGTTCGTACATGTCAGTCCCACTGGACCATCGGACTTGCGCCTGATGCTGAAAATAGCTGCGCCAGTCGGGGACCTGTGAAACATACGGTGATTGGCTCGTGCTGCAGTTCGTATTAGGGACGCGAAGGAATCCAATCCTCATTGCTTGTCGTAGGGTGTGATTGGGCTATTGGTCGACAGTTGAGAGAGACACGAGCAACCTTTGTCGCTGTTGAAAGATGACAGCGTCGAGCGGATAGGTACGCGATATGCCGATAAGGGTCAATGGATGCCCAGGAATATGGGCAGCCTCTGCTGCAAGAGTGTGGCTAGACCAGCCCATGGCAATGGTCTGGGCTTTTGTTGTCCGAATGAAGTGTCGAGTGGTACAGTATAAAAGGGTAGATAACAAACCATGTGTTATACATGGGGAGCCCGTCAATCACAATCGAAAGCCGGGTCCTTGCCGTCAGGGCTTTCTTGCTGGCCTCTCGGGTTTCTGTGGTTTGGGTAGCAGACAGAAACGTCGACAGGACCTCCTGAGCGCGCCGTGATGTGAGCCTGCTTCTGGGCCCGGGGCGTCGTACACGGTGACACGGTCGGACGACTCTAGTGCCTTGGAAGTATGTGTTTCTGCAATCCGTTGCCTAGGGCTATTATTGCTACTCAAGTCCCGGCCAGGCAGAGAGTTTGGCAGGCCTTGTGCATCGATCGATCGATGGCCCGGGTTTTGTCTGAAGTCATAATAGTTCTTTGTGTAATGCCACATCCATTGTTTAATTGGTCATCCACGTCAGTTGGCCAATGCGGGCGGGCCTGTCTTCGTCTCTGTCCCAACGTAGTATTTGTTCCCCATGGTGATATCGGTGTGCACTTTTGGCGGGACAGTTGAGGTGAGGTAGGTACCCAGTTTAGATGGCAGGCAGCGACTCAATGGCCGAGAGCGCCCGAACAACAGCGAGAGTGTGGTGATGTATTGTTGTTATTGTTATTGTTGTTGTTATTGTTGTTGCTGTTGTTGTTGTTGTTGTTCGACGTTTGATGTCTCGACAAGCACGCGATCGATTTAGCTAGGTATCGTCAGCGATTGTGGCCTTCTGAACGATCGTCGCGAGGTGGTGCCTTGCTAGGTCGTTTCGAGGCTGGCGTGTTCATCGTCCATGTAAGACGGGGCGACTATCAAGAGCAGAGACACAGGTCTCACGCCAGCTTATGTGGAATGGAAGGGAGCAAGAGAATAAAATAATGGTACCTGGCGGCAATTACCTACCTAGGTAGGTACCTACCACCCTACGGATACATGCCTACATATTCGCTGTTACTTGGAGGCTGGCTGGCTCATGCGAAATACCATCGGCACGTCATAAGGTGGCAGTACTGGGGTTTCAGGCCGGGCGCTAGACAGGTATTCTTACCCCCACCTACCATCCCTTTTGGACGACGACGACAACGACGACGAGGCATCCCGTCTTCCGCCTCGAGGTTCTGCACTGGCAGGTTGTGTGTCCCCATTGCTGTTTCGGGGCATGCATCGGTCGTAAACTGTGCTGGATTGGAAAAAGAAGGGTCCAGCATCCAAGGTGCTAGGTGCAAGGTGCATGCTAAACCGGTATGTACGTATGAAGTATGGCAACGGACAAACCACGACTGGCCGGCCCATGACAACCTTTCTTGGTGCAGGCTAACATAACCTGAAAGCGAATTTGGGCCCGGTGGGCAACGACAGGGGCGCTCGGCTGCGCCTTACTGGGTGGAGACAGGCAATCCGACTGGGGATGTCCAACCGGCAGCCAACCGGCAACTCTGAATACGCCCGGGGACTCCCTTGGGGAGGAGAACAGCTAATGGATGGATCGATGGAGAGGGACGACTGGAAGAAAAGAAGGAAACGGAACCCGGCACCCAGCAAACTGGCAGTCAGTCAATGTTTGGGCAGAACCACGAGGGGATACATGCGTCAATGTATCCGTACATCTACCTACTACGTAGGTGCCTGTATTTGCGCTGGGAGGTGCACTTTGAGACACCTCCTGTCCGTATCACCGACTGCTGCTGAGTTGCTCTTAGCAACCGGCCAACGCACTGATTAATTGTGTATGGCCGACCAGCGCGGAGGACCGAAGGGATTGAATTTATGCTGGACACGGATCGTGTACACCGCTCGGTACCTATCCGTACCGTCTGCAAGTTGTCCGTGGGGCCGGACGGGATGGCATGTCATGGTGCCAGGACCCAGAAGCTTGAGCGCAGAGCATACCTAGGTAGATAGGTACGATGCACAACCACTACGCAGTAGTCTATTTCGGAACATGGAGTGAGGGATGCCTGTAGGTATATGTACCTACTGCGCTATGCTTTGCTTACCTAGGTACCTAGCTAGGTAGGTAGGTAGGTACGCTGAGCCGGGGGCACAGTGGCCAGAGGTACCCATAGTTTGCTTCAAGTCTACTTTTCCGCATCGCCGTCCCCTGTCCTGTCCTGCTCTCTTTCGCGAGACAACATACCGTCTTTCCTGCCTGCCTGCCTCCCTGCTGCGCCAGCACCTGCACCGCCGACACCACCATCAGAACCACACGCATACGCGGCTCGCTCAGTCAGACACACACACACACACACACACACACACACACACACACACACGAGTTCTCCCCTTCCCCTCCTCAAGTTTCTTCCCTCTTTCACAGCACACGCTATCCCACTGCCCATAGATCCCGCCGGCGGTCACCGGCCAGACAACACGCAGGAAGAAAAACCGAACAGTACATCATCACCATCTTCACCACGCAATCCCCACCGAGACGAATCGAAGACAAGCAGACCGCCAACAGCATCGGGAACGAGGTGACTGTTGCACTTTCCCCAAGATGCCGGCATTCTAGCACACGACTCCCGTGAATTTCTTCTCTTCCGCTGTGCATCGCTCGCCTACCACCCACCGCGCCGCGAGCCTCTCATCGACAGCGTCTGTCAACTACGCTACAACGATACGTCGGCCCGAAACATGCGAATACCTCCTTCCGCTTCGCCACAAGACCTGCCCCCTCCCGAAACTCTCGCAAGACATGCAGTCGCCGCTTACCCTGAACATGGAAAACGCGCCCTTTTGCTGCCATCCCAACCCGTGAAGTCTTCGTCCTCGCTGGAGAGGCCCGCCACTCGCTCGTTCCGTCAGGGTCCCCGGTCTCTTCTACCACGACCGCTCACCATGGATTGTGGCCAACTCTCTCGAATGCGGCCACTGCCATCCTTCAAACGCCCACCGTCCTCCAGCTTGTCCGCCACACTTCTCCTCGTCCTTCTCGCTTGCCTGTTGATACAGCCTGTGTCCGCCGTTCTGGTCCCTTTCGACAACTGCCTCCCCGACAGCTATAGGAACTACGAACCGTTGCCTTTGCAATGGAGCCCCGTTTACATTGACGCTCGCTTCGACACCGCGAACCCGGACCACTCACTTCAAATCATTGTATGGGGCAACGTGTCGGGCTCGTACTATAACGTCAGTCTACCGCCTGTGGACGACCCACGCTGGAAAGACCCTAGCCAGCATGATGGCAAAATCCTCGATTTCACCAAAGAAGGCAACAAAGTCACCACCCTCGCAAGCAAAGTCAACTTCTTGACATATGAGCCTTTCAGCAATGTCTCAAGCTTCTGTAACTACAGCCTCGTCAACGGCTCCTGCCCCCTCGGCCCGGTCTTCAACTCTACGCCCATGTAAGACTCTTTTTGTTCTTCCCTGCAACATGAGCCCGGCTAACCTCACTGCAGCATGAACCCGTATGGTAACTTGCCTTCAGTGAACATTACAACCAATATGGGCTCGTCGTATGCCTTCGCCTCGCTTGCTGCGACACTTCAGGTCATCTACGGAGACGACTTGGCGAAGCACATCGGCTGTGCTTCTGCTACCATAACCCCTGATTTGGGTGGTACCCGCGACCTTTTGCGTTACTTGCCGCTCGTCGTGCTCCTTTTTGTTGGGTTCGCGACCATGTTCGCCTCCGTGTTCAGCCCGTGGGGCTCGACGGACATCTTTCACTGGACAACCAACTATGGCCGGGATGCCGATCTGCTGCGCTTGGTGACGCCGGGATTCGGGGACTGTCTTCAGTACATCCAGTTTGTCGCCCTTACTGGGGGCTTACTCTCAACTACCCGGGATTCTATCAGCCTGTTGTCAGCCAGGTGAGCTGGTCCGCATTGATGTTCAACGAGAGCTTCGTGAGCAAGTCCCCGGGCTGGCAGCCCATCCAGGATGGTATCTATGTAACCAACGGCTCTTATGGTTTGCACCGCTACGCACAGATGGTGGGCATGACCGATGTGGAGGATATATGGGCCGGGACCATGATTTGGGTTTGCGCCATTGTTGCCGCCCTGTTTGTCCTCACTCAAATCGGATTCTTCTGTCGCTGGGTCTTGCGCTTTATTAGCGATACACCCGAAGAGGACCTTCGAGCCAAGAACATACCCTTCTCCGTGGGTAATGTTGTGCGGATAGTTTTCAACTACCTACTGCTGCCCATTGTAGCACTGTCGACGTTTCAACTCGTCGTTGCCAGTCAGTCTCGAGACTTTGCCGTGGCGTTGGCGGTCATTGCTCTGCTCATCTTGGTATGTTTTGCTGCATGGCTCCTATACTTGATTTTTAGGACTAGGCCGAGAGCCGTTCTCTTCGACGACCTCCCGACTGTGTTGCTCTACGGACCGCTTTACAACACCTACTCGGATGAGGAGGCGGCCTTCGCGCTCGTCCCAGTCACGCTCACATTCATCCGCGGCATTGCGATTGGCGCGGTGCAGCCTGTTGGGATTGTACAAATTGTCCTGCTCGCCATTTGTGAGGTCATTCACGTGTTGACCCTCCATGCGTTCCGGCCTTTCCAGTCCCCAACATCCATGAACGCCTACCACACTCTTTTCTCGGTTTTGCGGTTCACCACCGTCATGCTCATGGTTGCCTTCGTGCCACAGATGGGCGTGACCGAAGGTCCCAAAGGGTGGATAGGCTATACAATTTTGTTAATCCACGCCTGCGTTTTGGTTCTCGGATTCCTTTTGAATGCATTGATTACGATTATTGAAGTCACAGCACGACTCCTGGGTGCCGGAGGCGACGACGCGCGCGGGCTGACCCGTGGCGGTCTGTCAAAGATCTTCGGCATGCGCCAGCTGCAGCGCCGTACTTCCCGGAGAGGCAGCGGAGGCCCGTCTCGGGCCAGCCACCTGTCTACTACTGGTATGCTCGATGCCGAAGAGACGTCAAAGACCGGCTATGTGATGCGCGGTGGCAGGTTAAGGAGCGAGTCGGCAGGTAGTGCGTTTCTCCTCCGGAGCCAACAGCGCAGCTCTTCCGCTCTCGATAGCATCGATCCATATACCGGGCATGTTCGTAACTTCGACAGTGGCAGCAACTTTACCCCGACGACGCCCGGCGAAGTTAGCACGTTTTCTTTCCTGCCATCCCCCGCTGCCGCCACCCGGCCCCCTGCGGCCGTTACTGTCGAATCTGCAGATCCATATTACCGGCCACCGAGACGCCGTGGCGACACACTGAATGGCTCGTCTACCTCTTTGACGCATCGGGCCTCCGTCGCCGATTCCCGCCGTTACAGCCAGCCTGGCGCACACCTCGGCGATGCTGCTGCAGACTTGGAGGCACAGTTATCGAGGGGGCCGACCCCAGCTCCTCAGGCCATAAACCTAGCACCCAGGGCAGACTACTCGACCAGAGAGGTTGACTTTTACTACGGAGTTCGAGGCCCCGCTCTCAACTCGGAAGGGGTTGGCCGTAAGCTCAGGACGGGCCCTGCTGACCCGACAAAACCCATGGCCACAGCTGCGGGGTGGTTCCGTAACATATTCGGTGGAAAGAGCAAGGAAAAGGGAAAGGGATTCGAGGTAGTGCGAAGCTCGCGGATGCCGCCAGCTATGCGTGCCGCAGCCGATGCGGAGTATGATGCCGAGCTTCCACCGGAAGGCATCCCAGTGGCCATGGGTGTATTGAGGAACGGGCCCATCGATTCTGATGATGATGAACCGAGAAACAAGGCGGCACGGAAACACCCCGATAATGGGGAGAACTCGGAAAATCTGCTCAGTGACGACGTCTCGGTCGTATCTTCCGAGTCGGAGATTGAAACAATTGGCATACCGAAAGTGTCTGATACACCGCCAACCCTGCCGGGGATAGCAAGCTCGGGCAGCTTCAAGTTACCAAGTCGGGCCCCGTCCAAAGCAAGTCGATCTGCTTCACAGAAACACAGGCGTCAGTCGACGGAACCCGACATTCCAGAAATTCCCCGGAAGAGCTCCAAGAGGGACTCTGGCACTGCGCCGCGTGGGCACTCACCGGCCCCTTCGTTTAATCTGATCCCGCCGACTTCGCCCGCGGGTCCTCTGAGCGGCGAGTCATCCAGAGGCATACCCGCACTGGATAGTCTTGCGTCGTCGCCAGGCACTGGGCGACTGCCCTTCGAGCGGTCAGACTCGCATCAGAAACGCTTGTCTTCCAATGGGTCGTCCCTAGAAGAATTCAATATCCGCAGGACGCCGAGCACTGAAAGACCGACCAGTTATGGCGTCGTTGCCCAGCACAGCATCAGCAGAGTTGATCCTGGGTCCGATCAGCAGGTCGATCTTTTGGGGGCTTCTGCTGAGCTCGTTGACGAACAAGGCCCCCCAGTAGGAGTTCTTCGGCCAGAGGTCAAGCTTACTGAGAGACCGAATCACTCATCAACACCCATGCCTTTTTTTGGATTGCTCATCTCTGCGAGGCAAGGGCTTTCCCTAATTAATTGCACGCGATGTATAGACCCACAACCGCGAAATACTCAAATTTCCTAGGGCCGAGTAACGCATACTGGGATGGATATGGAGTTTGGGTATTATATTTTTATGTTTGGATTTCTTGTTAGCGATGGCGTCTTAAAACGGGACCAGTCTGGTATCAGATAGGCGGCCTGTTGTCACCTATTGGGAGTTTTGATGTTTTGTGGGCAGCTCTGGCTGATAGGTCCGGAACTGTAATTAGTTACGACACTGCCTTTACACGGCTGGCCAGTCTACAACACTTTTAATGAGCGAAGCCTCAATTATTTGCGGCCGTCTACACACAACCACATGTACATGTGCCCATGTTGAAGCATCACCAGCAGGTAGGTTCGGGCCGCTGGTCAATGGTTTTTAGAGCATAGCAATGCATAAATTGCAATGCTTGTATTTATATGTCTTGCTTCTGTGCGAAGCTGATCCATCCAAGTCGATATCTCCCCAACCATGTTGCTGAAGACAACACCGTTCAGTCATGTTGTATTCGCTGTCCGAGGTACTATACCATGATGCTGATATAGCATTCCGGTAATGCTTGTAGACCCCCAACCCGCCGTCCCGTTGAACAATCATAGATACCCATGTGGTGTAAAGAGATGGGTGCAACTAGATTCGTGGTGGAGTTGTTGGACGTGAGACGTGAGCTGGGCCGTCGTCGTCAGTGTACCAACCCCGCCATTGATATCACCGACATCTTATCGATAAGATCACAGTAGTACGATAAGATTTTTTTCTTCTTTGCTTTGGCTCAGTTGGAGGGCTCTCACTCGCATCGCTCACTTTAACAACCCTCGTTTAGCCAATAAACTTCTATGACACCTATCCCAGAGACCAGACGGCGCATAAATCATCAAGCACATAACCCAGTGTAGGAGTCAGAATGGCGCCAACTCGCCCCAACAAGAAGGCGAAGAAGAGAACGGATAAGAAGCCCGCCAACCCAGCCCTGCTTCTCGTCGAGGCCGCCACAAAACTGCAAGAGGGTGACCTAGAGAGTGCCGTCTCAGCCGCCAAGAAGGCACTCGACGGCACGGGCGTGGGCGGCGACTATGAGCTGGCGGCGGTAAATCTCTTGGGTCTCATCAATATTGAGATGGGCGAAGTCGACGAGGCACGGGCCTACTTCCTGCGGGCTGTCGAGCTCGACATTGATGGGGCCCTGGACGAGCGCATCGGCGGTGGACCGGAAAAATTTCTTTGGCTGGCACAGCTCAGCGAGGAAGGCGGGCAGGACAGCGTCAACTGGTTCGACAAGGGCGCGCAGTCGCTCAGGGGTCAGATCCAGGTGCTCGCGGACCTGCCGAAGCGAAGCGCCGAGCAGGAGGCGCAGCTGGAGGAGCGCAAGAGGAAGCTTGGCGGGGCGCTTTGCGCCGTGGCCGAGGTGTACATGACGGACCTGTCGTGGGAGGCGGACGCGGAGCAGCGGTGCGAGGCGCTCATCACCGAGGCGGGCCTGGTCGCGCCAGAGTCGGCGGAGACGTGGCAGACGGTAGCAAACGTGAGGATATCGCAGGAAAAGGTGGAAGAGGCGAGAGCGGCACTGGCGAGAAGCCTGGAGCTGTGGGTGAACCTGCCGCCGCTGGATCCCAACGTACCGGACTTCCCGACGAGAATCAGCCTGGTGCGCTTGCTGCTCGAGGTAGAGATGGAGAAGGAGGCGATCGAGGTACTAGAGAGGCTCGTGGGCGACGATGACCAAAGCGTGGAGGCGTGGTACCTCGGCGGCTGGGCCTTGTTCATCATCGGCGAGAAGGTCAAAGGCAAGGGTGAGAGCCAGCTAGACGAGGACGATGAGGATTGGAAGTCGACGTGGGACACGTCGAGGCGGTGGCTGATGCGGTGCCAAAAGCTTTACCAGGAGCAGGAGTATGAGGACGAGCGGCTGGGCGAGCACGCCAATGAGCTCTTTGCCTCCATCAATAAGGAGCTTGGCGACCCCCAGGCGGAGGATGAGGATGACGGTTGGGAAGATGCCGGCAGCGATGAGGATGATGCAATGGAAGGATGAACTGGGGGCAACTGTGTTTAGAGACGAATCATGGCGGGATAATGGCTATTGAGAGGTCTGGCGGACAGAATCAAGATCACGGAGTTTTGGGAGTCCGGAACTGGGACGGAAAAGAGAAAAGACATCAAAAAGTCACAAAAGTTGAGCCTTCTTTTCCACAATGTAGCCGCGGGTTCGTTTGTGGCTGCATATAAAATGAGGTACATATACCAGAAAGTTCCTTTTATAGAGTCCAAAATCAAACGCCAATGGAATGAATGCATTTCTTCCCACCCCTCCCTTTCCCCATCAAAAGACTAGAAGCCGATGTCTTACGCAGCCTCGACCTTGAGCCTTTCGACACCCTCTGCCAAGCCTGCGCCCTCTTCCTCGTCTTCGTCAACAACTTTACCAACCAAGCCGCGCTCCCACAGCTGCTTCCCGTCAGCTTGACGGGCTCCTTGATTTTGGCTTTCTTCAGTTCAGCGAGGCGCTCCTCCTCCTCCCGCTGCTTCTGCTCCTCCATCTCCTTGATGAAGTCAGCGCGCCACTTAAGGAACGTCTCGGGCGTGACGGGGTGCCGTGGAACTTCTTGTTCTCCTCGCGCTCCAGTGCCGCGGCGCGCTCCTCGTGCTCCTTCTCACGTGCCTGCTTGCGTTCCTCGATGAGCGCCTCGGCTGCCTCCTTGAGTGCCGAAACGAGTGAGAAGACCATTGCCATGCCGAGGTTCTCCTGGATAGTCTCATCGATCCCTTGCAGCAGAAGCTCTCGGTCTTCTGACACGTTAAACCACTCGTACGGCGCGGCATTGGGTACGGACTGTAGGTCGAGCGTGGGCGGCTCGTCGGGGTAGGCTTCCGGGTAGCGAACCTGCAGGAACATTGTGGGCTGGTCGTCCTCCTCGTCCGGGACATCGAGGGCAATTTTTATTCTGAACTCGGTCTCCGAGATATCTATGTTGACGCCGCTGGTTAGTGATGGTGTTGCTTGGGGTGGCATGGTGGGGTAACGGATCGCAAACACTCACCTGTAATCTCCTCTGGGAAGATGGACTCGAGCACCTCGCGCTCCTCAACCTGTTCTTCGCGCCCCATATTTCCGGATATTGCAGCTCTCGGGGTTTTCTTATCCTCTCGGTAGCTCAAACGAATGGTGTGATGGTGCTAGGTACAGGCCCAAGTTCGTTCGTTGCTGAAGATGCAGCATGTGGATGGAACATCGATAGCATACTACCTACTACCTAGGTAGGTATGTAGGTATGTACCTAAGGTACCTAGGTAGGTACGTACTTGCGCTGTGGTGGGGTTGAGTGCGTGGTGCTTGATACAGCCTAGCGCACTGCTGACCGCCCGGCAATTTGAATAAAATTTCTGAAATTCCAAGCAGTTGTTCTGTTTGGCGCCGCTGTAAGAAGTTCGCACCCACCAGACCTTTCCGTCGCCCTCTCTTTGTACCCTTCGACAGAGCAGTTTACGCATTGCGATTCTACGGTTGTCCACAACCACAACTTGGCCCCTCTCCAAACAGCCACGCACACTCTCTTCTCCACAATGGCATCCTCCAGCGGTGTCAAGAGAAAGAGTGCTCCCACCGGCAAGGGTGCTTCTGATGGAAAGTTCTCCAAGAAGGCCAAGATTGACTCGAAGAAAAAGGCGGAGCCTGTCAAGGCCTCCGAGAGCGACAATGAGGACGACCTTGACGAGTCCCCTCTGACTCGGGTTCAGATAACGGGGGCGTCCAGCTGAATCCCCGTGACAGGGCGCGACAGGCTCAGGCCAAGGGCAAAAAGGAAGGCGCCAATGTTGCTGACAAGAACAAGGCCTTCGAGAGAGGTAGGACAACCCCAGGCGAATGATGCGCTTGCTGCAAGCTCTTAATTGCAAACGCTTACAGATATTTGCAGGTCAAAACTCAAAAGAGTCACATGCCATCCAGAAGAAGCTGGCCCTCGAGCGCAAGGCCGCGAAGCCACTCGCCGACGAGCTGGCACGAACCAAGAAGATCTGGGAGCGATTGCGGAGGAAATCTCATGTGCCATCCGAAGAGCGCAAGAAGCTGGTCGATGAGCTTTTCGGCATCATCACCGGCAGGATCAAGGATTTCGTCATGAAGCACGACGCCACGCGCGCTGTCCAGACCGCTCTCAAGTACTCCAACGCCGCGCAACGGAAACAGATCACGCGTGAACTGCAGGGAACCTACACCCAGCTGGCGGAGAGTCGATACGCCAAGTTTCTCATTGCGAAGATGGTGGTACAGGCTGACGGCGAGATCAAGGACCTCATCATCCCTGAGTTTTACGGCAAGGTGCGCAAGCTGATCAACCATCCCGAGGCATCATGGATCCTCGACGACATCTACCGGCAGATTGCGACGAAAGAGCAAAAAGCCATTCTTCTGAGGGAATGGTACGGACCCGAGTTTGCTCTCCTTGAGCGCAGCAAGGACGAAAAGCCGACCTCGGACCTAGCCGAGATCCTCGAGAAGAATCCCAACAAGAAGCAGCCCATCCTGAAGAGTCTGCATGACATGATCAACTCGCTTGTCCAGAAGAAGATGACCGGTTTCACCATGCTGCACGACGCCATGCTGCAATACTTCCTGAACATCAAGCCTGGGACTGAAGATTTCAACCTCTTTATCGAGATGATCAAGGACGACGAGGAGGGCGACCTTCTGAAGAACATGGCGTTCACCCGCTCCGGATCCCGGCTGGTGGCGTTGCTACTGGCCAACGGCACCTCCAAAGACCGTAGAAACCTGCTCAAGGCTTACAAGGACAACTTCGTTCTGATGTCGGGCGACGCGTTTGCCCACATCGTCATCCTTACCGCTTTCGACGTGATCGACGACACAAAAATGTCATCAAAGGCCATCTTCCCTGAGCTGATTGGCGATGACAAGGAGAAGGCAACGGAAAACATTGTTGTCTCTACAACAAATCCCTACGCTAGGGCTACCCTACTGTATCTGTTGGAAGGCCAGTCCAAAGCCCTCTTCCCCGCGAACATGAGTGAGGATCTAGCCATTCTCAAAGAGGCCCACGAGATCCGTCAGACAACCAGTAAGAAGGACGCCGAGGTGCGGAGAAAAGAGTTGGTTGCTGTTATATCACCAGCGCTTTTGGAGGCTGTTGCTTCTGCCGCGCCGACTTTAGTGGCGGACCCCTTTGGCTGTCAGCTGATTGCGGACGTTCTCCTCTCTGCTGAGGGTGACAAGAAATCTGCTCTCGAGGCCGTAGCTGCGGTTGCTGGGGGTGACCCAGGCGCGGAGCCCATGGAGGTGGAGGGCATCGCAACCCCTATCCACGTCTCGCGGACACCATTCGGAGGTCGGTTGATCAAAACGCTCATCGCCGGTGGCAAGTTTAATAAGGAGACCGGCAAGGTTGAGCCCATTGAGCCGCCACTGAAGTTCGCCGACGTATTGTACCCGGTCATCAAGGACTATATTCTGGACTGGGCAACAGGACCGAGCTCGTTCGTTGTGCTCAACATGTTGGAAGCTGAGGACTTTAGCCACGCGTCCGAACTGAAGAAGATGCTCAAGAAGCACAAGAAGGCCCTCGAGAAAGCGGCCACGGAGGAGACGGCCGAGCAGAAGGAGGCCAAGGCAGCTAAGGTCCAGAAGGAAAGCGAAAAGAGCAACAAGGGCGCGAAGAACAGCAAGAAAGGCAAATCGGACAAGCCCGCGGGCAACCTTGGTAGCAAGCTTCTCCTGGAGAAGCTGTAGGGTGGTTTCTGTACAAAAACGAACTCGGATTGGCGAGCAAAAAGTTCTTCCTAATGTTTTCAAATACCCACACACGCGTGGCAGTATGTGTGTTGACAATGGCGTGCAATAGGCTTAGTCTTGGGGGTAGGCATTGAATCAATGGAGTTTGGTGGTTTAAACGTACAGCAGCAGTGAGACATAAGATCGCAAGTGAAGCGCTATCATCGTAGATCTTGCATTTTGCAACCGTTCTTGGGTCCAGCTGAGCGGTGATCGGGACTTAGTCATCGTGTCGAGAGCTATTGTCTCGGCCCGTGACATGGTGGCAAATGCAACGGGCCTGGTGCATTTGGTCTCGTCTTACTGTGTCCGTTTCCGTCGTTGCGGCTCGGCTCTCGCGTTGGTGAATCGTGAGGGGTGGTGGCACGGCTATTGCTACTCACGTTCATCCGGGACCAAACACCTTAAGGTGGCCCTTCTCCGGATACGGCCAAACGGACAAGCATCAAAGAGAGAAGGCTGGCCACCCTTTTCCTTAGTGTGAATTGGCACCCGGCGTGTTCTCTCATCTGGTTTGGATGTTGGCTCTGGACTGGTCTGTGAGTGCCTACCCAATGCTAACTGCGGCCCAGGCTTTCTCTGTTTCTCAGTAGCTCTGCCCGTAGGAGGGGAGAGAGGGAGGGAGGGAGGGAAAGGAAGAATCGATTGAACTTCAGAGGCCAAGGATCCACCCGGGCAGGAGAGAGGAGAGAAAACTAGAATTGGGAGAGGATGAAGGACGTAGGGCAGGCAAGTAAGAACAAGGTGAGGCAAGTGGTCCCCCCTCCATCACTCCTTCCTTCCGTCCATTCATCTCGAAGTGGTCGGCTGCCAATTAACCTACCTACCTACTACTTCTCTTTAACTTGTCCTTTTCCTTTCGATACAGTAATTCAGCTCGCTGGAGAGGTATCTACCTTCTGCGCACCGCGGTTCCCCTGAATCGCCCTTGGGAACTCATTCTCCTCCAACTCTATCTATCTTACCTCCATTCTCGCTCTTCGGCTTACCTCACTTCAACCTCACTTGTATCCATTGCCACCCGGTTCTTATGGTAGTGCACAAATCCGTTAAGCCATTGACCAAGTCCAACTTCTTACGTCGCTTCACGCCACGCACCTATAACGATTATCCACCAAGAACAACCATCTGCTGCCAACATGCGTATCTCAATTGTCGCAAGAGGCAAGGACACCTGCGACGCCGGCCTGACCTACTTCGAATGCGAAGAGGGCTATCGCGGTTGCTGCCACTTCAACCCTTGCCCTGGCAATACCTGCCCGCGTGAGTCGCCCGGGCCCCAGCCAGGCAAGGCCATCGCATCCGTCGCCGCACCTGACCTCATCCCTGCCACGTCGCTGGCGAAAAAATCCGTTGTCACCAAGACCTCAACCATCACAGCACACCAGTCTCAGTCGGTGAGAATTATGACCACCACCGTCTTCCTGGCTGATTCTACCGACCCCGGAGGCGCCTGGTACACCGACCCAAAGGGTCGACCCATCTCGTCCACAACTTCTCTGGGACCATCTCTGTACCCTACTCCTACCCCCGCCTCTAACATCCCGTTCACCTCCGTCGAGCCTCAGGTACTTGCTACTTCGACATCGACCGCTTCTCCTCAGCCCGACTCCGAGAAGGGCAACCTTTCCACTGCCACACAGGCTGTCATCGCCGTCTCCATCTTGATCGTGCTTGTCTCAGTAATAACCGCCTGGTTCCTCTGTACCAAGCAGAGAAGGAAGCTCCGAGGTTCGCGGGAGTCCATCAGCTCCATCGGCAGAGATGGCAACAGCACAGATGGAAGCAGGAATGGCTCGAAGGAGGACCAAAGCCAACCACCGATGACTGCAAATCCAATCCGACCCGATGAGGGTCTTTCTCCTTTTGGAGGCAAGTGGTCTCCAACATCTTGTCCCTGGTTTTCATGAAGCTCACCACTCACAGGATACTACGAGGAGCCTCAGATTCGCTTCAACCGAGCCAGCGACACTGGCTCAGGCAGGATGATGAACCACCCGACCAGTCCTGATACTCGTGGCTCTGCGATTTCGCAGCCTCCGTTGGCTGGAAACATGAGACCCGACACAGCTAGTCCTGATCCTATTTCCCGTACTGCCAACGCGACTCCTGACTTCTTTCACCGCACTGCCAACGCAACTCCTGACTTCATATCTCGCCTTGGCACGGCTACCCCTGAGCTTCACGGTCCTCCCCAGCAGGCGGCCATCGCCGAGCTGGCTTCGCCAGGTCTGCCCAAGGTCGTCGAGATTTGCAGTACTCGTAGTGGTGCGCAGATGTACAAGGCGTACCGCCCGAATGGCAATGTTTCGTATCCTGTCGCTGAGATTACGCCGAGATATCTCACCGGAACGCTGAAGCCCACCGTGGACGAGCGTCTCAAGGGTCGATACGTGAATAGCTGGACCAAGTGGGATCCCATTGCTTGATGACTATCGTCCGCATGATTCTCGAGGATAGTCGATCCATGCTGGGTGAAATTGAGCGGGTTCGAGATGAGGTTAGGTCAAGGGGGGGGGGGGGGGGGGGGGCTTTAGCAGGCGTTGGAAGATACCCAGGGTTGCTTTCGCATACATGATTTGCCTCATACTGCCGGTTCTTGTCAGAGTTATTTCAAATCGGAAAGGATGGAAACACTTGAAAACAGCAACAAAGTTGGAGATAGAGAGCCGCCAAGGTCACCCATAGCTAGACATCTCTAATCAATCAACAACAAAGAGTGACGTTGGTGCTGTTGTGTGAGCTGCGCCTGCAATGGTCAATGTAGATATAATCAATAGCGCATACGCATGACCTTAGTGTGCCGAATTCATGGGTATTGTGGTATTCAACACATACTTAAAAAGACAATCTGATCCCCTCCCTCCTGTGTACGCCAATCATGCATTGTATGCTTCTGGTGCAGAAGCGTTTTTCGTAACCTTTTCCATTTTCCTTCTTCTTGTTTTTGACCTGTTGTCCAATATATCGAAACAGCTTCCCACTTCTCTCGTCGGTCGGTCGTATGTGCTGGCAACGCAGGACCCGGTCGTCTCCCTAGTGTCGCCGCGAGTGTTTGCTGCAGATGTGTTCCTCTCGGCTACTACCAATTCGTGGGATTGAGGATCGAGCGGTGTGAGCGCATCATCGGCTTTGGAGCTTGCTGATCTCATCGAGGAGTATTTGCAAGTCGTCGTCGCTGATTTTGTCCTGTAGGGAAGGAATGAGTGTCTTTGCTTCCTCCGCGGTTTCGCAGCAAAGGGATCCTGCATCCGGTTAGCAAACAATACCTTTGAGCGAAGGCTATTAGGTGATGCCACATACAGAGTGGCCTTCTGCTTACCTATTTGTGCTCGCTCGAACTTGGCAAGCTGCTTGTGTGCGCTGAGCAATCGCTCGACGGCCTCAACGTTCTCTTTCTGACGGAACCGAGAGAAGGCATCGAGGTAGTTGAGAGTCTGGGTCAGCATTCTGAAGGAAAGCAAAATTTTAGCTACTTGGATCTTCGAAAAGTGCATGCTTCGACTTTGGCGACAAGTGTCGTGTGACGGTAGGTGGGTGCATCGCGGCTTACTCGGTTTCGTTGATGTTCTTACGGTCCATCTTCCGCTTCGTCACGAGCGCGTTGATGACCAGAGACGCCTCCGATAGGGTGAGGGTATCTACGTGTTGGAATTCACCGAGATTCAAGATGGTCGAGGCTTCCTCGCTGCCCGGGGGAGGCGGCTTTGGACGCGAAGTAGGAGCATGATGCGACATGGTGGTCTGTGGTTTTTTCTTCTTCTTCTTCTGCAGTTTGGGGGTGGCCAAGAATCGCGGAGGACAGAGATGTTTACGCGCCGGCTGAGCTGGGGATGTTGCGCAGGTGGGTGATGAAGGAAAAAGAGGAATCTCGTGAAGCGACCGTTGTCGGCGGAAGCTACAACGGGGGGGAAGGTAGGTGAGTTTTTGATGAGGCTGAGGATAAGACAGAGGTGGTCTGGCTAAGGCGCCTGCCTGCCTTGCCGTCCATCCAAGTCCCTTCCGGAGAGAATGTGTCCGCTAAGCGTGTCCCTCGGGCTTGGGGCTAGCGCAGGCACCTATTGAGAGGGGCGTCGGCCCAGTGATATTGGTGTGTGTTTAGCGGACCATGCTGGGAAAGGATGCACCGACTGGAACAGTAAGGGTGCAGCTCGACCACGTATCCTGCCCGGACCTGAGGCCAAGAGAGATATCGACATCAAGTGCATGAATGTGATACTCAAATGTTGATGAGGAAACCCAGACGGCATTCACATATCTCGCGATCAAACCCGTCATCAGTCGTGAGCTGGCCTGACTTACGAAGCCATGTATGTGTCCCCTCTCCCTCCACAGTCAGGAGGCATCTCACTAACCTTGAGAATAGGACTGTCTTTGCGCTCATTGTCATCAACAAGGCTGGAGGCTTGATCTTCAATCGCACATTCCATGAGGGCGGCCTCAATCAGCTGAGCACAAATGACTACCTTGTCCTAGCAGGTACATTTCACGGGTAAGAGGGAACCTCAATCCCCTTTTAAGCCGAGGATCGGACAGATACTCATACACGCATCACCAGTGTCCACGCCATCACCGCCCGCCTGAATCCTCTGATGAGCCGGCAAGACGCGACGGCGGCAGCGACAGCGGCCAGTGTGACGGCGGCTGGTGGCATTCCGTCGCGACCCGAACCGCCGACAGGGTTGGAGGTCATGGAGTCGGAGAACTTCCGGCTGCAGTGCTTCAACACCATGACGGGCACCAAGTTTCTGCTATTCACCGACACGACACAGACCAATATTGATGTCACCCTGCGGAGGATATACGACCTCTACAGCGACTACGTCATGAAAAACCCCTTCTACCAGCTGGAGATGCCTATCCGTTGCGAAATGTTTGAGCGCAAGCTGCTGTCGTACATCCGGGAGATCAACAATCGTTAGGTTTCGAGGACAGTCACTGCGAATGATGGATGCCGAGGAAGGGATTCAGTAATGGGGTCTTATTTCGTTTGGGTTGGGGAATGATCTTTACCGTGAAATGGCGTTTATAGGAGTACCAAGCCTTTCTATTGAGCCGCATGTGCCTTTAGGACTGTGCCAATATTCCATCTTACATACTCGAGGTAGTGGTCAATCAAAAGGACATGCTATGTACACCGCCTTACGAGGTGTCCATCGTGTCATCGTCTTTCTTTTCATTCTTCTTGCTTGACTCCCCGTCCTTGTTGAGGAGGGGTGCATTCTCGCCCTCCTCCTTGATATCCTCAAGCGACCCCTTCTGTCCGGCCTCGGCCTCCTCCCGCGCCTTCTTCTCCTGTCTTGCTTTCTCGTCCTCCATACTCATGCGCAGCGCAAGAGCGAGCTCTGGGTCCATGGCGGGGTCAAAGTCGAACTCACCAAAGTTGCCGCCGCTGCCCTCGCCGTTGCCACTTCCACCACCGCCGCCACCACTTCCGCCAGCAGAGTCGCCGAGAAGGATCGGGCTCGAGATGAGCTGGTCGCTAAGGAGCTTGCTGCTCGGGGGAATAACGACCAGGTTGGAGCCTTCACCACCCTTGACGCTCTCGTTGAACGCCTGTAGCTTCTTCTGCGTATCGTCATCGTCCAGGTCGCCGAAAAGCACGAAATCGACCGAGACGTTGCCCTTCTTCATCTTCTTGGCCAGCTGAACCAATTTCTTCTCTTCCTCTTCGATGGGCGAGCAGACGAAGACAATTATCCGTTGCCGTTGGGATTTGTTCTGACGGTGCTTCAGGGCAAGCTGGAGAGGGGCAAGCAGGTCAGCGGAGCTAATGAAAAACGGGGCTAAGAGGGTTTTTGAACTCACTCCGGCGACTTGTATGCCCGTAGCCAGGTGTGATGTTCCCTTGATCTTAGTCTTCGTGCGGTGCAGGCCATCCAGGATCTTGCCCTGATCTGTCGTGAGAGTGACCAACACCTCAGGGCCTTTGCCTCCCATGCTCATCAAGCCGACCGAGGACTCAGGGTTGCCGTTGGTAATGGTCTGGAAGATGATGTTGACGGCATCGGCCTGGGCGTCGTATCTCGTGGGTTGATAGTCGCCATTGCGACTGCTTTCGCTGTTGTCGACAACGACCATTACCGCTTCGAGGACCATCTTAACGGTTAAGACGGTGTGCCGGGCGATAATCTGGGAAAATGAACACTTCGTAAATTGATGCTGTCCCGCTGTGGTCGACGTCGTTGAGATCGTTTGGGATGTGTAGAGGAGAACGTAGTGGAACGAGAGGTTGGATGGGCGAGCTACAGATGGCGGAGGGAAGCTTGGTGGGCGGGAGCTCCTGCGTAAGGCAGTTCAGCCTGGTGACGCTGGCTGCGTGCATGTACTCCGCATGTAGCGGTACCTAAGAGGTCACTTTCGATTGGCTTCTAGGATATGTACTAAAACTTCGATGTTGCCTCTCGAATAAATTCCTAGATAGGCAAGTACGCCTGTGGGGATCCAGCAGCGGGCTGAGTGTCGGGCTGCTCACTATAAGTTACATGTGAGGTGCAACTTCATTAGTCCCACTGGTTAGTTCTCATGTTAGACATCACAAGTGTAATATCAGGTTGATCAGCGGTATGGTCGACCATACCGAGAATAGAGTGACGATTAGGTCAATCAGCGCGGCATCTCTGATAGCAATACACAGGGTCTGCCGATTCAGCGCTGTATGCCCCCTGTAACGAGTTTGTGGCGGAACCCTTGCTGGTTTTGTGCCGGGAGTGGCCTACCTAGGTACCTAGGTACTAATGAAAGATTATGTAAGATTCCGAACCGCTGTTGGGTTTGTTTACTTTGTGGAGCACTAGCCACTGACAACAGAGCTGCCGCCCCATCAACCTTAGCTTTCAACATCCTTCACGCTTTCGTCGCGATTAGGCACGTCGATGCAGCGCCAACCACCATCGCACATTACCATTTGCAAATCTCTACAACAGACACTAAGAGACCATGCCTTCAGACCGACTGAATAAGAGAGCTTCAGACGAAGTCGACGGGCAGCCCGCGATGTCACAAAGGCGGGCAGTTCCCACAAAGGCCAGTACCGGTACACCTCTGCTGAGCAGCAGTCCCGGCAAGCGGCAAAGGCTTGGAATCACCATGGAGCAGAAACAAGCGATCATTGATAATCTGCAATTAGAGAGTGAGTGTGCAATTAGCGATGATAACTAGACGCGTTGTCTAATGGTCTAGCAGTTACCGATCGCGCCAGGCGACTTCGCGCACAATACAACCAACAGGCACAAACCCTTCGATCACGTATACAGATGCGCGTCAACCGCGTTCCCAGATCCATGCTCAAGATGACTATGGCCGACTTGGTTGCTAGGGCCGTCGAGCAAGAAAAGCGCCTCGAGGCCGCCTCGAGGCCGCCTCCAGTGCCCGAGAAGGATTTTGCTCCCCAGGCGAGCCTATACAAGCTAGCACCACCAGCGCGCCCAACCAAGCGTCTGAGGTATGTTGTAATTGAGAGCGATAACGTGGACGTACACTGATGGTGGACGGTAGTGATGCCATGGCGGGTGGGGACAAGGAGAATGAGCAGATTCTCAATCCCAAGAAAAAACATCGTGCTGCTCCGGCACCCCTGAGCACCTCTCAAATACTGTCACCAACGTCATCAAACACTAGATCGCTGGCACGCGAGCGGCCGCCTTCCTCGCCATCAAAGTCCTCTCAAATCGCTAGGCCCCCCTCATCCCCCGCAAAACAGCACATGAGTGCTCGATCGGCCCTCTCAAACATGGTTGAGAAGGCCAAGAAGACTGGCCGCACAGCCCCGTCGCGTCCTCTAAACGCATCGACAGCCAGCTCCAACGCATCTGCACCTGCACCTGCTACAGGTACCGCACCCCCAACAAGAACGCGACGGGCCAACACGACAACTGCATCCAAAGCACCATCTCGACCTGGAACGCGAACGGGCAAGCGCATCAGCGACTCTAGCGAAGACAGCACAGGAACCGTTGTAAAGAAGACGACAGCGTCAGCTTCTGCGAAGAGAACTGTCATGGGAACGATCAGGAAGGGTGTGGGCGCAGCGACCATTAGGAAGCCGGCAGCGCCCAAGTCGGCACCGGCATCTGCAGCAGGAACCACGAGAGTCCTGCGGAAAAGGGGTTAGCTGCTTCTGTATGGATTGAGGGAGGGACCATTGGGTATACTGCATTGCTACTATGGACGACGGGTGCACAGCGCACCTAGGCGTGGTCGTCCATGGGATTCAAACGGCGTTTTGGGGAATAATGACATGGATGATGACGGCCAGGCATACTCATAATCAATTGATGGATTCCGTCCTCTCCTCTTTCCAAATGGTCTAAGCCGGGGCGCTGGCCTTTTTCTTCTTGTCCTCCACCAGCTCTATGTTGTCCTCGGGTATCTCCTTGTACTTCTCCAACAAAAATTCCTCAATCTCGTCACTCACATCGCCTTGCACTACAATCTCCTCGCCGCCGCTCGGGGTCTTGGTAACAGACGAGCCAGTAGCAAACTTCTTTCCAAACTCCTTGGCGACCTTCTTGTTTTCCAGCCCAAACGACTCGAGGCCGGAGACAGACGTGACGTACTTTCTTTTATTGCGCTCGATCCTCTTGATGGTGACGACGCTCTTGGCTAACTTGTCGGCTTGCTTGGCTTCGGCAGCCTCGGCCTTCGCCGCCTTCTTCTGGGCGTCTTTGGCAGCTCGCTTCTGGGCGTCGACGGAGAGGGATGCAGTCGCTGCCTCCAGGGCCTCTGTAGACAGTTTATAAGTATCTCGGCAACGCCAATCAAATTAATACGGTTTGGGATTCATACCTGGCGACCATATTCTGGCATACAGGTCAGGATGGTGCTTCTCAAGCCAGTCCTGGCATTTCTTGACAGTGCCGCCATATTCGCAGTACTGTATCATGAACGCTGTTAAGGACTGCTGTTTTCCAGGGAGGGTTTCGAGTAATCATAGCATACCTCGGGGGGAAGGGTGCAGACTATACATAGGGTAACAAGTCAGAATTCGCGCCTCGAATATGTTTGGGTTCATGCGGCCATGCGGAAACTTACCGCCGCAGTAGATTATATGGCGGCCTTGAGGCTCACCAGAGGTTTCTGACTTGTCATTGTCGGCCATGACGATTTGAAAGGGCCGGTTTTGACAGTGGAGGGGTCGCTTGCAAAAAGATGTCAAGCGGAGGATTCAAGGACGCAGAAGACGCGTGCATGTCTGTCTTCTCTCAAGGACGGCCGACTGCGGGGTTGATTAAGTCGATGGCGGGGCACGCATGAACTGCCACAGTATCCGTAGACCACCCCCAGAGCCGAAGAAGTGCTTAAGTAATCACATGTGGCTGGAGCTTCGTGATTGATTGCCCAAGCAATTTGACTGCGGCCCCGCTCTGCTTCCTTCCGGCCTCCGTCTCCACAAACATCACCAGCGCATTTACTCAACCAGCCAGTGATTCAACCTGTATACCTACTATGTACCGGCTCGGCGCGCTCACCTCCCTTAATGCAGTGTTAGCGCATGCTTTCAACCTGAAGGCTTCATTGTTTCCACTTGTTGAAGCACCATGGTTGAAATCGGGCGTCATGACCATCGGACCACTGACATCTCCATCCATGTCGTGTGTGCTGGCCCAAGTTGAACCACGGATTGAGCAGTCAAGGCCGATAGTCCATTGAAGTCTTGCATGCTGAGTCTTGATGGAGTTTATGCGACACTCAATAGTCTTTTCTCCACGAGGCCAACCCAAAGACCTGTTCAACTCGACGGAACTTGGTCAAGTGGTCAGTCGTCCAATCGATGTCGCTTCTAAGCGCCCGACTGGCGTTAGCCATTGCCATTGGTGGGTGCCTCAACAGCAATGCGTTCCCAATCAGGATTTGCTCCCACCTCACCTCTCATCTTCGCGCGCGCCAGCCACTCGCCGCTCACCCAGACCATGCTCGATTTCTGTATCCCAAAATTAGATACGATTCTGTGAACGCCCATTGGGCAGAGGTCTCGTTCGTGAACCGGTGGTATAACCTTTTGGGATGGAGATGGGCCCTTCGTCTTTGCATCATGGTCTCTCACGCGCCGGCAGCACATCCCCATTCGGGCCAATGCAGTCTTTGTAGCAGGCGCGCTGCATGATGGGTACTGCCGAGTGAGTGCATTTGGTATGCGATGCCATGTTGTCTTAACCGTCTTGGGTACGCCCGTCTATCGTGTGTGGTGCGGACTTGCAACCCACTCGTGCGGCCACCACCAGGTTACGCCTCCCGCCGTGGAGGAGCAAGGTGTCTCGCGAGATTATATCACTCACTCCTGACCAACTGCCAAACCTTCTCTCTCTTCTTCTCTTTTCCCATCCCTTTCACCGTGTTCTTGCTATTGAAAACCCTCCTCTTGAAGGCTTCGTTGACCGAAGCAGCCTGTCGTTTACACGAATTTTCTTCCCGTACCCTTCATACCCCGGCATAGACGCTGGTCGTCTTTCGAGAGACGGTTGTCATCTATACACAACGTCGTATTTTGCCTATATTTATACCGTTACAGCACATTCAACCGCAATTCTATATCAGGATATCTGACTTGCATAGGGGAAGATGGCTGAAATTACTCACTTACCCTCGTCAACATACAGACCTCCCTCACCCTCGCAGGCTCGAAGGCCGGGGAGGTCACTTAATACTATAATGGAGGAGAGTGAGGATACGCAACATGCCACCGAAAACAGCCAGCTCCGGGGCCAGACATCGAATCTCAAAATCGAAGCCTGGTTATCACCACTAAGCGACCACTTTCCCACGCCAAGAGGCTTCCACTTCCTCTCTGCCCCAATCTTGCCATCCTCGCCATCAAGCATCTCGGCCGACGAGCGTAGCTCACCTTCTACATCATCGAACCCGTGGAACAACAACAGATCAAGCGTAATGACCGACGTCACCGAGTTCGATGACTTGTACGATGTCACAGATGAGGATGAGCCCACTGAGCTGCGTCGAGTACCGTCGCGTAAAGCATCAGTGAGAAGACGCAAATCCGGTCGTCACGAGGCGGCAAAGCAGACTGCGGCTGGTGTTCGCAGAGCTTTGCCTCCTTTAGTCATACCCGGCGGTCGAAACACGTCAACAGAAGACTGGTCTGCTGCCAGCCTCAAGAAGGCTCTTGCATCGCCAGTCCCTCCTACACCACCAACCCATGTCGAGATGTCTCCCCAAGTCTTCTCCTTCATGCAGGCGAAGCAGGCTCAGGAGGTACCCACCATTTCGGCACCTCCATCTCTCGATGGGAGCTTGAGCTCAGAGCAGTTGGCTCAAATGTCCGCGCCACCGACCCCTATCATCGGCGACAACGGCAAGGAGGCCGGGTGGTCCGGCGTGCGACTTCAACCTGGCGCTTTGGCGACTCTTCATGCTCTATCTGGCGACAACGACAGCCTACACGAACACGATCATGAACACTCCGATCAGGTTCTTGAGATTCCTCAAGAGGCCGTCCCTGAAATGCGTCAACAACCTCTGCGGCTCCTCACAAACCTCTTTCCTCAGCCGGCTCGTGTCGCCGAGCTCACCCCCGGCTCCCACCGTCGGTCTCTTGCCGATCTCACCAAGCTCGACATCCCTTCACCTGGCGGCTTCTTTTCTGGCCTCTCGCCCAGGACAAGGACGACATGGAACATGCCAACGAGATCCCCCGAGGACATGGTGCCCCCGACGTCAACCACCGCGGAACAGTTCTACCGTTGCCCCTGGAACACGGACTCCTCAGTACCTCCAGTGCCAGTTGCACCCGCGAAACTCATCCTCAACGATGCTGCCGAACAATACTACCGCAGCTCAGTACCATCTACTTCTGCCATCGTTGAGCAGTTTGTCGAGGTCGGTGACAAGATGGACGAGGATGATATGCCCACTGCCCGGCCAATTGTTCCAGCAAACGGCTCAAGCTCTTCCGTGACGCTGGCTGAGCCAACTTCCCCCGATGTCGAAGATGCCCCAACGGAAATTGTCACGGTGTACGACCGAGAGTATGCGCGCAAGCAACAGGAGGTGGCCCTCTCCAATCTTGACCGCACCGAGCTTTGGCTCATGGCTCAGCGCGCCTACTTGAAGCCTGTCGAGGCCGATCAAACAGAGGAGCATGACCACAACCTCGGCACAATCCTGGAAGCTGCTGACGAGGAAGCCGAGAACTTTCCCGAGCAGGATGTCACGTCGGCACCAAGGAAGAAGACGGTCCGATTTTCTGAGATCATCACCAAGACCGACATCCCCCGCCGCCTGCCTTCCAAGCTTTCTAGACAGGAGTCCGCTTACTACCGCGCTTTCCAAGACTACGTCATCCGCTCCAGCAAGCAGGACGTCTTCGTGCACCAGCTTCCCCGATTCGAGGCCCTCCAGGTCCAGCGTGCTTGTCTACGCGAGTTCCACCGAAACCAACTTCTGGGCAAGTACCAGCTCAGCGTCGTACCGCAATCCGCCAAGAAGCGCCTCAGCGCCAATGTCGCCCGCGGCGACGACATCCTTGTTGACGACCCGGAGAAACTACGTCGCGAGAAGGAGTGTGAGGCCATGTCCCAGATGGCCATGCCAGCCTGGCATGTCGCCGCGATCAAGATGCTCAATGGCGGCAAGCTTATATCGGCACCTGTCGCCAAACGCCTTGGCCGTCTGTCCCGTATGGCACCCGGCCGCGACGGTGTCGCCCGCGACAGGGCGCGTATCCTCGACCTCGGCGGCCAGTCGGCGTGCGACTGGGCTTGGCACTGTGCCCTACAGTACCCCAACACCAAGATATACACCGTTACCACAAAGGCCATCCGTCAGCTGTCCAACTCCAATGTCCGTGGCCCGCCCAACCACCGCCAGGTCGCCGTTGAGCGCCTCACTCGCCTGCCCTTCAAGGATGACCAGTTCGACCTCATCTCGGCGCGCGAGCTGCACAGCATCCTCAAGTTCGTTGGCGAGAACGGCGAAGACGAGTGGGAAACGTGCTTGAGGGAGTGCATGCGCGTACTCAAACCGGGCGGCTACCTCGAGTTCTCCGTCCTCGACTCGGATATCATGAACGCGGGCCCTCTCGGCCTTGCGAAGAGCGTCGAGTTCGGATTCGATCTCAAGACCTTGGGTTATGACCCCAACCCAACAAAGATGTTCCTGGGCCGCCTCTCCCACGCGGGCTTCGACGAGGTTCGGCGCGCGTGGGTGTGCCTGCCTATGGGCGCGCGCCCGCCCTCCAAACAACAAGAGAAGCCGCTTCCCTCACTCCCCGCCGTCCGGGCCAATCCGACGGGCGAGGAAGTCAGAACGGTAACGATGGAGGCCATGGTCACCGGTAGCACTGACGGCGTGGCCAACATCACAGGCATCGTTGGCGGCTGGAGCTGGGAGCGCTGGCTGCTGCGGTGCGAGATGGAGAAGGTCAGCGGCGAGTTGCGACTCGTGGACACAGTGACGGCCGGCCCCGCGATGAGGGAGGCCGGAAAGAGCGTGGAGGGCGTCGCTGCCATTGTTGAGGAGGGGCGCGGCTGCGGTGCCGGGTGGAGGATGTTGAGCGGGTACGCAAGGAAGCCCAAGACCTGCACAGGGCTCATCTCTGTCGGTTTCGAGCTTTGAAGGAGCTCCCCTGCAGAACGGATACTCTCATCGTGTCCCCCTTCCCTTCTCTATATGTTTTCCCCCTCCTTCTCTCTGTCTACTCCCTTCTCCCTTCCGTTCGACTCCGGCTCGATTTCTTTTGTACGAGCGGTCTGTGATGAATATAAGATGGGATGGGCAACGTGTCTACGGCTATGGACGCAAATGTGGATATGGGTCATGAAGTATCGAGGGGTGTAATCCAGTTGCCTGATATTGCGTGTCTTGTGTTTTACAGGCGTTGGGGGTTTATCGATGAAGGTTATCGAGAGCTGTTTTTAGTTGCTATATATACAATACCCGTCAAATACTTTTTGTCCCTATCTGTCAATCGAGAGCAATGTATCCGTAATTGTCAGAAATTAGGGATAGAATAGAAGGGCGAAATAAAGCCGGCTGGGGCCTCCGCTTCAGAGATAGGGGTTCATGAACGAGTTTTTCCTTCATCCCCTCCCCCGTTTTCCTTTTTTTATTATCTTTATTGGCTCCATTCACTAGCAGCCCACGAGAGAGGTCAGAGGAAGGCGTAACGAAATTGAACAATTTATAAAAAGAAAAAGAGTTTGGCACCCGCGGACCAGTGGTATCGTATCATTAACAGGTTACGCTATATTGAATGGTATTGCAAAACTGTAAACAATGGGGGTATTATTCGGAAGGAAATAACCATCCTACACATCTGCATTTCCTTAGCGCCAACCCCACCATATCATGCGTGGGTGTCCATTTTCTCACCCACAGGCGACCCGGTCTTGACGTTGATATTCTCTCCATCGCCCAGTCGGTCCTTCTCGTCCAACCCCGATGTTGAGGGCAACGCAGAAGTATCTCTGGGTGTTTTGGCCGACGTCGGCACAATGACATTGAGAACGCAGTCATCCAGATGCTCATAGAACTCTTGAGCCGTGCCAAAGTAGCTTTGGCAAATTGAGCACTTCGCGCCGTCGCCGCGGACATTGCCGGATCCGCTGATAATGAGCTTCCTGCTGTTGGGAGGTGTCTGCTCAACGTTGTGGACCGACGTCAGGTGGCGCTTGAAGACATCGGCTCGATTGAACGCTTTCTCGTATGCCGTTCCCACTCCGGGACAAAAGGGACAGACCATTGTTCCTTTATAATGCGTCAAAGCGTGCCTGTTTTTGTCGTACTTCCGTGCGAACCCCTTTGTGTGGTACTCGCACGTTTCTATCGGGCACTTCTCCGGCCGTTCTTCTTGATGGGTGAGCATGTGAGCAGCGAGATCCTTGAACACCCGACCGCAATCCAGGTGAGGGCAGCGCGTGCGATTATCCATTGTCTTGCTCGATGGGCTACTTATCTGGGACGAGACCATTGCTTCCGCGGGAGCGATCATTGGGGGAGCGTTTGGCGCCACTGCTGCCAGCATCGTTGGCCCGAAAGCGGGGGAACGGGCCGGCGGCGGTGGCAGTGGTGGTGCTTGGGTAAAATATTCCGGCGGTTGCTTGTAATCAACCTCCTCCCCTCCACTGGAATCGTCCTGGTCCTGAATGTCGACAGATTGCCGCACTTCTTTCATCCAGTCCTTCAGAATGGTCATTGGGGGCCAGTCTCCGCTAGCCTTTCCGCCTCTATGCGGGTTGAAGTGTGCCCTTCTGAGATGTGCCGCTGCGTTGTAATATGCTCCGTACCTTTTCTGCGTGACGCAAGCTTTACATTTCGATAATGGAATGACTGGTTGTGGCAGAGTTGGACTGTAGCTTTCTGGCTCGGTGCACACCCAACGCCTGACTAATGAGGCATGCTTCGCGTCGGTATGCCTTCGTAGTTCGTGCTCGCCCCTAAATCCTTCTGGGTATTCATTACATTTGATGCAGTAGACCCGGCGTAACGGCGGTCGCTGGTATGTAGGTCGCCCTCTTCCGCCCGGGAGCGGAGACTCCAATGACCGCATGGGTCCTCGGGGAAAGCTTGGACTCTCCCCGACTGTGTGTCTGCGACCCAAAGGGTCCAGCCCCTGTGGTGAGGTAAGGTAGTCGAGGCTGCCAGTCGCACCAAAAGGGTCTCGGTCCAAAAGCGGGACCGGGTGCGGGACCCAGGGATCGCCCAAAGCTCGGGGTCATACATGGGACGCCTCGGTTCTTCGCTAGATTGAACAATTGGTGGTAGGACGAACATGCCCGTCCGCGGAGGCATTCGCTGCCTCAGGAAGCCGTTGAATGTAGTTGTGCCTTCCGTATCACCGTCTCCTAGGTGCATCAGAAAGTCCTTGGAGGACGCATAACCTTGCTGGGCCCAAATGTCTTTTCGGACAACCAAATAGAGCGATTCCATTGCAGCCCTGTCCCGGTCATCTAAGTCGAACACTTGCTCTTCAAGGAGCATTGGCCCGGAACTAGCAAATATCGTGACCAAAAGTTTGTAGAGGTTGTGAGTTGCATGCACACCTCCTGCCCCTCTCCAAGTTGGTGGCAGCTGGGATGATGGGCGTCTTGGCAGGTAAGAGGTATTGCCTGCCAAGATCGTGCGAACAACACTGAAAATGCACAAGGCGATAAATACGGCAAGCCAGCTTTTGGGGTCTTGAGGGACTTTTTTGAGAGTTGCGCCTTCAAAAGCCTGAAGAAACTGGGCCATACGGTTGTAAAGCAGGCGATGATGTGCATCTTGGTCAACTTCGTCGATGAATATGGTTCGGTGCGGCGGCCCGCTCTCCAGACAAATCGAAGGTTCAGGTTGTTCGAGGTCGCAAAATATGACTTCTCGCAAGAGCACTTTCGCTCGATACAAGACCGGGAAAACAGCCTCTTCCATGTCTCTCGTTGCTGCGATCAGCCCACTTGTCTTCAAAAGATGGAGAAAGTTGTATGTAGTCCCCCCGCCGTTCCAACTCGCTGCAAGTATGCTTAGACTCGGCGGTGGTCGCTCAACTGCTTCCCTAGAGTATGCTGAAGTTGTAGGATTGGCCGTGGAAAGGTTCGCGAGCTCTTCTATCCACCAGAAGCCGTCATCAAAGTCGAGGTTCGACTTGACAGCGTGCAATATGTCTGAAGAAATTCGATAATTGTTTTCGAGATGCTCGTTCATACTCCTCCGTTGAGTGAGTGGTGATGTGATCGGGGTGTGGATTTGTCTCGGGGACCCTGGCGCTGCACCGGTTAGATCAACCCAGCACTTTTCTCAAGTCACCAAAAACTCACCTGGAAGCATGATATCGGAAAAGGCATCCAGAGGGCCACGATGGCACCCAATTGCTTTCCAAAAGTCGCTGCCAGGGCTAAGAGGGTAGTCTACGCAGTAATAACAGGGATCGTTGGAGTCGCACTGCCAGCTTTCTGTTAGCCGCCACGTCGGGTGCTGTCACGGATGACGAGTCTTACTGGTTGCTTTTTTACCAGGCAGCGCAAACAAGGCCCGGAGTCTTGAAGCAATCTGAGCTCGCCAATAGACTGTAGTCGTGACTGGCCAACCCTACTGCGCTTGAGAGGGGGGAGCAAAGGATCGACCTCGGAATCAACAGAGCCCCGCCCAGGGCCGGAATGCTCGCTAGCCATCGAATAGGACTGCAAAGTGTCCCGACGGTCCCTGGGCTGGCTTGTTGCTAACGGAGCTAGTTGGGTGCCAGATGAAAGTTTCGGAAGTTGAAGCCCCGGAGGCTGCTTTCCAGCATCGGAGCCCCACGGCCGAGATACCATATGCTCGGGAAAGGGGAGCGGCGGAGTGTTGCCAACAGACATACCCGAGTCACGATGGGCGTGAACATTATGCTCCCGGGCGTGGCTGTCTCGGTCATCCTTACTGTAAAAGCCGTAAATGAAGTGTATACAACGCTCGTCCCAGCATTTGAACGATGAAGGGGGTCGAGATGACGGCGACAAACTTTCTCTTATTTTCCACCCACGGACAACTGGATCATAACTAGCAAGATTACGGTCCAACCAGGCTGCATATCCTGACGGCGCTTCGTCGTAAAGTAGTCGCTTGAGGGCGTCTACCATGCTGGGGTCTGACAGATCATGGCCTGAACAATAAATTAGGTACCTGGTAAGAGGCGTCGCACTTTAGACATGCTAGGTTTCGCAGGACGGGAGCTCACCTTGTTCCAGAAAAGCAATCTCGATACACTCGCACCGATGCTGCAACGACCTGGCCTCCTCAAGCTCAGAGATTATAGGGACAGTGGAAGAAAGGCCTGTGCGGACAAGCCGAGTCGTTAGGATTGGGTCGCGTAAGTGTCGGGAGAGGGCAGGAGGCAAGCTTACGATGAGTTTCGGAGTAGGTCTGCAAAACTCGCAATTTGTGGCGGAGCATGTCGAGCTCCAGCTTGACATTTGGGCCATACCTTGCGGGTAGCAGGGCGGCAAGCCTGGCTTGGATATCGGCCTGCTGGTCAAGAAGTTGACGAATGGCGCCGTCGAGGCCCGGATCGGGGATGCTGTGAGGATCGGCCGCCATTCCTCCCGGGCCTCGAGGGCGTCCTCCTCCAGCCGGCGACGACACTTTGAACGTTCTCCGAGCCGGTAATGGAGTGGGGCGTATATGAAGCAGAGCAAGCAAATCGACATGAACTTTTATGTCCTCTGGTTTTTCGAGGCTCGCCCGTCTACACGTCGCTTCGACTTGTACGCATCAGAGGAAAGCTTGTAGCGGCGGGACCATGGTTTTCTTTTCTTTTCAGACGAGTTCTGGGTGCACACGTGCTGCGCATGCCATCAGCTTTTGAGAAGGGCGGTGGTGGTTTTGGTGGTGCTGTACTTGTTGTTGCTTCTGCTTCTGCTGGTGGTGCTGGGAGCGTGGGGTGGCTGGGTTCATCGCCTTTCTATTGTCAGATGGGTATGCGCATTCTTGCCCCCTCGCCTGTTTTTCTCCCCGTCTCTTGCAGATCCTCTTCTGCCTTTGGCGAATTACAAAGATTTCACCCTTCAGTTGGTTTCCAGCCTTTTTGCCTCTTTTGCACCCTGGAGGTCCGTCAGGGCCCAGCGAGGTGATGTAAGGTACAAGAGGCGAAACTGGGCACTGCCGCTTGTTGAGCGGGACCTGATCCGTCGAGATTCCGTTCCAGACCCAGTTCCAGTGTAGAGTCCCACTCCGAAGAGTCTTACTTCCGATGCGAGCTCGGTTTCTCTGTGCCCAGCTGTACGGCGTGTCTACATTGGGCAGGATTCGAAAGAAGTCAAGGGGCGGTCACCGACGAGGCCAAGGGAAGGGGAGAATTTGTGATTTTTTCGAGAGGCAAATTGCGGTGCAGCGCGGAGGCAGTGTTGGTGGCAGTCGGGGGAAGGGGTTCGGCGGTCTTGAACAGAATAGCGAGCGAAAGCACGATACCCGATCGCACTACTCTACTGATCTCCTCCCTCTTTGGGGTGGTAGCTCTTCTTATTACCTTAATAACCGGACAGGGTTGATTTGGGGAAGTGGGGCGCGTGGTTAACGGTGTTGATTAGATAGATACCTAGGTAGGCAGGCAGGTATGTAGTGGGTATGGGGAGGAGCACGCTCCATGGAAGGCAAGGCCGAGAGACATTGAGAGCCTGCACCGGCGACAAGGTCGGGGTGGAGTGGAGTGCGGTGAATGATGAGAAAGGAGGCAAAGAGGGCACAGCCTGAAATTGAGAAAGGGACCCCAACTGGGCTTTTGGACGTAGTAACCCGGAGGGAGGGGGTGTGTTGATCTGAGGATGGAGGCCTGACGACACTACCTACCTACCAGTGACTACCTACCAGCATGTACTGTGTGCTGAGAGAGGCGAACTGGGTAGGATGGGACGGAGGGACCTTACAAAGCGGCGGCAGGCCCACCCGGGATCTGGGAAGGTTTTCTCTTGCTTGCGCAAGCATTGGATGGATTAGATACGCAGTACCCGCAGGCAAGGCCAGGTACGGTCGGTCGTATGAGCAAGAAATAAGAAAGGAAGAAGCCAAGGTACGTACGTTCATACCGGCCTCTGTTGAAATGTTTACCCTACAGGCTACGAATGCCGGTTGACCAGTACCCCAGTACATGCTGCGTACATACCTAGATGCTCCGTGGGGCTGGCTGGGTGGTACGATGCTGGAATTTCGGCCAACAGTAAAGTGACAATACCCGCGCAACCAAAATCTCGATATGGCACACACTTCATCAGGAATTTGGGCAGGTCCTGGGGTCACATTCATCCAGGTTCCGGATTGTCGATGAGCTAGCTACCTAACCTAGGTAGGTAGTATACATCCATCCACCAAGCGACCCCCTCTGTAGGTGCGGTGTGCCTACCTACCTACCTTGCTACCTACCTAGGTACCTACCTACCTAGGTATGTAGAGGCCTTATCTTGGTTACGTACCTTCCAGGCACTTTCACACATCTTCTGACTCCAGAAATGGCTCTTTACCAGCGCTAGGTAATATTGTCATGTTGTTTGATTTGCCAAGGTACCTATGGCCCTGGTCCTGCCTGGGGCCTAAGGACACATCGATATCCCGGGCTTCTTCGGGAGGGGTTTCCCAATCTTGCCCTCCTCATCAATGCTTGTTGCATGCCGGCGTCGTTGTCCTTGTCGTCCTCTTGATCTGTTCCGCACTGACGGGAAACCAGCATCATTAGCCTTGAGCAGCCGCGAACGGGCTTTCTTATCATCTCGGCCCCGGGCCTGTTCATCGACATACAAGGTAGGTATACCTCTCGCCGTTTGCAAAGTGCGGGCAAGCACCACGAGGTACTCACACTCTCTCTTTAAAACATAGCCGCTGCCCTGTGGGGAGAGTTCGGCCGCCACCCGACCGACAAGCACATCCAAGGGTCTTGAAGTATGTAAACCTCCTCCAGCATGTCAAAGATTAGCGTAGTACTTATGCTCTCCGATTGGTTGTAAGACCCCGCAGGTACTACGCTAACCTTCGACATGCTGGAGGAGGTTTACATCGTACTCTCTTGCCTTGCTTGCATCCCAGGACTCAGCTAGCTTCTGTACATCAAAGCGGTTGTTCAGTCTAGGTATGATACTCGACCAGGAGCTTACTCACTTGCCAAGGGTTTCGACCACTTCGTAATCGACCTGTTCGAATCTCGCTGGCAGGCTCCTAACAGACACTTACCTCGCACACCTTGTGATTCTTATCAGGTCTCCTTCGGCCCTACCTCGCTCATCTTTGGACAGCCCTGCCCCCCCAACTCGCACAGGTCACGGGCTATAGGCACTGTGCCCTCCTACAGACCCTGTCAACTGGCATGTGTTCTACACCCCTGCCTCGTTACATGAGCCACTTGCTTGGCCAGCTCGCTCTTAGGCTCCTCATGTACTATGCGGTAGTAGCCCACAAATAAGGAGACTGCTTATACGCTGCATGCGAATGTCGTGCCCGCAGCGAGATCTTGAACTGCCTCCATGATGACTGCTGCATCACAAAATATCGGCCTACTGCAGGCTGAGGCGCAAAACAAGTGACGAAAGGGGGTTATGATAGCGGACTGTGAGTGGGTGGGGTGGTCAGCGGCCGCACGCTCTACTATGTACATGCTGCCAGCCTCGCTTCCAGCCAGCCCCTTCGGTACCTAGGTATGTATCTGTACATCTCAGCTAGGTACCTAGTTTACTGGTAACCCTCGTCACCTCCGGTAGAGTGTAGGGCTTTCTCGCAGGGCCTCATCATTTACCGCTTTGTTTCCCGTCCTCCGTAGCGGATGCCCTGAGAAGAAGGAGGCGTTTTGGTCTATTTCTCCACGGCTTTCACTCGCCCATCCTCGTTCTACCTACCTAGGTAGGTAGGTAGAGGCTCCATTAATAATCAGTGGGGGTGTCGACATGGGGCCGCTTGCGCCTTCTCCGACGCCCCGCCCATTGGCCACTCCCATGTTGATCAAAAGCCCGATCGAGACAAAGGGAACATGAGACCAGCGGGCACTTGCTTAGCCTTATTGTCTGTCCGTTGTGCCGTTGTCTCGAGAAGGCACATCTAAGAGACTCTTCTCTTGACTCTTGATGTCTGCAAGCTCCATCGGCAACACAATGAACCGCGCGAATTCCCCCTCGTCTACGATCAGGGTTTCGGTTGGCTATTTTTCAAACCAGCACCTCCCGACCACCAGCGTCTGGTCACTGACTGTGTAGCATCCATGGTCCGCTCTACTTGGGTGTGCTCTCTGCTGCTGCTACGCTGTGTGCTACCTCTTCCAGGTTTGGGGGCGGTTCTCGAAGCATCACGTAAATGCAGGGGAATCCTTCCGTGAGCGAGAGATTGCGACATTTCCGCCTCGCCCGCCTGTCTACGCAACCAACCGTGCAACGTATGCAACAGCTCTCCGCAATTCAATCTGAAAGGCCGCCGACTGGTCTTCTCCTCGACTCTCATCTCGCTTTTGTTACCTTTTCCCTTGGGAATTTCCTGTGCAGACGCGCCAAGAAGGCGATTGGAGCCATATCCACAGTCGATATACCCACGCCCACACGGACCAAGTCTCCACGTGGGTCACTCAGTCCGTGGTTAGGATGCTGGGGGCCAGTCCCGGCAGAAATAAGCATGTGCCGAGTCACCGTTACAACCTGCAGATAGCTGCAGCAGGCGAGAGCGAGGAGGAGCCATCGCTGCGGCTTGGAGCCCTCTACGTATTCGTACACTAGGTAGTTGAGAGCCAGTTGCCGTTAAAGCAGCGTAAGACGTGCGCTGCCTGTATCGACCGTCGCGTGGCGAATGGGGTTGGTCGAGCCAGGCCTGGCATGCAGCCGCTTAAGACCGAGGCATCACCAATGGCAGGACGATGCTCTTGGAACCCTTTCCTCTCCTTTCCCATCCCTCTTGCGTCGTGTTCCCCTCCAACAAGGAAGTCAAAAGTCAGCCAATTGATTGACTCACGGAAAGAAGATACAGAATCAGCGCTGCTAGGGCAAGGTCTCACTCACACGCGGCAAAGTCGTGACGACAGATTATTGTACACTAGCAGTCCAAATCGCAGCCCACGCTCATGTGTTTCAAAACATCTCTCATCATTATTGTACCCAAAATATACCCGAAAACTTTCGATCAAAAGGTAGCTCTAAGCGATCCGATGCCAAGCCAACCGTGGTTCCGACCGGGCCGGGGGGCCGGGGGGAACCATGTTCAAATGCCGGCGGCATGAACTACACTCACCATGGGTATTATACGGTAGCCTTGCGCGCTACTTATTACTCGGTATTTCTTCTAGATGAGTCATGTCCTGTTAAACTGTCAGAAGCTCCTTGAGGTAAGGATATTGCTGAGATCGGCGTTGAGGCTTGTGGGTGGTAATGAGATGTTAGGCGACAAAATATGTCGACTTGTTCCTTGCCGCCGGCGGTGACTCCGCCTGGCATGGGCTGTCAACGGTCGACCAACATCCTCCACCAGCCCAGGGTCAGTACGCGCACACTCGATTCGACGCCTGCTCCCTCGAGCCCCTTTGCTAGCTTGGGTCCGATTCGGTGCGGTATGGGAGTTCGTCCCGCTGACGAGGCAGATCGTCCTGGTTTCGGCAGCCACTATCGTGATTCTCGGATCCGGTACCGAATAAAATATCATCTTACATTGCAGCCAAGTCACTCAATTGGATAAGTCTCATGGGCAGAAGAAATGCCACAAGCCGAATGGCGGCCAAGCAGCCGTCACCTCGCTTTTCGATCGACCAGTCCGCGCCCTCCAGGAGCAGCACGGTTGCCTCAGTGGCTCATGCGAAACTTTTGTGGTGTACGTACTACGTAGTAGTAGTAGGGGGCTGAGGGATGGGATGGAACAAGGTAGGAGGTACCTGAATTGCTGCTCTATTCCCAGCCTTCCCAGCCATTAGTCCTCTCGTCAATGTCGAACACCTGCTCGCAGTCCAGTACTCGAGGGAGCCCGATCATTGATGGGCGACTCATTGTCGTTCGCACCTTTGGGCTGGCCTGACGATTCGTCCAATTGCCGTTGCTATGTCGGCTCATCCTCAGTCCTAGAGGCAGTTGGTTACCTTTGGAAGCTATTTTGGAGGCTATTTTACCTAGGCCGGAAGGGATAAGGATCCTTATCATAAGGGGCGGCGCTGCCGCCGCTAAGTGGAGGTGCGGGAGGCGCGTGAACTTGTCACCCTCACCCTCTGCCCGGTGCCGTTCACCGTTCAACCTCAGCAAGCTCAGCTTCTCTTCGACTGAAGAGCATTTAGCCTCTGTGCCAGCCGCGCACAGATGATCAAGGGGCAGAAAAAGAACATAGCCAGACTAGACCAGACCAACCTTCTCCCCCTCCAATTGCTTGCCCGTCGAAGAGGTGGTCGATGTAAGGGCTGAAAATGGACGACACACGAGACGGGGCGTAATAGAGATGATGAATGGGAACGTTTGGTCAGTTGAGCACATGTAGTTGGGTGGACGATATTTCCTTGATTGCTACCATGTGCGCACGGGTCGCAGACACCTTATATGCGTCGCCCCAAACCGACCGGATGGCAGTTAAAGGGGATCAGGGACCACAGCTGTATGCCGACATATAGTATAGGCCTTACTTCACCCCACCTTGGCTTTGCTGGAACGTGTCCAATTTTTGGTCAGAAGGACGACGGGTTTATTGCCGAGCAAATCGGAGACTGATCGTGATTTGGGTCGATTTTGGAGCCTATTCCCTTCCCCTCTCCCCCTTCCCGAATGTCTCTTATTTTTCGGACTGTCCAACGAAAGTCCCTGTACGTTCTTGGTAAGGTCACTTCGCTGAAAGTATATGTTGAAGTGCACACAAAGTATCGCGGTAGTTCTGTCATCCATCGTCCCCTCGCTCTTTCTCGTGATAGCAAGTTCTTGGGATTATCTCTCATCGTAGTAATAAAAGCCGTCGTGTAATGGAAAACCCGTCTAAGGACCCCTCTCCAGAACGCCCCAAAGCTCTTTCCCCGGCCTTCGTCGAGCTCATGTTGAATGACGCCGGCCCGTGTCGATATCATGCTTCGCTCCCGTCGATCCATTTCTGTTTCGCAGTTGAAGTTTATGTACAGAAATCCTTGCCAAACTCCCGCAACATGTGTTTGTTTTCTCAGTTCTTGTGCTTTCTCTTATTTGTCGTCATCGAAACCTCCGTCGAAGGTGAAATCTTGGTTAGTCTGGCTGTATACCCTCTCCTCGCTTTACTCCATCTGCTCCCATCGTCTCTCGCGTAGGGGCATTTCTTTTCCGGCAGCCGCCCGGAAGCCTTGTTTCTCCTCTTTCCACGCCCAGTACTCGGCGAGACGCGTCTCTGCATACGAGGCATAGTCAAAGTCAATCTCCGAGATGACGGCCTGTATCAGTGCCCATATACCCCAGTAGAACCCCGGCACACCGCGGAAGAGATCAACCTCGTCTTCTAGTTTTCTGACCTCGGCCTCGACGTCGACACAGACGTTACCTTGAGAGTATCTGAAGTATGAGCGGACATACTCGTCGATGAATTCCCGGCGTTGGGACTTGGTGGGCAGCACATTGTAGTCGCAGTCGAAGCCGCCCCACTCAGCAAAGTGATTGGCGATGTCGAATGCCGCTGGGGAGGGCGTGGCATATTCGTAGTCGATAAAGGTGACCGTGGCTTCCTTTCTGCTACCCTTCGCAGACAAGCTGCTCGGCAACACAATCACGTTTCCGCTTAAAAGATCGCAGTGGGCAAACACAAGCTATCCGAGAGCAGCAATCAGCAATTTTCAAGTTAGGTTTGCGATTCATGTGAGTGCAACTTACGCCATCAACACCGAGACCGGGGCGGTAACTGAACTCTTTGACAATGTATTCGAACTCCCTTTGGAGTTTGTCTTGTCTATCCCTTTGAACCTGCGTGTTTGTAGGTAGGGCCAGAATCCACTTCTGCATCACGGTCCACAGGTTCGGGACCGGCTTGCCTGGTGCGGCGTTGTCGATGATGGCCTCCGGATCTTGGTGACCATTGGAACCGTTCTCCTTGGCGTGGCCATCCGTTGACGTCGGCTGAGTAATGCAGGGCACAGTCGCATGCCATTGGGCCAACCTGCTGGCGACAGCCTTGTAGATGGCAGGCTTTCTCAGGTCCTCGGGTGCCGTCACGCTGCCCTTGATGAAGCGATACAGCATGCCATTCTGGAAGCGAGCAAGCAGCTCGGGGGCCAGCCCATACTTCATAAGAAGCTCATGGTTCTGAGCCTCGCGCTCGCGATCGATGAGAACGGCAGTTCCATTGCCGTACGCTCGCAAGAGAATAGCCTCCCTGTCTATATCCTCCTTAGACCAGTCCTTCCGCTTGTTGATCGCCTTGAGCAGGGTATTGGTGATGCCGTCGGTAAAGCGAACGAATTCTATGTTGGAGTCGTCGGAGGCCCAGTCTGGTCGAACAGTCAGGATTAGACGAGTCGCAGATTGCTGAGAATCTTCGCTGTCGTAGAAAAGGGGAAGTGTCCGGACATGTGGCAGCGCCAACCCGTTAGGGTGGCCGTTGCTTACACCTTGTGTCATGATTTGGCTGAAGGGAACTGAACAGGGAAGGGGTATGTATGTGTGCGTTGTGTCGAGAGGATAGGGACAATACCGAGAGGTCAATTGCTGGACGGAAAATTGCCCCGTGGGATTTTGAAGAGGGCGGCGACGGGGTTCTTCAAGCGAAAAAGTCGTGCGGCTCCGGTCTATTGTGGAAAGGGGCGGCAGCTGAAGGCGGTCTGCGAGAGGTAAGGGGGAGCAAAGGGAGAGAGAGTCAGAGCAGGAGGTATTCGAGGGAGGGGCAAGAAGAGGATGAGGAGCAGGTGGTGGTGGTGGTGGTGGTAATTATCGCGTTTGTGGTTCTAGAGCAGGTGGGAAGAGAATGGGGAAGCCGAGAAGGTGGTTTGGTGCGAGTGGGTGTTGGAGTATTGATATTCAAGAGGTGCCGGAGGGTTTTTTCCTTCTTTGTTTTTTCTTTTTCACTTCTCTCTTTTCGTTATTTTTTATTTGGCGCCGCTGACAATTGAGTCGAGCACGAGACCTTTTTCCTTGCTCGTGCGGATCCAAGAGCCGTGGGGAAAGGTTGGCTGCTACTATATCACTGATGTAGGTACGGATATTGCGGTAGTGAAAGTGAGATTGTCGTTGGGGGAATTAGGGGTGGCTTGTCGTCGGTCACGAATCGAGGGAAGAGAAAGCAGGAAGAGACAGGGTCAAAGATACACAGGAGACAGCAGAGAGCATGTGAATGTGCAGAGCAAGCCACCAATCAGCATCTTACGGTGTACACATGTGGATTGGCCGCAATAAGGGTCTTTGTCGAGCGGGGGAGGCGAAATGGGTTGGGAGGGGGCTCGGGACACGCTTCCCTAGCACCTTTACACCGCGACACTTACCTTGCCTACCTAGGTACCTAGGTAGGTAAGTACCTAGATACGTGGGTACCTACTTAGCAGTCAGTCGGTTCAGCAGTTATCTACCTACCTAGGTAGGTAGTTTTCGACTCGGATACTTGTTTGCCTGCCTTGTCTGTTTACTCGGGACGCGTTGCACGGGCCTCGCGGCGTGGACACCGAGGGAAGGGGCCCAATAAAGAGGAGTTCCACACCGGGGTTGTTCTCGATTATTCTTCTTCTCCCATGCACCATGATACACCTCTCTGCCTCGATGACCTAGGTACCTAGGCTGTTTATCATTGATCGTCATCACCATAGCCACAGCCGTATCAGGTACCTGTGTAGTCGGGTACCCAGGTACTTAGTTTATATAGGCACTCCATACGTACTATGTAGGCAAGCTACGTAGGTAGGTGGTATCCCGCCGTGGGATGCCTTTTCAATCACCTGTAAAAGCCCTCGAGCATCCACATATCAGGGCCTTGCAGCTGCCGGCACATGCAGTGTGGCCGCTATTGCTGCGTGACCTACGTACCTAAGTGGTTAGGTAGGTGGGTGGGTAGGCAAGTAGGTAGGGAGGTAGGGAGGTAGATTACCTAGGTAGTAACCTACAGTACTAGGTCAAAGGTCTGGCCACACCAAAAGAATAACCCAGCGAAGAATCCAAGAGGGACCCCATTAATAGTTCGAGGTCGCTTCACAGTGCATCAGCAAAGGCTATGCGTCGCCATTCTTGCTGGCGTGGCCAGACCTTTGACCTAGTAATGTAGGTATGTACGGAGTAGATAACGCCAATAACGCCCGGACGAATATGACAATCTGCTATCGCTGTCCCGTCCGCCCGCCTCGTCATGGTTGGAGCTGACCCATGCGGATGTCTCCGTCATCTGCCGAGATGTTCCCTCTTGCCCTTCCTATATACGAAGTATGATCGACACGGAAAATAGTGACAGGTTGCCGATACCTTCAATGCGAACTGCGTCGTGGCCAACGCAACCCAGCACTGTGCCGCAAAGTTTAGCCTTAAACGTGGCCTCCTGCTAAGAGGCACGCGCCTAGCGCCTCCCGCGCCTTGGATGCATCTTAGAAGTCATCCTCACTCGTTGCATCCGCCACGCCGAGCCCCTATGTCTCTATCTGGATAAAAGGGGCTGGAAAGCTCTCACCGATATGCCATGTCTTTCATCTCATGCGGTCCATCTAAGCGGTTGAGTGAACTCCAAGCAAGCCTACCGAGATACGTACCTACCTAGGTAGCTAAGCGGGCTTCCCCAACCCGAACCATGTGACAGATGCAGCTTTGGGCCCAGCCCAGCCCAGCCAGCCAGACCCTTTTGCTGATCGGTGTACGGATATTGGTCAGAGACATCCTGCTTGATATAGTACCTAGGTGCTAGATACTGTGCACTGTACATATCCGTACCCTTCTAGTCATTTATAGCTCTTTTCCTTTAACTACGTTCTTCACTCTTACTTTGTATGTCTACACCTAGTCACTCAGACTCATTTAGCAGAGATCTATATCTTTTGCCTTTTTAGAGACCTAAATAAGAGAGTAGAATTTAGGTCAAAAAGTAGTAAGAAATCGTATGCAACGCTCTACATATAGAGTGTGCACCTCTTAATTTTCTATACAGTATATATTCACCTAGTCATAATGATAGGGCACTGTTGAACCCCAAGCCCCCAACCCCCCTTCTCCCGCGTAGGTATCTACCTATCTAACAGCAAGTACTGACTTGGGTATCTACCTAGGTACAGGTATATCGTAAGGTTATTGGTAGCACCTAAGGTAGCCTACCGTTTGACTGCACTCTCTGCCGCCGAAACCTTGAGAGCCTCGACCCCACTACTCCGTATACTTGTATGTACTACAAACAATGCCGAACCAGCTGTGCTCTGACCACTTTGCGCTTCCACCGCCTTGGATGCCCCATAGCTCGACGTCCACTGGTTGACCATGTTTCCTCTCTCGCCTCGGCCCTCGACTGCCATCCTTAGTACAGTGTCTACTACGTAGGTATCCCGCCACTTTTCCCCAGACATCGGACTAGATCGATCCCATCAATTCCGGAGAATACACGGTGTTGCTCTCTCCAGCGCCAATTGCACACATTGCTTTCCCCATCTGAGGTTTCAACACAGCAAGAGGCCCGAGCATGACCGATGAGACACGGCTTCATTGACAGACCGGGCCTAGTCACCGCCTGTCCATCTACTTGATCTCATACACCTCTGTCTTCTCTTATCGCTCCCGAGATGGCGCCGCCCGTGCTCCCGAACCCGTCCAACTTCCTGGCTGTGGCACTGGTGATCAACAGATCCCGTGACGGGCCCAACTTCGTTTTCCACTATCCGCCACACGTCTTACCGCCCAACACTCAATCGAACAATCACGAGCAAGCCGATGCGTCGGCCGAATATGACGACATCCTCCTGGAACGTCTCAACCAGCCTGGATTGCAAGATGCTGAAAACAGCGGCGACGACCTCCAGCAATGGACTGCTGGAGATGACCACCTAATTACAGACGAGGGCACACAGATCGTGCCTTGGGAGCATGTGGCTGGCTTTCCCACCAAGGATCTCGCTAGCATCCTAACTCCAGGGAGAGCCTACCACAAAAAGCTCTTCCAACTCTCTCTAGACCCTCTGTACTGCGTCTCTTATCCCATACATGTCCCAGAAAGTGGGACGTGGAAGAAGAAGAAAAAGAAAAAGGGCCAGTCTGAAAGAGCCAAATCCGTACGGACAGAGGAGTCCGCGGTCCTGGTCGATTTGGACCCGAACGAGGACAGTCAAGATACACTCACTGGTGCAGATGCGTTGCAGGCCGAGTCCAAGGAGGAAGAAAAGTTTCTGCTGGACGAGGCTGACGACAAGCGCGCCTCCATGACCATGTTCAATCTGGTCTTCATTCTGAATCCGAAGAAGCACGAGGCCAAGGAACTCATTGCTACCCTGTATCTGAACATCATCAAGAAAGTTAACAAGGCCTACAAGTACTGCCAACAGCACAGCGAATTCGTGTGGAAGGAGTCGAAGCGCATATCGGCCTTGAAAGACAAGGGCCGAGAAGACAGTAAGTCGTATTTCTGACCAACTCCCGTGCTGTACTGACATGGGTGCAGAACGTAAAATGAGCTCACTTTGGAACGATATCTTGGCGACGTCTTCGCTTGCAGCCTCTGTCCAGGACATTTACGAGGCCGTCTCTCAAAACAAGATTGCCGCTCTCCAGCTCGATACGGCCGCTGGGCCGATCACTCCCTCCGTTCAGATACCAGTGCCGTTCTACATCCCGGACCTGCACCACTACGGGCAGACGGAGCAGAGGGGTCTCTGGCTGACAACGGCCAATTCTTTCATTGGCGAAGACAATATCGACGAGCCCGGATTCCTAGACCGCAACTTTGCGTTGCTCCTGATGGGTGACGAGAAGAAGATCATTGCTGAATTGCAAGCAGATCCGGATCCCAGCACCGTTGCCATGGTTGAGTTTGCGCGGTTATCGAAGCCAACGCAGTCGTAAGTGCCGCCAGTATTCCTGATATCTTTGGAAGTTTCGCTAAGCGGTCTAGTTTCTACCAAGTTGGCCAGAGCAACGTCTTGACGTTGAGCCAGGTACGCAAATACGCCCAACACTTCATCTTCTGGCGCCGTGCCATCGCCATACCCCTCTCCACGCCCGCGACATCTACATCATGTCGCCCAACTGCGATGCACGCAACCTCCCCAAGGCAAGCCTCGAGTGGCAAAAGGCATTCCCCCTGGCACCGCCACTTACAAACTTCCTCGCCGAACTGTCATACGCCCCGCGACCATACAAGCACTTCTGCCCAAGCAAGGCCCACCGCCCGACGTACCTCGATATGCTGGCCTGGCTCATGCGCGGTGCCTGGGTGACCCAGCTATGTACGTTCGCCTACGTGGTGGTATGGCCCGAGATCATCTACGAAGTCGAGCATAAGATCGAAAGCGACGAGCTGCGCAATGCCGATGACACGTCCTCCCTCAGTACCAGCACCAGCAACGCCATGACCAGCTCAGGCCCCGACACAGCTGACGAGCATTCCGAGGTCGATGGTGACACTAGCGGCCGTATGGGTGGCAGCGGAGGCAGCGGCGGCGGCGGCGACGGCAACAACAACAACAACAACAACAACAATGGAGACATAGGGGCGCACGTTCCGACGCAAATCGAGCAAGCGGCAGAAAAGGCGCGACTGGAGCGCATCGCGGAGAAGACCCAGCGCGAGGCCGCGGAGAAGGCAACAGCGCACGCGCGCAAGATGCCACCATCGGCGACAGATCACCCGTCGACCAACGACGCACCGCACTTGGCGCGCATGTCGCCATACATCATCGTGGACGCTAAGAAGGCGACGGGCAAGGAGTCACTGTACCTTGCGGCCATCACCAGGCGACTCAGCAGAGATCCCAAGGTTGCCAAGGCATGGCAGGCCTTTTGGAAGTACTTCAACGGGCAGACGGCGCTCGAGAGGATTGCGCTGCAAGAGGACATGAAACGTAAGGAGACATGGAATCTGCTGACCACCATGAGCGAGCACCTTATCTGCGTGAGACACTGGTAATGGAAGGGCACGATGCCACCTCACTACAAAAAGGGAGCCGTCCTATTCCGTAGCTTTCACCGAAACCGACAAGTGTTTGAGCACCAAAAGAAGATGAGAAGAAATCCATCACCTCCGGCTCAGTTCTCTCTAATCATCTTCGTCACTCTTGCATCATTTCTTCACCCGGAAAAGCTTCTTTTGAAGGTATAAGGGTCTCGTGGTCTTGAATCACTTGATGAGATGGCGGACAGCTGTTACGATATGGAGTAAGATACGGGAAGGAGCGCACATTGCAAACAAGCAAGGGTGGGTATCAATGTACATGTGCTAGAAACAAGGAGTGGCAGCAACAGATGCCACCGCCACGAATGCCGAGAAGGAAAACGAAACAATCACGCCAACGGATGACGGGCGCGATGGGATAGGCCGGAACAAAGGAACCATGTAGATCTGAACATGATATGATTGAGATTGAGACGCGCAAAGACGCTTGTGCATAAGAGCATCAAGAGAGAGAGGAAATAGAGAGATGAAGAATAGTTGCATAAAGCAAAGAGGTGGTAGTGCCCATGAAAGAAAACAGTCGTCTTCTGGAGGTGATAACCTGCGAAACCGCCCTTGTAGATGTGGTGAAAGTCGAAAAGAAATCCAGTGCAAATGCCCATCCCACCCCGCCAAAGGTATCACGTCTGCCCATAGATGAATGCTTGATAGGAAAATGACACCAGAGAAACCACAATGAGACCTGAAATGGAAAGAAGAAGGAAACCCCCATGGAACCAAACCCACTGGCGCAAGCACGCACGCGCCATTCCCCCATCCTCCACAATATGCCGCACTGCCCAGCTGTCAAGCCTCCAGCTCACCATATAAATATCCCCGCAACGCCGTTCCCAACCGAAATCCTTGAAACCCCCAACGACCAGATGGATGCAAGAAAAGAAGCTTGCCTGTGCGAATGCAAAGAAGAGAGCAGGATCATGAAAGAAGAAGAGCCGTCCCTCTGCAACGGTAGACAAGGCCTAGGTGGCGCCAGCGTCACTGATGCAACGGGGGAAGTTGGTGTGGATGCCACACTCCTATTGTGTCAGATCCATGCCGAACTCATCCTCTTCCTTGAAGTTCAGCGACGCCGGACCGCTGTCATCATCATCCGGGTCATTCCAGAACTCGTTGCCGGCTCCTAGATCGTTGGTCAGTCCTGTACCGTTGTTGTCGCCGGGACTAACGGAGACTCCCTCGACCGAATTACCCGCGCCGTTGATGGGTTCGCCGCGGAAGTCGGTGTGATGGGGTACTCTGAGGCCGGATCCACTTGTGCGAGAGTAACCCATGGCGTCGTTTTTGGAGATGGCCTCCACCAGCTCGGTCTGCATACGCTTCTCGTCCTCAGTCAGCTCGAATGGGAAGTGGCCACCAAGTTCCGCAATGACGTTCATCAGCTCTTCCTGCTGCTGGAGCTTGAGGTGCAGCATCCACATCAGGTCTCTTGTCCAGCTGACAGCCCCATTGAGGATGTCGCCCTTGTTAGGGCCCTTGTCTTTGTCTTCGAGAGGAAGGCCGGTTGTAATGTTGCCAGCTGCGCCAGCTGCGCGGCGGGCGCCTGGCCCGGCTAGACCTGAGGTAGCCTGGGAGGGGTTGGAAATTCCCGACAGCGTAGGCGACAGAGGAGTGCCGTTCTGAATCATCTTGCGTATTTTCTCATCCTCCAAGCGATGCGCAGGCACCAAGCGGCTAAGGTCCTGGATTCTCTCATTGATGTTGTCGCGTCGACGTCGCTCGACAAGGTTGTGGGACTCTCTACGCCGCTTGCGCTTCATCTCCTGAGATGAGACCGCACCGCCGGGCTGAACACCCAGCTTCGCAGGCATCGAAGTGCCGCCCTTCATCATGACTTCGTTGAGCTGAGCAAGCCCCGGCTGAATGGGTGAAGAGAAGCCAGAGCCGTACGATGCCGCCATACTGCCCGCGGGGGTCTGCATCCACTGCCCACCGGATGGTGACTTCTCGTGGATAGCCTGGGTTCGAATAGACTGGGGGCCAAAGCCAGAAGATTCCTGCGTCGCCATGGGCACAGAGTGCATCGCTGACTTTGGGGTCATGGGGCTGCGAGTGTTGGTAGAAGAGCTCTTTCGTTGCATCGCTTGAGCCATCCTGGCTCTGTTTTTAGCGTTGAGATAGTTGGCGTCAGCCGCCTCGCCAGTTAAGTCCGAACCAGTCAGGGGCGAGCCAGAGTAGGAGATGGGAGACTGGAGCGATGTGCCAAGCGTTTGGCGGTGGTGCATCTGACCGAATTGCGAGTTGTTAAAACTGTGGACGAAGGGGCTCTGGATCGGATCGCCGTCCGGAGTGTTGGAGTAGCCGTTGATATGATTCTGGTCTAGGCCATGGTGGGAACCGTAAATTGTTTGGTTGAAGCCCATGCCCATGTCTGACATCCCACCGCCACCACCGAAATCCTGGCCATGCATACCAGGCGGAGCCTCAGTCGGGCTTCCGAGACCGTCAAGAAGCTCATCGTCGCCAAAGAGAGCGGAGCCACTCGAGAAGCCGTTCGAGTTGTTTGCAGAATTCGAGTTATAGTTGTTCGAATAGGACGATCCATAGTTTCCTCCCATGGCCAGGTCGTTGGGGTCGATGCTTCCACCACCGCCGTGGCCACCACTGAACTGGCCGAAGCCGTGTTGTGCCATTATGTGCACTGCTCGTAGGGAGTTGAGCTAGGTGTGTTGTAGAGGTTTGGTGAGGGCTGCGCAGACCTGGTACTGTTCACACCGCTTCTCTCAGACGAGAATCAGATCAAAGCTAGAGCTGCGATGCTTGAAGAAGAGTCGGAAAAGGTTTAGCTCGAGATAGTGACTCTAAAAGGCTACGAGTCAGCAATGCGACGTATTGCAGTAATGAGGCAAAGGTCAGAGTTGTGCTGCCCTCCAGAACGCGCAGGTGGCAGTTCCTTCTGTGTTACACATACACACACACACACACAGAGAGAGAGAGAGAGAGACCAGTCGGCAGTTAGACTTCCAAAGGCACAAGCGGCTCCAAACGCCACCAAGGCAAGCAAGGGAAGTGCATAGAGCAAAACGCGACAGAAGCAGGACTGACTCACCGAGTGAGAGAGGGGGGAGAGAGAGGGGGGGGGGGGGGAGAAAAAAGAGTCGGAACTATGTAATGTTGGCCGACAGCACACAGAGCCGTTGTTACACGGCCATTCAACGCAGTGCAATCGATTTGCGAGGGGGTAGCGCCCTAAGTAATAAAGGCGGCGTTGAGGACCGGAGAGTCGCAAGTGCAATGAAGACAGTCAGTCAGTCGCACAAGGTGTATAGATGTAGAAGCGATGCTGCCTGGTTGTCTACTGGAACAGAGCAAATGAAGAGTGAGTATTGGTGGAAGGGGGAAGAAGGAGAGTTGACTCGTTTTTACTGCGACGAGATGGAAATGCGGTGTCGGGAAGCCGGGTGAGAGTGTGAGTAAGAGGAAGCGGTAGTGGTGGTGTAGGAGCCTCGGGCTGGGCTGGCTGGCTGGCGAATGATTAGTTTGGTACTTTGCGTTTTACGGGCAGACGTGCGTGGTATCAAGTATCCGTTGAATGCACGACGCCCAGGTGCTAAAGTAGCCTAGGTATGCGGGACACCGGCGCCGAGGACGACGAGGGGATGAGGGGGGCGAGGGGTACCAAGGTACACTGCCCTCTATCTTTAGGGGGATGGGGGGGGGGGGGGGCACTAAGTGCTTGTGGAGGTGGAAAAAGAGAGGTAAAGCTCGTGTTGGCGGGTCTGGGTTGGGGTTTTGGTAGAAGTACCTTTGGGTTAAAGGTAGGTGGGCAGTGACAACAGCCGTTCACTCGGTTTGGAGTGGAAACTGGGGAGCTGTCTCTGCTGTGCTGCAAGGGAGGAAACGGGTTAGGACTAGCCCTCACTCCAGTCTCTGGAATGTCAAATAAGAGAGCAAAGGCCTGCAGATGATGCAGGTTCCAGGCTCAAAGACAAGGGGCCATTGAAGGGAGTTTGGGGGTGAGGAGGGGAGGGCTGGCTAGGATGCGACAAGACAGGACTTTAAGCTGTTGTCGGATGTGCTAGGGCATGACAAGTCCCCGGACTGGGGGGAGGGCATGCAACAGAATGAGAGGATAGGAACAGTGGAAGGGGAGCAGGGGATGGGCCAGTCGAAGCGACACAGAAGGAAAAGAGCTGACTGACTTACGGGACGAGAATATGGGTGGTGGGTAGCAATGTAGGTGCACGGCGGCTGGTGTTCCTTTTGCTTTAAGTTGTGACAAGAACGCTTTGGCTCGGCTTGCGCCTGACGCTTGACGTTGCACAAGAAGTAAGAAACCGATGGCGGTAGTGGCAGAGAACGCGGACCAAAACGGCAGCTCTTCTTTCGCCCAATAGGGAGCAAGGCGGGTGCTTCTTATTTAGTTGGTGCTGATGTTGTTTGTGACGAGCTAGAGAAAGGCGGGATAATCAACCGAGGCGAGTGTGGTAAGAGGGGGGCAGGAACAGGCAAGAGGAGCAAGAGGAGGAGAGTTGTTTGGGGGGGCGATGAATGTGATGGACCTAGGTGGTGGTTGCGTGGGTTCGGACGGGTCGGGGACTGACAATTGTGTCTGCGCAGGTCGGCGGTGGCGGCTGTCGGTCCTTGGGGCTCCGGTACCTCAACCTACTAGACTTGCCAACTTTGAGGAATGTACTTGGTTGGAACTTGGGATGAGACGATGTAGCGTTGTGTGATGCGCGGACACCAAAACGGAACGTGCAACCAAGTCGAGGCTGATGGCTGTCTTTTACACCAGTCAGAGATTAGATCTGTCGCACAAGTGGTAGGGCTAAGGGAAAAGAAGGGGGAAAAAGCAAGGTGAGAAGGAACAGAGCCAGAGCGCCATGTATAATAAAACCGGTGGCGGAAGAGACGGTTGCTTGAGGCTGAGTCGCGGGAAGCAGGGAGAGAGGAAAAGAGGGATGGCGGGGAGCAAGCGGTCCACCAACCTTAATGACGATGTGCCTCTGGATCGAAGAGTCTGGGGAGATGCAGTGCAGTGGTAGTGTGAATGGCAGACGAGAGTGAATAGCTTGGGCCGAGGTGATCGATATTCCGGAAGAGCGGTGCGGTTGACGTGCAGTGGGTTCTACAGTCGGGTTAGGTGGCTGAGGGGGGGCTCTTTGGAGAAGCGTCTAAGATGAAATAATTCCTCTGTGGGAAGAGAAGAGACTGGGGATGGATGGGGCCAAGATCGGGGTCGGAAGCCGGCTCTGAGTTGCAAAGTGCGATGATCCCTGCCGATCGCCGGTTGTGCGTCTTTCCAAGGCTGTTTTTGGGATTGTTCTTTGCATGCGCTGGGGGCGGGGGGGCAGGGTGCGAAAGAGACTCCAACTTGAGTACGCCGAAAGAAATAATCGGGCAGGTAAGACGAGATTGAGAAGGCAGACGTAAGTATGATAGGTACCTGGGTAATTAGGTAGGTACCTAGCAAAGCCCTGCCGTCGCGCGATAATCAGTAAGGTGACCGTCGGTGTAAGTTGCGCCGTCAAGGTCTAAGCTACCAGGTAGCAGCAGCTTGCGAATCGAGCGAGGCAAGCGCCAACTTTGACTTTCGACCTGCCGAAGGCTGGAGCAAAAACCCCGGCGGTACCCAGTGGGTTGGCGGCCAGTTGGCCAGCGGAGAAGTATGGAGATGAGGGTGAGCCGCAAACGAGGGGTGTTTGCCTGTTCTGAATCGCACACGCACGTCGATGTGCTGGGTCGCCTTGGACGGACAGGCGTACGAATAAGGTATTGGAGTGGTCGAGTGGCAGCTTTCGAAAAAGAAGAAGAAAATATGGATAAATGCCACTATCGCTATTTGATGTTTGATGTTGCCGTTGTAGTTGTAGTGCAGGGGCTTCGGAGCCGGCGGGCGCGAATTTCTTGCACAGCTTACGCAAGAGTGACCATAATCACCAGGCTGTGATCGAACTCTGGACCGGGGTCTTCCGGCTTTCTCCCTGAAGATCCGGCCAGTTTTGTCCGGCCAAGTCTCTTCACTTCTTTTTTGCTTGATCTCGCGATCTCGTTCCAACGTCTGTGTTGATGCGCGCTTTCCTGCCGAGGTTGTCTCTGTTGTCTGTGCGTCGACGAGTCCAAGTATTTCGGGGTCTCTGATGCTTTCGATCAGGAAGTAGCCGTTCAGTCGGTGTTTCTGCCCTTCCGTGTCAACAACTCTGTGCGCCCGTCCCCCCCCCACCCCGCCCCCCTCTCAGAAGGGTCATCTTCACCTACCTCCTCTTGGCCTGTATTCCACAAATCAGTGTAGATGCAGTCCGTCGTTTTGGGCTTTGTTTCTGTCCTTCTACCTTCTCTTCCTTCTTCATTTCTGGTCGTGGCCAAGGGAACGCGCTAGCATTTATATGAGGGCAGCATCCTACTAATAGAAACACTATATCATCTGGTCGGGGCTTGTCACTTCACCTGCGTCTCCTGACTCATCTCATATTCTGGGTGTGGCCACCCCCCGGCTGCTCCTCACCGGTGCATTCTGGCAGCCCTTGAAGTTTGGTCAGCTTTTCCGACAAGGTCGGGATCTGATGGAGGGCATCGGCCGGGCCCCGTGATGCCTCCAACCAGCCCAACTAAGACACTAACCCACCTCTTGGACCCGCGCCGGCCACGACGACTCAACACCCTCATCGGGACCTGCTTAACGATCGACCAGAGTAAGCTGGTCATGCACTTCGTAATGTCTGGCTCGCTCTCAAAAAGCACATCACGAACGGATCTGAACTGGGCTGTCCATGACTCTCAACCAGGCCGGCCAGGAACCCGAAGCCAAAAACGCCCCAGACTGCCCTTGGCCCGGTATATGGGATTCTGTCTCATCCGCATCGCCTTGTCTAAAAAAACCAGTTTTCCCTGCTGCGAGAACACCTTACCCATGGCATGCGCGGCGAGCTCGGCCCCTGGTTGGACGAGAGGAGCGCGCCATCGCTTCATTCCCATTCCTACCAGGGAAGAGCGCTGTCGTCGCCTAAGCTATCGGTTTGTTGGCATAAAGTATGAATGGGAGAGCCTGTAAAACTGAGATCCTTATAACTTCAGCCTCGTCGTGGTAACCGGCCCGCTTTGGGCATTACTGGAGTCAAAGTCTTGTGCGATTCTAATCAGACACGATATCCTTCACCGCCTGGATCTTGATGCACCTGGTCTCTGTATGTACGGTTGCGGTTATCAACGTTGCGGGCATGTACGGGTTGGAGTGGTGCACACCCACCCACCCGCACACCTCTGCCAGGCAAGCACATTAGACACTCGAGAGGCCGCCGCGCTGTGATATGATGAAGGTCATCATCATGTCTATGCCACAAACAATACCGTGTGTGACCATATCTTTGGTGATGTAGCTCTTGTTCTTCTTCACTCCGTCTTCTCGCCCCGACACAACACCCATCATGCCGGCTGTCTACGGGTAATCGCCCTTGATGGAGACGTGATCATCGGCACAGGAACTGAAATGCCGGGAGAGAATGCTACCCTGACTGGCCTTGTCTTCCTAGATATGGCTTCGACTTCCCCCTTATGCACGGCTACCAGCAGCGGGTCTCAGAGTTGGTCAACTGGATAACAGACGGTAACCCTATCGCAGCTAACGTCTCTACAGTCTTCTGGCCTGGAGGTTGCAAAGTGCCTCTGAGAGGAGGTTGGGTGGGGGTGGGGACAATTGGATACCGCCAATCATATCTCGCCGATCGGGTGATAAGGATGGTCTGCAGACCCACAGAGAGAGAAGTGGAACCCAGCCGCCATCAACTTTGGTTGGACGGCTGCCAAAAACGGTGCGAGCAGCGACTTGACCCGCGAAAAGCAGAGCTGATTGGCCAGACCCAACCGCACCTGGTGCACCTGCTCTGAGACATCCTCACGCTTGATTGACCCTGCCTTGCCCTCCTTTGCCTTGCCTTGCCTACCTAGGTAGCACTTTCCCTCTCCATTCAGTTCCATCAACTCCATCAGCCAGCCCTTCCGTCTTCGTGTGTAGTAGCAGTTGCCTTAGCGACCCCCCTTTCTCATCCGGTTGGCAGTCTTGCCTCTTCGCCGTTGACGCCGCCATCGCCATCGCCATTGTCCCCGCCCTCTGCCACGACGACACTTGCGTCGCAACGAAGCGGTGCGGTACGCGCGGACACTCCCTAGGCCGCCACCACCACAACGACCTCCAGCCTGCGTCGTATCACAGACCGAACAGGTGGTCACCGAACAGCCCACCCACCCCCTTTGTACATTTCACTGTACGTGGCTTTCTAAACCCCTTACCCCCTCCCTTCTCCCTCCCATAATCATGGATGGCCTTGTGTACCAACCAAGCTGACCTTTAGCTGTGGAGGAGAAGCTCGACACCCGTTTCCCTAACGCTCGTCTGCCGCGCTACACCAGTCCTTCCTCCCCGTGCCCATGCAATAACCAGCGACGGAGATCATCCCGGTCCCCCCCCTTGGCCGAATTACGTCCCCTCCACAACCCGACCGCGAGCGAGATATCCCCCCCCCCCTTTCCGACACCGTCGAGGTTCGTCACTTGACCATAAAAGTGTCGCCCCGAAGAAAACGATTCTGCGCTTGACCCTACCCTTTGCTATATTCTGAAAGGACCCCAAGGTCCGAAGGGACGATAGCCACGTACAACTACGTCATTGACACATCTCGAAGTTTCCAGTTTCCAACAACAACATGGCATCCACTTCGTTCAGAGATTCGATGAACTCCCTGGGTTGGTCACGGCGAGATCAAGATGTGCCAGTTAATACGGCGCAACAGAGCGGTCTCCTGTCGTCCATCAAGTCGCTCAATCCATTCCAGAACAATAGCTACATCCAACTTCCAACTACTGAAGGCGCTGGTGCGCCTCTGCCTGCTGCCAACAGGAGAGAAGAGGAGGAGGGGTTCGCAACCCGTGAGTCATCCCGCTCTCGTTCATTTCCCAGTCTACCAGCTCTAGAAGGAGGAGCTCCGACCCAGCTCTCGAGTTTTCGGATCCCCTGCAGCTAGCACATTCTCTAGCTTCCTCGTCATGTCTCGGTTTGCCACGTGAGCAGGCGGACTTGTGAAGTGGTGGTGTCTTGTCCGCCTCTTCTACTCCATAACAGCCGCGCTGACGTTGAATATACCCATTTAGTCAGTCGATGGGACCGTCTGCTCATTTTCGGTGCCTGCAACCTAGGCGCCCTTGCCTGCTTCGTCCTATGCTTCGTCTTTCTCCCTGTGCTGTCTGTGCGGCCGCGCAAGTTTGTCATTCTGTAAGTTCCCTCTTATATTTGGCTCTGCCCCCATCGCCTCGAATCTCCGCTCTCTCTTCCTCGTCCCTCCTTCCAAAACGCGTGCTTCCTGGCACGGCAGATCGACGAGAATAAGGTCGGATCGGGCAATGAGGTGCCATACCGCAGAGCTCCGCCCCTGTACTCCTACCCGCTTCTATGCCAGATGATCTCGCATGACCCGCTAGCCATGAACACCTCATCCGGTGACAGGCCGGCGTGATTACCCCCCCGGCCAGCAAGAATCAAAATTCGTTACGACGATAGCTTCTTGAGATGCCCATTAGCTGCTAACGTTATTGCTCTTCCCTCCCTCAGATGGACACTTGGTTCTCTCCTGTTCCTGGCGTCCTTCGCGGCTGTAATGGGTCCGACGGCTTATGTGAAGCATCTTATATCCGGGGCACGTCTGCCATTCACTGCGGCCTACTTTGGATCGCTCGCGCTGTCCATGTACTTTTCGCTCGGCGTAAGCTCTACAATGAATGGACTCATGCTTGCGAGATTTCTAACCTTTCACGTCATAGCTCCACAGCACCATTCTCACCTTGATTTCGGCTCTCATCCAGCTCGCCTGCCTGGTGTGGTACCTCGTCAGCTACTTCCCCATGGGCTCGAGTGGCTTGCGGTTGGCCACCACCTTCGGAGCCAGGAGAGCAGCTGCCTGGATGACTGGGTGAGGTTGTAAACTCGAGCTGTATAATGCATGTATCACTAGGAGAAGAGTATAACGGTTTTTGTGACAATCGACCGGGAAAATAAAATTAAAGGTTGGGGCGAGTCATATAACAAAATCTTGGAGAGAGGGGTTGAGGAAGAGAGTTGCGAAAATAGATAAATCCTAACCTTCATACCGGCCGAAAAGGTCACGAATTGAAACAACCTACGGTTTTTTGGTCAACACTGCATGTCTGAATGGATGGACGGAACTTCCTAGAGGTCGAAGCTGGGTTTTTGAGAGGAAACCACCTCCCGGCGATTGTGGGCTTTTTTTTGTCTCTCGCGCGTGCTGTCTTAAGCTCTTTACACTTCAGCTCCAACGTCAGCATCGAGGGGCGCGACCAGGAAGAAGATTAACGGGGGTTGTACGGCTAGTCAAGAGGGTATGGGCGCCAGATCCGGTCCGTTACCGGTTTTCTTCACATGGCCTTTGGAATCGGACAAGAAGCCCGGCTCGACGAGTTCCGTAATGCGGCTTAATCTGTCAAGCAGCCTGCGTTCCGGTCATCCCCGATAGTATGGCAAGGTATTTTCTTGATGGATGCAATGAAACACGCCCATCAAGTCAAACATGGAAATGACCGATAGTTGGGCCAAGGTGATGGCGTGGCACAGAGACGCTGTGGAAATCCCCGCCAAAGAGTTGACCACAGCTGAGCTCTGGCGATAAATCAGTACCTTGTCCATGCCTGCTTCCTGCATCGAAACCGATACCACCATAGCGGAGCCCATATGTTACTGAGAACGGCGACAGCAAAAATACCGATGCGGCTCCCTCTTTCGCATGCGCTGTCGACATACTCCCCCGACTGTTCTTTTTCCACAAGCCTTTTACCGAGTCAGGCTAGACAGGATTGGATATGTCCCCACAATGATCGACAGGCAGTTGCCGCGCGTGGAGGCTGAGAGAAAAGGAATTATGAATATATTGTCTTGGAGACACCCGACGCTCCCCTCTCCCCTCTCCCCATATCAGCCATGCCGCACTCGTCAATGGAGGCCGCAGAAGGACCGCTAGGAGGAGGAGAGTTAGTACCCATCCCTACAAAGCGGACGGTCGAGTACGGCACGGCCGGGAAGGCTCGGAAGACGAGTCAGTCCGCTTTGTTCCAAGATCGAGGGAGGGTAGACGAATCCCAGGGCTTCAGTAAAGGATTGATGGCTGTGGGCAAAGATCCGAGGAGCGTGACCAAAAAGGGGAGGTTGGAGAAACGCAATATCACCTTCCCTGTCCCTACGGCTTGCCTCAGCCATCGAAACTTCTTTCTTCAAGTCATCTAGCAATGGATCCAAGTGTTGTCTTTCAGGGAGTTGCTTTATTGTTGCAAGTTTCTGGTTTTCCCACAGACGCCGATGCGGGCGTTTGCCGATGCATGGTGGAGCCATCCGGCTTTCCGCAACGACACGCCATGCTACCGCCGCTGGTTGTTCCAATCAGGCCGCCCTTCCTTGCGCCATCCGCGCGGCGGCGGAAGCTTGAGAGGAGGAGCGATGCAGAGAGACACTGTGGCGGGTTCTCATCTTTTTTGTTCTTTCTTTTTTCCCTAACCCCCCCTGTATATATGGAGAGATCTCATGCTATAGAATGCTCCCGTAAAATTGCGGCCCTAATCTGCTTTGAATTATTGCAGGCGAAGCCGTGCTATTCATATGATTGGAACACGTCCCCGGTGTCTGTACCAGGAAAAAAATAATAAGAAAAAAAAAGGAATAGTGCTCGGCCGGGTGCTGTCAGAATTCCGTGCTGCGGTAGGTGTACGTGCTAGACGAGAGAGCCAGCCCGGCATCGGGGATTGCCACTGCGTAAACCAGGCAAAAGGTATCGCCGTCAATATATGTGATGACTAAGACGGGTGCTCCGAGGCGGACTTGGCCGAGGTTTCCTCGTTGGCAGATTAGATAGGGACAATGCCGAGTCCATGCATGACATTGTCGGAAGGGCGATCCTCAAACGCAGAGAGATGTGAAAACACACAATTAATACTTGTGGCACAGCGTTGCTGTCATGACGGGTACTTCCCAAACGTAGCCTACGAATCCCTCTGGTTACCTAGATAGGTACTCCGTACTCATCCATTTGAGCCACAAAATGCGGGCAGCGTCAAGTAATATCCTTCAGGGGAGTGTATCCCGCTATTATTGCCCTCGCCGCAGGCCAAATTGGCGTAAACTACCTAGGTATGGGCAAGGTTGCGTTGGGAATGTCCCCTAAAGGCCAATGGTGCAGAGCTGCGGCGTTTCGAATGATGGCTACAATGCGAGCTGCAAAGGTAGGATCCAGCCCTCAGCCCTGTTATTGCAAACAAATAGAAAGTAATTGTGCGTGTGATTCACGTCTGCACGTGTAGGCAGGGAGGTTGTGCAGCCCGTACCGCGCTCTGTAGGTAGGTACACTCTGTTAGGTACCATAGGTCTGTACCACAATGGCATCCCTAGATAGGTAGGTAGGTAGGCACAGGTAGGTACCTAGGTAGGTAGGTACCTACCTAGGTTCCGGACAGGCAGGTACGTATCGGGAGGCAGCACCGCTGCCCGTGATTCGTAAGGTTTGGTGAGCAAACGGACCTTTTGTCCAACAATATCAGACGAGGCACCCTAGAAGAGACGTGTTGTCAATGGTTTCCCAAGGCCCGTTTGATCGAAATCCGTCCATCTACCCGCTCGAGCGGGTAGGGGAGCATGGTGCAGTGCGCCCTGCGTTGCGTTGCATTATAGTACGATACCTACGTCTGTACGGAGTACATAAGTCGGCAACACTCACATCACAGAGCGAGCGAATGAGACACAGGCAGAAACCCATCACCCACAAACAGAAGCACATGAAATGAGTCCAAAAATGCCTTGGCCTGCCTGCCGACGCAGTAGGTAACAAGTAACTACCTAAATAGTTGGCTTATATTCGCGCAACCCCACCAAACGCATGCAGAAGGTCGCAGCGGGTTATGTCAGTTGAGGGCAAGAGGAACAGCAACCGCAGAAGGAGCCAGAAAACCTTGCAGGGTCGATCCCTTGGATACCTAGGTCGGTCTGCTGCAAAGCGAAGGTGATGAGTGTGAAGACGGTGTCGGAGTGGAGGTAATTAAGCACTTTATCCAGAGAGGGGAACGAGAGGAGGGGTAACAAGTGTCCCTCTCCCCCTCCCCTTTTGGGTTTTATCTTTTTTCCATGGGGTTTCTTTCTTTTCCTTACGATTTCTACGAGCCTCCGAGCTCCATGTAATTCGAAACCCAAGACCGAGGACAAGTGTGCCAATTGCACTGAACCGTCTGCTGCTTGCCGCCCGTTGTGCCGCCCAGCCCCTCCCCAGCACTGGGCAGCTTGTCGAAAGTGCTGGTGCAGTTGCGATTCTGCCGTTACGTGCTTTGTTGGTGCCCCTGCGGGAGAGAGAGGGAGAGATGAACGATTTCTGCCGTTACTACAGTACGGATACCTACTACCTATTCCGTCTACCCTTGCTGTCACCCGCCCGAGGGGCCATGAGTATCAGTGTTTCCTGACTGGCCAAGATACCCTACCATCATGGCCTTAGGTAGGAAATAACTCAGTCACCGCCCGCCCACTATCCCCAACGGGACGGACGGACGGGATGGGGACACTGAACCCCCCTCCAAAAGGGCAGGGCTACACTACTACCCACCCCTCCACTACCTACTTGCCTACCTACATACCTAGGTAGGTATCACCCAATACCCCCGGCATGGCGCGCCCAAGACACCTGGGTGAGCGCACCTGCTTTCCGTTAATTGCCTTCCGTTAACCACTGATTCGCACCTTTTCGCCATCACTGTATGGATAAGCATTCCAATGCATCTCATTTTAGGTGCATGCTTCGCCGTAATCATCCTGCCTAACGCTGAGCGATGTGCCCTGTTATTGATTCATCAAGTGTCGGATGAAGCACTTTTTCCATCTACATGCACTGGGCGCCCCCTCGTCCCTTCCTCGACCTACCTGCCTGCCTGCCCGCCTCAAACATCGCAGTTACCGTCACAGCCAGAGATTGCTAGTCCCCCCCCCTCCCCCCCCTCCCCCCGCTAAAAAGTCAGGTCGACAAACTGCCTCTCCACCTTACCTCAAGTACCAACCTGGTAGCGGCTTTCCGAGAGGGAAAAAAAATTCATTCACAAAAAAAAAAAAAACCTCGGGCCTCAGATTTTATTCCTGCAACCTTTCTCTCCTCCTCTCCCACAACCGCACAATCTCCTCTCTCTCCCTCCCCTCCACAAACCTACCCTTACCTGGCATCTTTGTGGTTATTCTTCAGTTCTCTTGTCTTGCTCCGGCCGAATTCCCTTTCGCCATATACACAGCGGACATTTCGTACACGAAGACCTCTCAAACCCAACAACAAAGTCGCCCAATCGAAGCCTTGCGTTTACGTTCACATTTTCGTTAGATCGCCGGAACCCGAGCATCTCCGGAACGCCACGCTTCCCAACCCAGCCCTTTTTCTTGACTTGCCCTCAACCCAACCCTGCTACATCGTCACGAGGAACACAGCTTCCACGATCTCCCAGACTCCCTCGTCGTGCTCGCCCTTGCTGGATTTCAGCACTAGCGTGCCTCCGTCGAATTTCTCGTCCCCCGCATTTCACACAATACAAGGCTCCACGTCGGCTTCACTGGACCAGCATCTTCCGCTCGTCCCCGTCACCTTTGGGTCTCTCAAATCAACTCGTGACCTCTGAAGACGTCAATCCACACTTATTCCTCTCGACGGCCCACAAAGCCGCCCGACCGAATTCTCTTCGCACTCCACGGAGAGGTTAGCTCGCTCTCTCCGGTCTGTCTCCGCTCGGGGAGTTGCTGGTAGGCCTCGGTTTACCCTCCAGCAGGATTCAACACAGCCCGTCCGTGGCTACCTAGTTCGGGGCCTGGCAGGATTGGATCCGTTGATCATCTTTCCTGGTCCAACACACCCCCGATAATCTTTCGAGGCATGCCTATTTCTGCATCAGACCTAGCATCAGACACGATGGCTACTGCTTTCTCCTACGCTCAAGCCGCCAAGGGCCAGGTGGCTACCACATCCGCAACCCAGCCCACTGAAAACGGCAAGGATGCCGCCAACTCAGTAAACGGCGAACAAACCACTGCCGAGACCAGCGCTGTTAAGAGCGGCAACTCCGTCGACGACGAGACTTCGAGAAACACCCCTCTCAAGGCCCAAATCGCCTCCACACAGGACGGTCCTTCCGTTCCCGCTGAGGCGAACACCAACAACACATCCGCTGCTGCCTCCGTCACCGACTCTCGACGCGATGATGAGGACGCGGTCACCGAGGGCTCCGCCCGCCGAAGTGAAAAAGGCGCAAGGTCAGCAAGCGCGTCCACGCGCGTGACCGACGATGCTGAGCCGAAGAAGGGCTCTAGGAAGCCAAGAAAGGGCAAGGCCGGAAAAGAGTCGGGCGAGGATGTCAAAAAGGATAAGCCGGCAGAGCAGGAGAAGGAACAACCCAAAATCGAGCTGGTTGAGGCACCACTCCCTCGGTCAACATCTGGACCCAACGGAAGGAGACGCAGGCTGCCAAGACATCCGTCACCCTGCCCGCCAACGGTGCTTCCGACGCATCTAACCCCGCTGACGCCTGGCCGAACAGCCAGGAGTCCAAGAGGAAGAGCAAGGCCGTCGACGCCACTGAGGCAGTCAATGGTGCTGCCACCTCCAACAAGTCTCAACGCAAGGTTGGCGACGGCGAAGGGACCGTCCGCAGGAATGGCGCTCGCGGTTCGAGGGTGATTGACAGAGACAGCAGACCTACCGAGGTTCCCCCTCCCGTTGGTGATGTCCAGTCATGGCCTACGCCCGAGACGGCTGTCAAGGAGACCGTCAAGGAGGAGAAGCGCAAGCCCTCTGACAAGACCGAACGGCCAGACACTGACGCCCAGGACGACGCTGCCTCAAAAGGACGTTCCAAGGACAAGTGGGAGCGCATGGACTTCGTGCCCACTGTTCAGTTCTCTACCCCTATTCCTTCGGTGAGAGGATCTCGAGGAGGACGCGGCGGCGCCCGCGGCGGACGCGACGTCGCCTCCCGCGGTGGTCACGGCGCGTCGGCCGCGGCCGCTGCTGCCGACAAGCCTGCCGGTGCTGCCGTCCCTTCCAGCAAGTCGGGAAGCGAGGCTCGTGAGCGTGCCCGAGATGGCAACACCCCGGCCAGGACCAACTCTCAGCCCCCTGCTGCAAACAAGCGTGCCTCCATGGAGGCCTCCAGCAAGGAGCAGCGCAAGCCGTCCGCACCTAGCTCCAGCGACCGTAACAAGGAATCACAGTCCAATGCTACCAACGTAAGTTGCGTTCTGCTGCTCTTGTCGTGTGATTCTAACCAACGGCGGCACTAACCACAAAGCAGGAACAGGCCGGACCTGTGAGAGAGAGGGGCGAGGGCCGCGGTGATAGGGGTCGTGGCGGATACCGGGGCCGCGGAAGCCACCCCGGAAACGTGCCCATGCACTCTCAGCAACCCTCCTCCTACATGGGTAACGGCAACTCTTTCAGCTCTCAAGGCCCACGCCAGTTTACTAGCCCTTCTCTGCACCAAAACGGTAACTTTGCTTCGTCATACGGCGGTTCCCAGTCTCGGGGCGGTCGCGGTGGCCGTGGCCAGTCCAACGGTTCAGGCGCTTTTCGTGGGGCCGGTGGCCCTTCGAACTCTGGCCGCATGCGTCAGGTCCAGACAAACATGAGCCAAGTTTCCTGGGACTACAGCATGCCCATGACCCCGGGTTCTTACCCTGCTTTCTATGAGCAGACCAGACATCTCATGATTCCTCAGTTTGAATACTACTTCTCTGTCGAAAACCTCTTGAAGGACGAGTTCTTGCGTAAGCACATGGACAGCCAGGGTTTTGTGCCCTTGGAGCTCGTACTTGGTTTCTCCAGGGTCCGTACCGTCGCCGACCCCCAGACTCTGCGCGCAATCTGTGCCGAGTGCCCCCAATTGGACTATGTCATTGGAGATGATGGTGTCGAGAGACTGCGCTCTCGCACACACTGGCAGAAATTTGTCTACTCCAAGATGGAGCTGCGCTTCGAGTCTGCACGAAACGCTGGGCCTCAGTACTTTTACCCGCGCTCGCTTCACGCCATGGCCCCTTACGACCACGGAATGCTGGGCGACTACCCTGTTGTTTCGCCGTCCGCATACCCCAATGGCACTGAGAACGGCTACGTTGCCTACCCTACCGAGCTGCCTGCGGGACGAACCAACGGTCTGGTGAATGGTGCTGGTCCCGAGACGCAGCTTTCAGCTCAGGTTCCCGAATTCCAGCCAGGAACATCTGAGCAGGCTGGCGCCCACACAGAGCACGGGTCCAAGATTGAACAGCTCGTCAATGGCTCTGCCGAGTCTCACACCGAGAGCGCGCCTTTTATCAACGGCAATCACGCTCAGCCCGCCGAAGCCCCCCAGTCCTAGTTGGATGAAGGTATTGTCGTGGCCTGTGGCGATGAGGTAGGGTCGGGTGGCTACGGCGGCGGCGGCGGTAGCAGCGACATGTCGAGTCCGTCTCAACGCGCACATCTGGTGATGCGTGTTCGAGGCGAAAATTCGGCCACAGAGTCTCGCATTGATAACGTTCCGTATCCTGAATTTCGTACACGCGCCCTCTCCAAACGGCGGAACGCTTTGGCTGGGGAGATCCCTGGCGACATGATATCCCTTTATCGGTTCTGGTCTCATTTCTTGGCCCGGCATTTTGATTTGGAGATGTTTGAGGAGTTTCGGGCATATGCAGTGGCGGACGCCACGGGGGAGACGGTCAACATCACTGGTCTCGAGAACTTGATTGCATACTACGAGGCAATCATTCAAGGCGATGAAGAAATACATGTGGACAACATCGAGTTCCTCTACGAAGAAGCGAAAGAACTGGCCGCCAAGGCCCAAATATCCTGAGGGCAGAGCACGACAAGACAAGAATGTTTTTTACGAATCACGCAGCTCGTGTGGGATTTTTATCGACAGCTGCCAGGCTCTGGAGGTTGCGACCTGACGCGACCTGATCTTGGGCAATCTTCCTCTCTTTCTTAGTGCCGTTGAGTTTGCAACGTTTCTTGGGATCAGGCGAAACGGGCCCGCTAGTGCTGTCGTCATTGGATGATTGGAAAAGTTCTTCTTTCTCATCAAGGAAGGGAAATGGCAGAGAGAATCTGCCTGGTGGCCGGCAATATACGCCCATGGGGCAAGGGCCGGAGCTGAAATAATCGAGAGCGTGCGGATTAATCAGAGGCGAACACGATGGGGTAAGAAGGTCGGGTCTCGGATTCAAGTGAAAGCAAGTTGCTCTTCCGCAGGAAAAACTGCTTCGGACATGGGTTGATGAAAGTCTCTTCTCTGGCGTAATCGGTATAGGACCGATATGACAATCATCGGCCTATCTTGTTTTCTTTTTCTTTGGCGGGGTTATTTTATTTCATGGATGGACCCATCTTCTTCCTCTCGTCTCTTGCTGCTAGACGAAGAAAAAAGTTCTCTTTCCTTGTTTTCCTTTCTGTTGTCTTTTTGCACATAGTTTCTGCATGCTCTTTTCAGGGGATCAGGGGCCAAGGAGGGGGGGGGGGGAAGGGGGATGGGAGGGGTGGACATGAAATGCATTCGAGCGGCCACAAGAGGGAATTTCGGGGCGATGACTCAGGATTCTGCTAGACTTATCTATTCTTTTTCTTATGGTTCATTGGTACAAAAAAACGCACGAGAAAAGGATGAAAACAAGAGTATCACCAGGCTGGACAAGACAGACACGCTGGTGTTGGATTTTGTACAAGTAGTGCTTCACACAACCATAAAAGCAACAACAATAACAATAACAAGGGAAAACAAAAAAGGGAATAAACCTGGAACAGCTGTCGTTCATGCCGGGTAACAATTTGGGCTTCGTGCTCCATGCGTTTGTGATGAGCACCCACGATGATCCTACTTGATCGTTCAACTCCAGCCGGGAGCCATCGTGAGTTTTGCATAATCACCCCCCGCTCCCTTTTTCTTTTTGTTTTTCCCTTGTTCTTTTTCTTTCCAGATTGTTTGAGATACTGACTGCCCACCAGTCAACAAAGTCCAGTCCGTTGCCAAACTTGTTTCCAAACGTGGGAAGAGATGCAAAGCCTCACATTCTGCAAAGGTTTGCAACTGCGCCCTCCAGTAGTTGATGGTTCCTGGAAAGGACTGTTTATCACCTAGCACAGGTATACGGCGGAGAAATATGCCCGATTGATGCTCATTATGCCAGCCAGATATAGTGCTCCTCGCCTCGATCCACGACCCAGGGATGGAAAGTTCATCCCCCGAGTGAGGCTCCCAAGATGAGGCAGAGCAGCTCGACATCACGCGACCCACCTGCAAAGTCGACGATGTTGGGAGGACGAAGAAGGCGCCTAGTTTGCCCACGCAGAAGTCCCTTGTTAGGCTTCACTGCATCGTATTAAATTAACAGCGTGCGTCTTCTATCCAAAGACATGGTTGTCTCAACATTAATCATTATTACATTGCTAACCATGGCAGACAGTCGCTTCGCCACCGCCGCAACAGGGCTCTTGTGCACCAACAGAAGGGCGGGAGTCAATCCAAGCAGTCATTATTTACAAGAAGGCATGCCATTTCCTCGTCATTCCAAAAGTCAGAGCTGGGTAGGGATTGCCGGCCCCACTACTCATGAAGTCCCTTAGAGGGACATGATAAGGCCGATGATGGCGGCAACACCGGCGAAGGCGTTGACCATGACACTCGGTGGTGCAGCGTTGGGAGCATCAGTGGAGGCGGGGGCGGTGCCGGAGGTGTCAGTACCAGTAGGCTCAGAAGACTCGGTCGCGTTCTCCGTCCCGGTGGCAGTTGTGGTGGCAGTTGTGGTGGCAGTTGCGGTGCTATCGAGAAGAGTGTTAGTGGTATGGCGGCCGAGATGAAAGATCAGGCAGAAAAAGGAGGGCGCTGAGAAGCAACTTACGCGGTAGTGTCAGCCCCCTCGCTGGTGTTTAGAACAGTCGAGGTGAAGGCACTGCCGGCAGAGTCGGTGCCGGTAACAATGCTGGGGGTTAGCGTGGGCACCAGGTCGGTGGTGATGGTGGTCGGAACGGGCGTGATGGTAGCGGAGAGGCTGGTGGTGATGGTGTTGCCCTCGCTGTCGGTGGTGGTCACGGCGATGACGGTGGGTACGGTAGTGCCAGTGTCGGCAGTAGGGCGGAGGCTCTCAATGGCAGACTCCAAGGCGGCGTACTGGCTGACGTAGGCAGTGGGTATGGCGGCGAGGAACCAGGCCGGGGTGCTGGTGGCCTTGAGGACAGAGAAGACGTAGGACTTGACGTCCCCAGTGACGCCGGCAGCGCTGGCGGCGGAGCCGAAGGCCGAGGTCAAAGAGCTCCACTGGCCCTCCGGGATGTAGGCCGAGATGAGGGCGTCGGCGGCCTGGGTGAAGGCAGGTGCGTCTGAGCTGAGTTTTTGTCAGTTCGCACTCTAGTGGTATTGAGGCTCTCGCCTCTTAGACCCGAGTGACTTACGCTTGACGGGCCTCGATGGGGTTGGCAGCGGCGAGCTTGGCCGCGAGAGCCAGGGAGAACATGGCAGTCTTCATGCTGACTACTGGTGGGTGGTCTTTGGATGTATATCGGAAACCGAGGGTGTCACAGGTATTCTGGAAGAAAGACGGCAGGGCTTCCCTTGAGGGTATCACTGACTGGCCGAAGCAAACAAGTGGGATGGAGAGAGAGAGAAAGAGAAAGAGCAGTGTAGGGGAGAAGAAGACGACTGAAGAAAGCATCAACCGGTTGCCTGTTGATTTATATAACACGCTCGGTGATGCGGTCAAGGAGCAGATGACGCCGTATGCAGTCGAACAGACCGGGTGTAACCAGGCCAGCTTGAATTGGAAAGCATGGAGACAGCGGTGGTGAAAGCGTCATTGTGTTTGCGAGGGCGGGAAAGGAGGAAAGTGGGCAGAAGCCTTGGTGTTGACCCCAGCCGGTAATCCTGGGGAAGCGGAGGAGGTTGGGTAGAGATGCTCAATACAGAGAGTGCTACGGCCATTATCGATGCCCTTGCAGCCGCAGAGCCCACATAGAGACGGCGACAGCTGCAGGTCGCAGACGAGGCAAGGAAACACGACATTGAAAAAAGCAGGGCCGGGCAACAGCTGAGTCCGGGCCAGGCTCTCTGGCGTGCCGTTGGCAGTTGACCCGTTTGCTTGCGCGTGTCACTCAGGCATCGAATGGGATGCAAAGGTTTTAATGGCCTACCTCGCACAGCGTGTATGAAGGCATCGAACGGATGCACGGGTGATGGCATCGTGGTATTGGCTTATTCGAGCGGGCAGGGTGTTTGATTGGCTCCGGGTTGCGTGTTTGCCGGCCACGATCGTGAAATGGGAGGTTGGGGGGAACAGAACGAGACAAGGATCAGTACAAGGCCGAAAAATACGTCAGCGTTTCTGTATTTTGTGCCTCTCTTGGCTGTCCTATACCAATTCTCGACTGCACACCAGTGTTCAAGAACACAACATACAGAAAGACTGCCCTCGACAGGTGACTGGATGTTTCGAGGTTGTGAATGGACGATTACAACTCGAGTCCGTGTGTACAGAAAGAGAGAGAGAGAGAGAGCTTGTAGCAAGGGCGGACGGCATTGTGATAATGCTGGGAGCATTGGGTTGAGGAGTGTAGGTACGATACGTGCCTAGAGGAACCCATTGCGATTAGCTGCCAGGGTGGCCGTTGGACGTACATCGTACATCGATGTACGGATAGGTAGGTAGGTAGCTGGAGGGGCCAGGAACAAAGAAGCCCCATCATCGGGCTGTGTCCCGTTTCGCCGTTTGCTAGCAACGGGCCAACGGCGAGAGATGTCCTCCTCCAACTCCGCCAAAGCACGTGACCCTTATACAAGAAAGGGGAGGGCGGTTGTCGCGCAGCCACAGCATCCAGGAGCCCAGCTGCGCCACCACCCAGTAGGTATTCGTACGAATACAGGTTCATTCACATCTACCTACTGCCTACCCAGGTATCTTGGTACTCACGAGACAGACGCTACGTCACCGGGGTAGCGTGCTGTACTTTGGTAGGTCGGTATCCACACTACAGGCTTCCCCTCTTCTAATCCCTTCGCCGCGGGGCTTTCCATTTTTCACTCCTAGCTCGTCACCATGACACTAGGTATCCGTACACCTTCTCATCTTTCCATCTCTCTGCCTAAGCACGAAGTATCTTGCCGCCAATCTTCGGTGTCTGGGTACCTAGTACCTATTAGTAGACCAGCTTGCTCTCTACCTGATTAAAATGTAACGGGGACTCTCGCGGACTCACCGAACACCTTGCAGCAGAGCCCCTCGCACCAGCACAAGTGCCGCCCTTTCGAGGCCCCTCCCTCTGTTGGCGCTCGGCCATAGGCAAGGGCTTTTAGTCCAGCTCCATTTTTCATTGGGCGACATGCCTGCCCCTATGAGGTCATTTCCACGGCTGCCTCGCTGTCCCTCCCTCCTTTCTGCACGGATCACAGGTCACAAGAGGAGGGGTGGGTGCTACATGCAGTGCTGCCAGTGTTGCGTGCTGCGCGCCGCGTAAACTACCCAACCTAGGTAGGTACGATGTACATGTTTTTCTTTCCTTCGTCAATACACAATTAGGTACTGTCTGGCTCTCAGCCCGACCCGAGGGGTTTCAAAGCATGCAGCTCTTGGTCTCGAGAGCTGGCAGCAGCCGCGAATTCCCACCGGCCAACGCAAGACGTCGCTTCATACCTAGGTAGTGTACATAGTTCAGGTGTGGCATCGGCCTGTCGCAGGGAATATCCATTCTCGAAGGCCACTTGTAAGCACACCAAAACAGTACCTATTCGGGGCGCACCGGGAAGCCTGACCACCATCTGTCGGCTCTTTTGGAGCCCAGCCAATCTGGCAGACACCAACTTCAGAATTGGACGACCAGAAAACAAGGGTATACGTACACGCCATTTTCGGTGGAGGGGGTGACACCTGGAGGGACCAACGTGCTGGCTGAGTGGCTTTTTCTTTTTGGCTTTATTTGTTTTTAAAATTTGCGTTTATTGATGATTTTGTCTTGTATAAATGATCATCTTTCAGATGGGAATACACATGGTCTATCTATTCCTGGTTCGCAAATCCCCGTCGCCGCAGATACATACGGCTGAGCGTACGTAGCGCAAAGACCGTCCATCATGAACATACATTTTGTAGGTACCTACTGGGTACTAATGGACCTAAGGTATGCATCCCTGAATCCCGCACCCCCTCCGCCTCTCTCCTTCCTGCAGCCGCACCTCTGCAAGCAATGCTGAGTGGCCAAGATGCTGCATCCATGCCTTTGGCCACCCAGCCCTGCCCTGCCCTGCCCAGTTGTTCCCAGTCCAGGCCTGGAGGTGCGGTTTCTAGCTGGCTGCTCTGTCTGGACTGCCCACCTCATGCCCAACACCCACACTGATTTGCCTTTCCTTCCCGTCTTGTTGGACCCTGGCCTCCCCGCCCACCACTTCCAGCCCTGGGCATCCCCTGTCTACGGCCATCATCCATCATTTCTTCCCCTTCTCTCTCTCTTCCGGGACTATTTTTTCATTCTTCTACCATTTGAATAACTCATACGACGTTTCTTGCTATCGACGTCTCGTCACACCACCATAACTCCACGACTTTCGCCAGCCGTAACTCTGCCTGGTACAGCATTTGTCTACCATATCGACACTCTGTCACCAGTTCAGAGACTTACACACAACACCCCGCTTACCACAACATACCCCCGAGTCTTTTCAGTGGCTCTTCCACCTACATTATATCGGCCGGAATGAGCTACGACTACGAGCCCCCGCGCACTCGTCGCTACGTGCGAGAGGAGCGTCGGGAGGAGAGGATCGACCCCCGTTACGCAGACGATGGTTACTTGAAGGTCTACCAGTCTCGCGAGGTGATTCCAAAGACCCGAGAGAACAGCGACCTCTCTATTGAAGAAGTCCGTCGCGATTTTCCTCCTCCGGGATACAGAGACTCCCGTAGAACCCGTTCAGCAGAACCGGGCTACTACGATGACTATCGAGGCTACGACGACCGAGATCGATACTATGACCGTGACTATGATCGTCGAAGGAGGAAGGCCGGAAGTATCGTCTATGCCGAGGAGGAGAGGTCCCGTAGGCGTGTGCTCAACCAACAAGAAAAGATCATAGCTGCCGTTGCCGGCGCAGCTTTGGCTTTCGGTGGCAAGGAACTTTACGACAGAAAGGAAGCCAAGGAGCACGGCAGCGAAGTTGAGCGCAACTACCTGAGTTCTGCAGCCTTGGGCGCTGCCGGAGCACTCGCAGGCTACCAGGGTGCAGAGTACTACAGCAAGCGGAAGGAAAAGGAGGAAGACAAATCCACCTATGTCGTCCACCGCGGCCGTGACGGCAGGGTTACTGAGTACTACTCTGACGAAGAGGGGGAGAGGGAGAAGAAGAGCAACAAATCCTTCCTAGAGAACGCTTTGGCGGCCTCTGGCCTGGGAGTTGCGGTCAAGGCTCTCACGGGAGCAGGCGGTGGTGATGACAGGCGCAGCGACACTCGCAGCCGACGAGGCAGTCCTGACTCGAGAGGATCACGGTCCAAATCTCGAGGACCGAGTGGGGAGGCTGCCAACAAGATACAGAAGGCGGCTATGGCATCCCTAATTGCTGGGGCTACCGAGGCTTTCCGAGTTGCCAAGGAGCCTGGCGGCTGGAAGGGCGAGAAGACCAAGCGCATCATCACTGCAGCTGCGGGTGCTGCCACCATCGATGCTGCTCACAGCGGTGAGAAGCAAAGCAAGCTGGGCCTTGCTGAGTCCGTCATCGGTGGTTTACTGGGAAACCGTGTCATCAACGGATCCAAGCGCAACATCGAAGAAGACCGGAGCACCGGTCGAAGCCGATCCCGATCCCGCGCTCGTTCTGATGGCGGAAGTGGCGGACCGGGCTTGGCCGCTCTGGCAACGGCTGGACTCGGTGCTTTTAGCGCAAAGAAAGCAATTGAAAATGTCCGGTCTCGCAGCCGGGGCCGCAGTGCCGACTCTTACGATAGCCGGGCTTCTAGCCGCAGCCGCAGCCGCGACGGCCGACGGCAGCGTAGCAGGAGCCGCAGCGTTGTCGACTCGGCCCGGAAGAAGCTTGCCAAGATCGGTCTCGGCAGTGACCCTGAGGAAAAGGAGAGAGATAAGTATGCCCGAGACGACAGCTACTATGACGACCGTAGCTCCCGTCGTGGCGTAAGCCGAAAATATTCTGATGAGTATGACGACGGTTATACCCGCGGTGGACGCGATGCCGCCTACGAAGACGACAGGACCTCGTACACGAGCCGACGGCGCGACCGCTCCCGTCGTAGAGGGGGGAAATCGGACGCGAGTTCGGACTCGGACCTTGGTGACTCGGACGACGACGAAAAGCGTGCTAGGAAAATGAAAGGTAAGCAAGTCATTACAACCGGCCTCGCGGCCGTTGCCACCATTCACGCAGCACATGGAGTCTATCAGAGTATGGAGAAGCGCAATGCACGGCAGAAGGCTGTAAGAGAAGGACGACTCAGTCCGGAAGAGGCGAAGAAGCTCAAGACGAAAGCGATGATGCAAGACGCAGCGTCTGTTGGAATCGCCGCCCTCGGTATCAAGGGTGCCTGGTCTGAACTCAAGGAGGTCAAAGAGACGACTCGAGAATGCAAGCAGTTTCAGCAAGAAAAGGCCATTCGGCATCAGAAACGGCTCGAGAGGCAGAGGAGACTCAACAGCGGGTACGACCGCAGAAGGAGGAGGGCGGATGACTGGTACTCTTCTGCGCCTCCACGAGAAGATCGATACGATTACGGTTCGACATATTATGACGAGAACCCGTACTCTGCCGGCCGCTTGCCTGCACCTCCTGTTGGCTACGATGACGACAGGAGGTACAGAGACTGAGGAGGTGGTGCGAACGGGAGCTAAACCCTCCCAGTCACCATGTTTCTGGGCTTGATCGCAAACCTGAACTGCGCCCTTTCCACATTTTCCCCTTCTTTGCCCTCGATACACCGGATGGGATTTACGGACTTCTACGTCTGTACCAGGCTTTACGACGTCACGACATTTGCACATATTATTATTGCAGCGCCAGCCGCGACTATTCTGATCATCAAAGAATTAGAGACCGAAGATGGGGGAGGGGGAGGATGTAGAACTGGCATTCCACACTTGTCTTTCAACGAGCAGTCATCTTGCATTGCGTCACTCAGATAGATGGATTCTCCCCCTTTCTCCCCTGTTGCCAAATCTACACGCGTTCTTTTTCATCATACTACAGGCCAGACAGATTCTAATTGGATTGTGACAGACCATCGCCGCCGTTACTAATCGGCCCACGCCGTCATCCAGAGCCAGATGTATCAGCAGCTGGTTAGACCATGTCTCGCTGCTGACGGGCCCTACGAATGAAGGCCGCCGTACCGACCCGAGGCAACATGCAGCCCAGACAGAATGAGCGCACGAATGGTTCAGGGTCTGATTGGAATGGGGACGTTTTCTTTTTCCTTTATTCCCCTCTCCGCTGTGGAGTGGTAGGGAGGGGGCGAGACAAAAGAAGAGGCCTGGCCAGCCTCTCTGCCAAGCGACACCCGAGGGCAAAGGGATCCCTGTTCCTGAAACAGACTGGATTTATTTCGCTAGCGCGAGAACGGACAAGCGGCGGTGAAGGGGCGACTACCTTTGGGAGTACTTTTTCTTTTCTTTTCTTGTTAGTGGTAAGGATTTGAGGAGGGTTGGGACCGACACGCGGGATGATGATACACAACGGAAATGACAGCGTCGGTATGGATCTTGTAGCTCACGCCAGCACCTGATCAGTAACACGGGGCAGTGGAGGAAGATATTCTCTCGAGGTCTTGTCGCCGCCCTGAAGAGTCATGAGTTTTTAGTTATTTGCTTGTATTCTGACAGTTGTATCCCTCTCTAGTACTTTCCTTGGATAGGACAGGCTTTTTGATTTCTGATCTTGCACTCGGCAGGCCATGCAGTTTGCGAGGACCATGCCATATGAGCCTTTTGCGCACGCTTGCCTCCCCCATATGCACGCACCTACCTGCATCATGTGCCGGCCGTTCGTTCGCCTTGCTATCTGACACCACCGAGTGTGGTACAGGAGCTCCTTGGCAACGTACCTTCGAACAACCCCCCTCCCCGCCTAGGAATGACCTCAAGCTCAACATCGGTAGACTGGCTGTTGTGCGGGTAACACATGGAACACATGGCAAAGCTTTTCTATTCCATGTTTAGCTCGTCTTTAAAAATCAAGCGGAATAACATGATTGGAGAAGACACCGCTTCCGAGCAGAGTATACACTAGAGCAGGCCGAAGTGATGTGATACGTGGGGTGGAAAGGCTGGGGGAGGACGGGGGTAAGGAGCGGCCTACATCCGTAAGCCCGTTTTGCACGTCTCGCTCTGTCAATAACGTCGGGCCTTGGGGTCTGGTACCGATCCTTTCGAGTGGTGGCTGTGGTTGTATGGCGGTGACAAGCGGCTATGTGACCGAAGAAGAATGACGTCATTCCACGCCTCGATTGGGCCGTGATTGGTGAGGCATCGTCAGATGACTGATTCGATATGTCTCGTTTCTTGGTGCCACCATCTCAATGGCATTTTGGTGCCGAGTGCCAGCTCAGCATCCTGTCAAGTGGCCAGGACGCTGGAGGCTTTAATGTGTTGTGGGTTCGCCTGCACAGCATTAAGCGGAAGCTTCGGATGACTGACAACACGGGATATCCTTGGGACAGAAACTCAGTTGCACCAGCGGTCCGAACTGCGATTGGGTACCCCCCTCTCTCTGTCCAGGGCCTATCAAATTGAATATGATCTGATATCTTTGTGTGGTGGTATGCTACAATAATAAAACGGATAAACATTCTGCCATGCGGATGGTGGTGTTTTCTATGACGCAGCATCTCCGCCCTGCTGCTTCCAGGCCTGTGCCATGGCCAGCAAATTGGACAAGTTCTGGGTCTGCTTGTCGTCGGCCGGGAAGATATAGTCAATGTACTCCTCGAAGCTGTCATCGTCGAGGCGCCTCCTACGCTTCGTCTTGCGCGGCATCAATTTCTGTACCTTCTCCACATCATCGCCGGTGCCGTGCGTCCTCTCAAACGACAACCAAGCATTGAGTAGCGTGACGGTCTCTTCCTTGAGATCTTTGTCGCGCATGCTCTTGTGTGCGCGCTCAAATACCTTGCGCGCCCGCGCCTTGGCCTCGTTGCTAATCGGCGCTTCTTCCTCCGCCTCCTCCTCGTCCTCGGGTATGTTGAGCTCGAAGTGCGCGAAGCTGATCCACACCTTGACGTGGTCCGTCTTCTGAAGAAGACGCTCGTAGAGTTCTCTTGTCCTTTCATACTCCCCCTCTTCTTCCTCGAAGTCGATATACGCCTTCCACAATAGCTCGGGCATGTCGAGAACCGGCTGGCTCACAGCCAGCTCGAAGATAGCTCTGGTGCGTTCGAGATCATCAAGACCGCGCTCGAGCTCGGCAAATTTGATCCAGGTCTGACAATTGGACGGGTTCCACTCGATGTGCTTCTCGTAGAGTGTCCGGCAACGTAAGAACTCGAAGAGCTTGAGTTCGAGCTCGATGTAGCCCCTAAAGAGCTTGTCCTTGGGGCACATGCCGATGCCCTGGCCTAAAGTCCTACGGGCCATGGTGAGCTCGCCTTGCCGGATCTCAAACTGGGCCTTCAGCAACCAAATTTTGGCGAATGTGAACTTCTTGTGCGGGACCAGCTCCAGGCACACCCTATAGATCTGCCGTGAGCGCTCGACATCTTTCGCTTGCAGCTCCTCAAAAATGGCGTAGTTAATCCAGAGGTAAATATAACGCCTCCAGAATCTCTTCTCCTGCGCTGGCGGTACCTGGGCAACTGCCCTCTCGTATACATCTCGAACTCTGTCAAGATCGCCAGCAGTTTCCTCGAGACGTGTGTAGTCGAACCAAACATCGTAGTTCTTCGGGTTCTCCTTGACCTGAGCTTCGTAAAAGACACGGCGTTTTGAAAGAACGACATCCTCAACACCGTCTTTATCTCCAAACTGCTTCTCAAACGTCGTATAGGCCTTGTGAAGAGCCATGGACCGAGAACGAGGCAAACGGTCGAGTGCGTACTTGTAGATTGCCCTAGCTCTCTCGTACTCCTTCAATTTCGCCTCGTATCTTGCATAGGCAATGAAGAGCTTCTCGTCCACAAATTCGTCGCCCAACTCTTCGATGGCGGTTCCAAATACTTCACGAACCATGTCGCTGGTGCCAAACTCCTCTTCAAAACGTGCCCATTTAATCCAGTTCCTGGGTTCCGGGTGGACAAGGGTGAAGGCTCTGAATATGTCCCTGGCCCGGTCGTATTCGCCATATCGCTTTTCCAGCTTGATATAGGCACTCCATGCGGCTTCATCAGGCTGCCATTGCATCCAACGGTCAAAGACTTGGCGGGTTCCGGGGACATTGCCTAGCATCTCTTCCATATAGACGTATTTGTACCACAGCTTATCGACACGGGGTAGCCGCGTAACCGCTCTGTCAAGGAGGTTTCGCGCATGGTTGATGTTTCGGCATTTCACTGAAACTATGTTAGCGTTCTGGTCTGGTATCTAGTCGCGCGCGGCGTCCATACTCTCCGACTCGATGTATCTGATCCAGAGGCGGATATCATTAGGATGCACATCGAGCGCGCGCTCAAAGACTGATCGAGCGCGTGAAAACTCCTTCTGTTCTAACTCCCACTGCGCATATCGCATCCAGTTGTTAAGGTTCACTCTGTTGCGCCGGACGTAGTCTTCAAACTCTTTACGTTTTCTGCCCTGGAATTCGTGCAGCTCCTCCAGATCAGCGAAGCGCTGGGTCGGCGCCTGCAGAGCAACCTCTTGACGGTCGACCGCCTCGCGGAGAAGTTGCTCCGCAGAGATTTGAACGGGCGCGGCGGCCTTGTTCTTGACCTTGGGCGGTCCTCGCGATGCCTCCATTATCGCGACTTGTTGATGGTGGAAGGTAGGGAGGTCGGCAGCCGCGCAGTCGTCACGTTCTTAGGCTTCGATAGTTGATGCCGTGGTATGTGAGTCAAATGACCCGGTCGCAATAAAGCTGATTCGCGTTACCTTGCGGCTTTCGTTAGCCGTCAATAGCTAGAGGTGTCAATCGTGGGTTGTTGATTCCGCTGAGCTGCGGTTGGAAAAAGCAGCTCTTATCGGGGTTCCAGCCACTCTGATAATGCGCTGATGTGGCTAAGGACCCACCTGCCACGGGAAAAGCGACGCAGCCTCGCAAGGCGTCCAGGAACAGAGATATAACTTTTGTCACACAAGCTCGCTTTCCTTTCTTGCGCCGTTTCTCATCACATACGATAATACGATTAAGCGCGCACCGCAACACTTGTAATCGGCATCATGGCCACTCTAGCGGACGAGCTTCTTCAGGACTTTGAAGACTCTGGCTCCGAAGCCGAGGACACTGAGCAAAACAACGATCCTCTCGGGCTTTTCGACAATGCGCCCGAAGCAAACAGTGGCAAGGCCCCCGACGACATGGACCTCGATGGAGACCGAAGTGATCCTGATGATGAAGACCATGAAATGGGAGGCGCATCAAAAGGCGCTGTTGAGCCAGTCGAAGATGCTGAGGATGCTAAGGCAAAGGTCGAGAAGATGCAGCTGGGCAGCGTCAACGACGTTCGCAGCGTCGCCAGTCTCATGCAGACTTTGCAGCCCATACTAGAGGTTAGTCAAGCCCCCGGAAACACACATGGCTCTCATATAGCAGTGTTTACATCTTCTCTTGGGAGAAATAGCCCTAACATCGTGACTCGAATGTTACAGAAAATCGCACACTACCAGTCTCAACCTACGCCAACGCAGCTTCTCGGCAATATCGAAGACCATCCTGAATACCACCTCCTTACCCAGTCAAACAGTCTATCTACCCTGATTGACAGTGAGATAGTCTTGGTTCACAAATATATTCGAGATCATTACTCGATACGATTCCCGGAACTCGAGACGCTTATTACCAACCCGCTGGAATATGCAAAGGTTGTTGCGATACTGGGCAATGGACCTTTGGACTCGGAAAACATCAAGAAGCTACAGCATACAACAGAAAATCCTCTCAAGGTGTCTTTGCGTTCTGTTCTCGACGGCCCATCCCTGATGATCGTAACGGTTGAAGCTACGACAACCAAGGGACGAGAAATGTCACAGGATGAACTGGAGCGCGTGTACAGAGCGTGCGAAATGGTCATCTCCCTTGACAAGGCGAAGAAGACCCTTACGGAATACGTCCAATCGCGGATGAACCTATTCGCGCCGAACCTGACCGCTTTGATCGGTTCGTTGACGGCGGCGCAGTTGTTGAATGCTGCTGGTGGCCTCACGGGTCTAGCCAAGACACCCTCTTGTAACATCCCAGCGTGGGGCTCGAAGAAGGGCGCTGGTGCCGCGGGGTTGGCCACGAATATTGGTGTTAGACAACAGGGGTTCCTCTATCATTCCCCCATCATCCAGGGCATTCCCAACGACCTCAAGAAGCAGGCCATGCGCATCGTAGCAGCCAAGCTTGTCCTTGCAGCGCGTGTCGACCGTATCCACTCGAGCCCTGACGGCTCTACAGGTGAAGACCTCAAGGAACAGTGTCTTACACGACTTGAGAAGCTCACAGAGCCGCCTCCGAACAAGGGTCCACGAGCTCTGCCGGTGCCGGACGACAAGCCATCCCGAAAGCGTGGTGGAAGAAGGGCAAGAAAGGCCAAGGAGGCAACAGCCATGACGGAGCTGCGCAAGGCACAGAACAGAATGGCTTTTGGTCAAGAGGAGAAGGAGGTGGGCTACGGCACGGGGGAAAGCACCGCAGGCATGGGCATGATCGGCCAGGGCAACGACGGTAGGATTCGCAACTTGCAAATCGACCAGCGCACGAGGGCGAAACTCAGCCAGAAGAACAAGGGTTGGGGCGGCGCTACGCCCATGAATGGAGTAGCATCGTCGCTCAAAGGGTTCGGTCAATCTGCAAACTCCAACATTGACCTCCGAGGCAAGGGCCTGAGGACGTCAGGTGTGGGCACGTCTCTGGGCGCGGGAGCGGGCACAGCATCGTCACTGGCTTTCACACCCGTGCAGGGTTTGGAGCTCGTCGACCCCAAGGTCCAGGCTGAACTCAGTCGCAAGCGGAAAGCGGAAGAGGACCGGTGGTTCAAGGGTGGTACTTTCACGCAGGTGGCCGGCTCTTCGTCCAATAGCGCAGGGGGCTTCAGGAAACCCGATCTGCCCCCCAACAAAAAGGTAGATACCGGCGCAGGCAAGATGGGACCCCCACCCCCGCGAAGCGGCTGAAAGGGCCCGACTGGACAGGAGAGGGCAGGCCTCGGGCGCCATCAATCAGGGGCTAGTAAAGGATCACGAAATGTACTGCGTCTCTTGTCCTACCCGAACAGCCAGGCCTGGTAGAGGGAATGGCACGGCCTCTTCGCGAGAGGGGTCGGCGGCAGATATAGATATCTGGCTTTCGGCCGGCATAATTGGCGTACGGCGTTTTGGAAGGGTTCATGTACAACAGTTTCTTCAGTTCAGATCAAATCGGCAATCAGCATATCCCCGGGAGAAGGGGGGGGTTGGAATGAGACGATATTGCTGCTCAGGGGTGGTATACAGAAAATAAGGGGACCGAGAAGTCGTGATGTAACCCCCCTTTCGCATACAAACCTATCAGCAGCGATGCAGCGAAAGTATACTACTTGCTTTTACGGCAGTGCTGTTTTTGTTCCTCGTCTTGGCTTTTGATTCATAAGCCTTGAGATGAAGAGTAGAAATCCCCATCCGTGTAGGTAGAATGGCACAACGGTCGTGTCGATCAAACGTCTTTACTTCATAGCGTCGAAGGTGCCATGGGATTTCTGTTGTCAGTAAGCCGCCATGTGCTTCGTCTGCAACCTTGATGTTTTCTTCTTTATGAGCGTCCTTGCGGTCCATGCTAAGTCTAGGCAGTACTTTGGTTACGCCTCCACCCCTTCCCTTCCTGCGGAACCCCCCCCCCCCCTTTCTTTTCTTCTTCTTCTTCTTCTTCTTTTTCTCCTCAACGTTCTCGTGACTCTGGGAGGAAGGAGGGGGCGTAACGGCGTGATCATCCATGCTCTGTGCTAAAAGTAAGTTGGGGTCCCCAAGAGGACGGACATAGCAAACGCTCGCCCCCCCCCCCTTCAGTTGGGACAAGCAGCGAGGAGAGAAGAGGTAGGTGAAGTCGCTCGAGAGTCTATCCAAGGTCTGGAAGGGCCGGCCGTTTCTTTCTTTTCCTGACCCTGTGGCCATGTCTGTTCTGGTTGAGGCCAGTCGACGGTTCGGTTTCTTCTGTGCATTCGTTCCTCGCCCCTCAATGGCGTCCTACCCGCAGTGCGCAAGGTCTCTCTTTAACCTAATATTGTCTGATAATATATAGTAGGCCGAGGGAGAGGGGTGTCTTGGTGGACCCCAAGGTTTAGCTATTGTTAGGTTTTGCGGAGAAGTTTACTTCTCACCACCTTTTGCTTGTCCCTACAGTACCCGCCCGTACTGTCTGCAAAGGGCGGAGCGGACGAGACGGCAAGTCGAATGCGAGGACACGAACCGCAGAGGTTGAGTTCACAGCCCAGAGCTCGAAACCCTCGGCCCCATGTCGAGTCGCGCATTAGACCAGCAAAGCTGCACGCCGCCACGCGACCGAACGCCACCGTGCCTGTCGGCGTTGCCAGTGACTGGAACCCGGGAGGGTTTCTGGGGTACCTACGCAGTTCCATGAAACAACGAGAGCCTCGAGCCTTCGCCTCCCCTCATCTTTTCGTTTTCTCCTTCCTTTGCCTCCCATTGGGCGGTCCCGAGGAAGCCGGAGTCGATTCCGGCAACGAAGAGACATCACACCAACGGAAAAGGGAACAGATCGACATTGGACAATAGGGTTCGATGGGGAGAGGGGGTCTGGGAGGTCAGCAGAGATCTTGTCATACGGTACGCGATACCTACGGTAGTGTAGGTAGCCTAGTCGTTATTGCTGTTCGATCGATGCACTGGAATGCAGATCCCCATGGGTCCGTATGCCTCTGTATATATGGATGCGTTACCTTTTTTTCTTCCCAAAATCTCATGTTTGACATTTGCTTTGTGAAGCTATTCAGGATATTGGACAAGCTCGAAAGGCTGAACCCCTCCCTCGGCCCAGAATCGAGGAAGGACTGTCGATGATTTCGTCCACGGTCGACCGAGAAGCGGGACCGAGTATGCACTCCTCTTATGGCACAATGACGTACGAAGCATAAGGGTCAAGAGCTGCAGCCGAGTCCGTGGCCTCGAGAATTTGCAAGGTGGAGCGGGTATCGAGAGGAGACGATGCTGGGGTTCCCTGCCCCGGTGAGGGTGACCTCTGCTGAGGTTACCTACCTAGTGTAGGTAGGTAGCAAGGGCCTCGGATGCTACCTAGGTATGGCTATGGCATTGCGCTTTGATGACAGCTCCAAGGTTCGACTTTGTGACTGCAGCTCAACCCATGTCGAATTGACGGTCCAGAACGTCAGGGACCAAAAGATCGTCCAGCTCACAAGGATTACCCCAGCCGAAGGAAAGACTTCGTAGTAGGTACCTAAGACTCTGGAGCAGGGGGTCACGAAAAGGCGGGTTGCCTGCCTACCTACCTACCTAGGTACCTAGTGCTGCACGGAGTACAGGTACTTACCTACCTGGGTACCTACCTACCTAGGTAGGTAGGCAGACAGGGACGTGAGTGCACAGTGGGCAGTGGAGTTCGGTTGGCGAATTAGGAGTGAAGTCGTCACTCGCTGTTGGATGCCTGGGTAGGATGGCAGTCTCTCAGAAGCATCCATTAGTTGCGCAATCTCCTCCTTCGCTCGGTACGTGCTATTTAGTGGGCAGAGCATTGGGGTGAACATGTCGTTTAGGAGCAAGAAAAACGGCAGAAGGCGTCCTGGTAATAATGCTTACCGATTAAGTGAGAGTGAACTGGACTTGAAGTTGACGAAACCGAACGACGGACGGATCATGTCCTGTCGCAGACCCGCTTGGTATTGCTCGGGGAAGATGCAGGGATCAAAGACCGATGACGTGTAAATGATGCCTGGTTGGGTATTTTGCTCCGCTGGGTGGGCTACGCGGAGAGAACTCTTTCCTCTCCCCGATGGACAAGCCACCACACAAAGGGACGCATGATGCCACCTAGGTGTATGATGTGGCGGAAGGGGATGCCTAGCCCCCTTTTCAACTCAACGCACTTGACCAGACCGCCGATCGAAAAACGAAGGGAAGACAGGCAAACAATCAGGAGACGTGCGCAGTAATTAATAGAAGGAATAACAGTAGGAATCTATCTGCCGAGAACATCGGGTAACTTGTCTGCCGAGGTTGGCGCCGAATCGGTTGGGCACAAAAGCCCGAGGGGTCCGAACGGCCCAAAGCCGAAACATAGCAAGAGCTTGCTTGACTTGGGGTAAGTTGGCGATTCAGTCGGCGCCTGTAATCGCTGTCGAGCCACTGGCGCGGTTGAAAGTGCAAATGGCGAACTGAGGCTGCCTGGGCAGCGAGCACGTGTACGTATCCCGTACATTGTATTGTACGATGTACGGTTAACAACACGCACTAGGGCACGGCGTAGAAATTCCAATTCTGTCAGGAATGGAGCTCCATCTCGAGAAGATGCTGCTCTCGTATCTACTGCATCACCCGAGTGACGAAAAAAATGGCTAGCCTTACCTATATCGCCAAAACATCAAAGTACTTGAGTTCAAGAGACCTATTATACCCTCCATTAGGCTCAATAAGTTAGCAAATTTAATTTAGCATCAAATAGATCTTCTTGTTAAAATTGCACACGTTTAGGTATTTTCTAAGGTTTTATATGTAAAAAGGGAGAAGGATAAAGGCTGTGTGTTGTTGGTAGGTAGGCGTTGGAGAGAACGGCCTTTGTTTTTTGTCACCCAAGTGTGCATGTAGTTTTGAGGTGGAGAAAAATTGAGCTGCGGATCAGTCCAGGCCCTGCCGAGGCGTACGATGTACAAGTGTATCCGCTCAGCGCCGGGGAGGGGGATCGGGTTTTGGGTAGCCATGATGCCTGGGAGTGATATCCTAGTGTATGGACGAGGGACGAGGATACGAGTGGGGTTGGCAGAATTATGGGAGCGGGAGACTCTAAAACCACCTACATAGTAACAGCAGTATACAGGTAGGTGCAATAATTACGTCTTCAAGGCTCCCGACTGCGTAGGTAAAATGAAATAACGACGTCACCGAGCCCCAATTTCAACTCGAGCAATGGGATTAGAGACAGACGAGTATTATGACACGAATTGATCAAGACACCGCACCGTACGGAGACGGAGGGGGCCGGCCAAGGCTCAAGGTCCCAACTTCGACGGGATTCAGCTGTCCCTCGGCCGACACGCGAGGCGAAACTGGGAACCGATGCCTTGTTTTACCTCTCGGCGCGGGACTACGATATGTGTAATCCCGGGGATGCGTGGGTGTGTAGGTACGGAACATGCAGATCCATCAACCAACTAATATGCGATGGCAGGCGTTGCCGGAGGAAGTACTCCGGGCAGCGTTGAGTACCTGTCAATCGCGATCGGTGATCAGTTGTGGTCAGGTGGGAATGTTCAGCGGCTGGTACATTGTCTTCAGGGTCTAAAGTTGGCACTGAGGGTGTGGGTTGGGCTCTGACAACGAAGAACCTTGGTGTCATAAGGGTCGCGATCGTCGATCTGCCTGTCTAATGGAGGGGAAAAGAGAAGGGAGACCGAGACAACAGACAGTTGGCAGTAGGGGACCGGGTCCGCGCCAGACCTTGTCCGAGGATAATGGGAAAAGTAAAAAAGTAAAAAAATAAAAAAATAAAAGGGGGGGGGGGGGTGGCGCATAGTTTGCGAATTGGGGTCGCGGTTTACTCCGTACTAGGATCATAGGTACGAAGTAGCTGAGTTTTTACATACGCGGATGGCGCGACAGATACGCCTGGGAGGCCAATACAAGAGCGAGCCCCCAGTAATCGCCGAATATTGCTGAGATAACGGTAGGTAGAGCACCAAGAGGGGCTTCAGTCGTCAATCAAGGAACCAACGACGCTGCAGAAAGACACCCGAGGGGGTAAAGAAAAAGACGAATAGAAATAAGGACAAAAAAAGGAGGATTAAACATGGTGAAATCGCAGCGGGATCCGTATCTGTACGTATGCTATGGGATTCCCAGGCCAGGGATGGAGAATTGGTTTGGGGGACGCATGATTGACTTCGACTGTGAATGGAGACGGAACCGGTGGGTGTTCCGTACCTACGTGATTTAATTGAACGGTACTGGCTCGGTGGGTAGCAAGGACCCTGGAGATCGAAAAATTCAACGATGCGCCATAGACATCGGCGATGGAGGGGACAAGTAGGTAGCCACCACATGGGGGCGGGGCACTCTCTATCCCCACTAAGAAGAGGGGGCTCTGGAGCATACCTACCTTGTACATATCTCTAGGCACCTAAGTAGGTACCGGTATGTGGACCTCGGCCATTGGGGTAAGGGAACAGAGGGTAAGAAGTACGTATCGCTGATTGATGTGCTACCCAACTCCAAGGGAGGGGGGGAGAGTAAGAAAGACAAAGATGAAGAGGGAAAGAAAGTAAACAGAAAGGGGAGGGGACCATGGCAACTTGGGAAGGATCGAAGTGGGGCTCTGGGTGCAGGTATGGAGTACGTACATCATACATGCCTACTGGAACAGTCCAGAACCGAAGAAGAAAAGAGGAAGCGCAATTACCCTGGCATGACGGGTGTGAGGCTAGTAATGCCCTATGATAGGGACCAAGGCCCGGGGGTAAGTGATGGGGAACCAGCACACCAACACGCCAGTGGAGCATCAGACCGTTTTGAGAGCAGTGGCGCAGGCTTGCCATACCGATTCACTGCCATTTTCAAGATCTCTACGATAACTAGGTATGTAGCTGGGTGGGCAGTAAAGGTACCTAGTCGGCCGCAGGACCCTTCTTCTCCGTGACACTCTTTGCTCAAGTTTTTTTTTTCCCGCCGGGAATTAGAGAAAGAAGCAGAAGAGGGGATGGGATCCTTGCTGTGCCAGCCTGCCGCCTCACTCATTGGAAATGCGAAGCATTAGCGCTACCGATACTCTTTGAAGACCCAATCCCTCCTGCTCCCTCGCTCCGGAACCTCCTTGGGCGCAAAAACCGCGATCGCGATCGCAGATTGATGACTGTTTCGCGTCCAGTTCGCTGAGTCGCCGAGTCGGATGCCAGAGATGACGACTCGACCTGGTCGTGCCTCGAGGGCCCGCCTAGGAGGAGCTCCTTCTCCGCACTCACCCCTCAACCTTTCTGGCCAGGATTGGCTCCTACCTATCCGAAAAGTGTTTGTACTACTTCGTAACTACCTATATCGTATGCACATATACATAGATAGGTAAGTAGGCGGGCGCTGCACCTAGGTAGGTAGGTAGGAGCCTTGAGTTTTGTATCCAAATTACCTAGGTAGGTAAGCTCGAGCAGCCCGTGCGCCGACCGCCCAAAGTGATACATCGCAGTTTTGGTTTTCTTCAATACTGCTCCAAGCTACTCTCCAGTCCCACGTAAATAATTGACTACCTAGGTATGTATGAATACATGCATAGGTACTGTAGTACGGTGCAATCGCTGCCTACCGGCAAAGAGGTTCCTGTGGTTCATATCCCACAAGTCGTCCACCGGTGCCATCGGTTCGCGGCGGATAGGGCACCGCACCGCATCGCGCCGGCGTCGGGCAGCTAGATATCTACCTACCTAGGTATCCGTAGGTAGGTAGGTAGGTAAACCTACCATCCAAGACGGAACGCTGCCGCCGCGTTCCCAACGTTCGGTACGTGCACGCGTGCGAGGGTAGCGCCGGCCATGTCGGTCGGAGAAAACTCCGCAATCAAGCGAGTGGGAACATCGTGGATGCACACCTGGTAAAGTATTGCAACCCACAAGGGGAGAGGGGCAAAGACTTTCCGTTGCCTGCTGGGCAGATAGATACCATGTCTTGATCGCGTGCCTGGACACATGGCAACGGTTCTCTCGGTGACAGCGACTACATTACTGGCAGACCACTTTCAACGTCACTGTCGTTGTCGTGCCTCAGTATGCCTACTACTACCTACCTGAGCAACTTGAAGTGTGGAAGAGGTGGTTGAAGAGCGGGCGGGGGACATCGAAGAGAGTTCTCAATAAACTTTGCACATATGTGGGAGAAGGTCATGTCACTAGCCTTGGATGGGCCGCCAGCGCAATGTAAATTGGACCTAGGGACCGCCTTGACAACCAACATACCACATACGTCTAGGAGCAACAGTGCATTGTCTGGTATCTCCTCTCGAGGTGGTAAGGGCAGTTAAGCAGTTAAGCGGTGATGGTGACAACCTGGGTTAGATGTGGCGCAACTGACCGGCGACGGGGAAATCATCCAAAATCAGGATGGAATACGGATACAGGATACGTATTGCCCTGTTGATGTTGAAACGGCGCTACACTTTGACCTGACCAGACGGACGGGAGTTATATCCCACCAAAACGGCAAGGCGCGTGCCCATCACATTCTCTTCCATACCGCGCACGGTAAACGGGACACGTGCCAGCAGGTTCCGCAGTTTTCTGCGACCGCCCAATCGCCCGAGACAGGGGCTCCCTCTTTTATGTACAAGTCCCTACCTAGCACACCAGGCACTCGGGTTAAAATAAAATAAAAACAGGATACCTTTTCTCAGCACCACCCACCACAATAGGCTTCAAAGATTTTATTACAGGATACGTTTTGATATATTTACATACCTTTAACGATGAACGTATTAAACATCCGAAGAGGAGCCTTTCTGATTTTCTTTTTCTTTTTAGTATATAGAAAGTATGGCTATGAGGGCGCTTGCTAATTTATGTCCTAGTGGTAATAGGAAAGGTATTCTGTTTTCTTTCACCCGAGTGCTAGGGTACCTAAAAGACTGTACCTATTCGTACTTGGACACAAGATAAAGATCTCGATCGAGGCCGATTCTTTCTCTTCTCGGCCTGGCACGTAACCAAGGCAGAGTAAGCTACCTACCTAGGTAGACAACCCTTCAACGCCACACCAAGACCAGTCCTTCCCCACCTCGTCGGGAACCTTTCCGGTCGACTCTGCGCTGGCCGATTGGACGTGGTCCTCGATCCCTGCTTCCTTGCATTCTTTCCTTCCTGGCGTTCCGTTCACCCCCTGGTCCCGTTTCTGCCACAGGCCACCCAAAGAGACCCCTTTGCCCTTGTCAAACCCTTGAAGCAGGCTTTTGTCTGCTATGTACCTATGTGGCGTACGCTGTACCCTATCTCAGTCCCTCTTCACAGACTGGACCGGCTGGCTGCTTTTGGAGAAAGGCCTTTGTTGCCTGGCAGTCCAAGCGCAAAGAGTAATCTCGTACATCCAGGATGTCAACTCGCCCTGTCTCCATTGCAACGAGCCGTTGTGTCCAGGAGCCGGTACCGCCCGGCACTCCCGCAAGCCAACTACCTAGGTCTTAAGTACCTACTCCATACCTACGGACTTTACGATTACATACATGTACGATGTACTCCCGACCAACTACCTACCTAGCTTCCCTCTTGGGGGCTGTTACCCAGGGATATCGGCTGGAGCTCCCCGACTCGGATCCGATAAGGAAGTAAGAATACTATGCACACATATTACCTAGATAGTTACTACATACAGTAGTTGAGCAGGTATCCAAAGGCACCGTATCCGTTACAGTATCCTTGGAAGCTACCCGCTGCCCCAGCGCAAATTTCCATTTCGGGCAAGCTCGCCGGTGACACCTGCGCTGGGAGGAGTTCGGGCCTAGCAAATCGTCCCAAGTTGAAGCAACTCACGCTACGTGCCTCTCTCAGATGACCGTCGTTCCCATGCGCCATAGAGGCCCTACTGGGTGGTCGATGGAATCGCATAGACCAAAGGCGTTAAAGCATAAAGACAACGGCTTTAGACTTCCTAGCCTCTTTCACATACTATTGCTATCGTTGATTTGCGGATGGGCCGGCAAGAGGTGACTTGAGTCCAACCTCAAAGCGCAACAATTCAAGTCGGCAACGGGTAACGGACAACACTCGGTCAGCTCTGTTGAAACGATGAAAGTCTCTCGCAACCCGAGGACCAACGTTGCGAAACAGACCCGTCGCCCGTCTCCTGAATCGACGCCCGGTTGGGAGAGGTTCGGCCAAGGCTGAGGTCAGGTAGTAACCACCATTTTACTCCAGTCACCTCCCGACTTCGGTGTACGGGAGTGACATGTGGGAATACCGCTTGTGGCTCTCTGGTAGGCGCAGGGTGGTGCAAATATACACACAGTCTCCGTACTGAGGTAGTTGATCAGCCTGACCTGCCTATGACGACATTGGTAGGGAAATTCCCCTCCCAGGGCATGCACTGCGGCGCCCTGCAGGGCGTGCGTAGGGTCGGGGACTCGGACCGGGAGGGGGTGTGTCCTAGACCGGAGACCCCTTCTCTCCTGCCTACCTACTTATATAGGGGTGCAGCTGTGGTACCTACCTAGGTATACTTGGTACGCTTCGCAGTGCCGCAAGGAATTCAGGTACCCTGTTACCCCCAGGCCGAGTTTTGGAGTCTCTCCCTCCTCTCTCCCGCTCTCATCGAAGAAACCACCACCGCCCCTAGGTAGACTGGCGATACATTGTGTCGCAACACCACCATCACCACCAATACCAACAACAACAACAACAACAACAACAACAACAACAATAACAATAAGAACAAGGCCTGGTCAATGACCTGAAAAATGCGGGTTATTTCCAGAGTCCTGGGTAGTTAAATCCACCCAATAACCTGATCACTGTATTCCGGCCTGGCTGGATCGAGGAGAGTCCCTCCATAACCCAAGTTCCACCACTTAGTGGGCTGTCTTCTGTTTAGGGACCACCTCGAACGCCTGATTCTCCTCCGTCGGACTTTCGCAGCATTGTTGCGGCCCTGACCGGATACTGACGTCATCCCCGCGGACCCTCTGTTTGTGCAGGGTCTCACTCATTTTGCTTTGGGGCTAAAAGCACTAGGTACCTAGGTGTGGCCGAGTCAGGTGGGCGTCCACTTTGATTCGAGATCGCGATCTGTCTCTTGTGCTGCGTGCCATTACAATACTGATCGATTCGTACCCGGAAACACTGCGGAGGTAGGCACTATGGTCTACAGGCTCAACATACAGATATTGCATGGTGGGAGCATGTACACTGGTCAGATGGATGGTGGGCGACCTAAACTACTCCGCCGCTGATGCGATTGACAGACACACAACTCGCAAAAAGGGCAATGATTGCGGTCTTTTACTCCGGCCCCCGGAAAGTCGGGAAACGTTGAAGACGACCCTGAAAACGGAGTGGGTGTGAGAGGCTCAGTCCAGGGTTAGGTTACTAGTAATGAACGACCATAAGGATCGCGTAGACGGACGGGGCAGCTGCTTGATGCTTCGACGTGCCCGATGTTCGGTTCCCTTGTTGAAGTCGCGAATGCAGTTAGTCGTGCGGTACGCATGGCTCAGTGCGCGCCTAGCCGGAGCTTCGGCTCCTGAGCTGTGTTTTGAACTCACGGGTACCTATGTTCGGCCATCTCGATGACCATGATTCTGTATATAGGGTTTCCCACCTCCCAGACGAGTGGAGCTTGTAGCACCCTAGTATAGAGAAGAGAGTGACGGTCTGCAAGTCGAAAGCAAGGAAGTAGGCAAACGGAATGCGCAATCCGTGATTGACATTGGCGATAGAACGGGCCCGGAACAGAATGGAACAACTAGGGGAAACCAGGCTTGCCAGGTACGCAATAAGAACGAGCATGGGCCTGTCCCGGGAACCGTCTGACATGGTATTGTCAGTCTGCGTCTGCATGCGCGTACAGATGAGGTGGGTACATCGTCAGAGGGAGAGGGGAACCCCAATCGATTGACGGGGAACATACGGAGGGAAGGTCAGAAGAAGAGGAGAAGGAAGAAGCGAAGGGGGAATACTCTACAATAAAATGATTGGATGTATTGTAGAGAACAATCATACATACAGGTACAATATCAAATGAGCGGAGGTAAGAGACCAAGAAGAAAATTGGTTAGAGATCGCCGTCTCAGCACACAGTATTCACTATCATTGATAGCCATCCATACAGAAACCCCCCACCCTTCCTTTCTCCCCGCTGAACTTTCATGCCATCGAGCCTAGGTCGGAAGAAACTGCAGCAACCGGATGGTATGTGTGCTGTGTGCGCGTGCACCATTCCTTCCAGTGGGAAGGGGGAAAAGAAAGAAGAAGAAAAAAGACCCCCAAAAAAAAACACCCCAGGCCTAGGCCTTGGGTCCACCCTCTCCCCACCTCGGGGTACGTAGCCACTCGCGGAAACACAAACTCGGGGGGGGGGGGGGCTACCCTGCAGAGCATGGAGGTTGGAACCAGGGGTGAATGTAACATGGGCAGGGTGTTACCCACGGGTGTCGTGAAAGTGAAGTGAGAGTGAGGTCTGATGAGTGGGGACTGGAGGGGACTGGAGGGGACTGAGGTGGAAGACACCAGTCGGCGGGGCGGGGCGAGGGGTGAGCGAGCGTGTGTCGTGTCTCACACCTCGGCCGGACCCTCAATCCCAAAGGTACCGGTCTTTCCTTGCTGGTCGAATGCTTGATCCCTGCTCGTCTACATGGCATTCGTACGTTGTACATCGCGAAGCACGTACCGCAACTGGTCAGCTACTTGACAGATGTACCTTTTTCTTCCTAGCGTGTCTAAACCTTGGACAACTCAGGCCGGATACCTTCCAGCCCACGTACCTTTTACGGCATCCCGGTGAGCAACGAAAAGGTGCGCAATTCTCCTTTCCCATGCCCATCCCCAAATCTTTCCCCCTCCTCAATACACTCCCATACCTTCATCCACCCCATTCAGCTTTTCTCTCTCCTGCACAGTTCCCGACGATTATCCACCTAGTCCTTATTTCTACCGGCCCGCCTTAGTTCTCTTCTCCTCTTTGCGGTACTTCGCTTCCGCCCACCCCCTCCCCTTCCAACCCGCTGACCCTTCCGAGCTTTCTCTCTTCCGCTCTTTCTGTCTGTCAAGGAGCTAGCAGCCTGGTATAATACTTGACTTGCGCCTCACCTTCTCGCGCCTCGCCCAATACACCATTGCTTCTACTCTCTCTCTCTCACACACACACACACACACTCCTCCTCTCCCTCTCCCTCTCCCTCTCTCACGCGCATATACACACACCAACACGATCAGCCTCGTTAGCCAACACCAATTTTCACACAAAACCATACCAATCTAGGCGGCATCCTTCGGCACACTAACATCGCCGACCCTTATGCTGTACCCGCAGTGGGAATAGACATCGCCGTCCATCACTACCCAGTAGTCAACCACCATCACCGGCGGTCCTATCTGTTGGCGAAGAAAATCCGTCTGCAATTCGGCCTTTTCAACTCGTCTCTCGTCGATTTGTGCTCAGCCTGATCAAAATGCACGCTCGAGATGCCACCGGCCGTCAGGTCTCTCTCCTTAATGACGAACCCACTGTCCAGCCCATGCCTCAGCGCATCAGCTATCACACTGCAAACCAGGTCATTTCTCAACCTTTCCACCCGGCGCCGCGTAGCAATTCTTCCTCTCCACACACTCCCTCGCTCCTTCGCTCAGACTCATACGACTCCAACGCGAGTAGCGATCCCTTGTCGCCCATGACTCCCACTTCCTACGACTCAAGTAGAGCCGGCGCCTTTCCTGGACAACCCATGTACGACGAGTACGAAATGCCTTCAAAGCGCCCTGCCTACACGAACACCAGCCGCGCGAACTCGTACGAGGAGGATAGCTCAGCAACGTCACCGTTGCCCGAGCGCCCCGGAAAGCGGTATCCTTGCCGCTATCGCGATAGCCACGGGTGTGAGAAGACCTTCACCACATCGGGCCACGCTTCTCGTCACTCCAAGATCCACACTGCCGAGAAGGCCGTGCAATGTACCTTCCACGGCTGTCAGAAGAAGTTCACTAGAGCCGACAACATGAAGCAACATTTGGAGACTCACTACAAGGATAAGTCTCGCTCTACTGCCTCGGCAAAGGCCGCAGCTCGCTCTTCGCTCGGCGGGCTGGCATCTTCGGGCCGTCGATCTTCATCATCTTCCGCGAAGGCCGCTGTCAACAGCCGTCCTCCTCGCGACCAGCCCATGTGGGAAGGGGAATCACCCTACGGGTACCCTCCCGGCCAGGCACCGCTCCCGTCACCTGCTGCCACCGGCGCATGGGACATGCGTGGCCTCAACTTGCCTCTCCTCAGCCGCCCCAGTGTGGCTAGGACACCCAGCAGTGGCCTAGATGCATTGGCCATGGCCGTTGCATGTCAAGAGGGTGCATAAGAGGCTCCCAAAAGTGTCCGTTCAGTCTGCCATCGCGCACACCCTGTACAGTTTCAACACGACCACTGGTCGAGGACGTAGTACAGCCCACTTCTTTCAAGAGCGTCACGTTTTACACCCTACTCTTTTCTGGCATTGTCCTCCCGCTTCTTTTGTATGATTGATGAAGCAATGGGGTTTTCGTAGGGTTGGCGTTGGGGAACATTTGACGATATCTCTTACGGGCAGAGGCTATGTGAGAGCTTCCACTTTTCTGTCTTTTTTTCCTCTATCACTGTTATCACTCACTTGGGTTTTGGGATTAGAAGGTCGCAAAGCATACGAATGGCGCACCTGCACGCACATACACGAGGTGGACTCAGAGGTAACAAAATGGGAATGGCGTTGATGCTTTTAATATCTCAAGGCTACTACCCCAGGGCGGATTTCTTACTGGTTGGCGTTATTTTCTGGTTGCGGTTTGGTACACATACCCGAATCCTCGATTCAACCAGCTACTCGAGGGGCAGACGCATCACTGCGATTGTTTATTTTTGGTATGGGACAGGCAACTTCCTGGGCTGGAGCGTGGGATATATGATGGCTGTCTCGGTGAGAAAGGGGAGGTGTTGGGAAGGCTCTGTGAAGTGAAAAAGCGATAACAGCAGGCAGTTGCCATTGAAGCATGCGCCCACAACACATGATATCGGGTCGCTGTGACTCGAATAAGAGACCTGGACAGGTTTGATGAAACCATTCATATAGGTGTCCAAAATAAGCAAATAAAACACCTACCTCTCAAAACATGCCATGGAAGGTCTCTTTGCAAACCCGTCTTGTTGAAATGTCTCGAGACCATGCATGGCACTTCACGAAGAATTCGAAGCAGTTAGCCTCCCATGGCCTGTCAGCGTTTGGCCGTGTGCTTGAAAGAATTCCATCGTAAACTGCATGGCGATCATCAGACCTAACCGCCCCCCCATTATAAGGGTTGCGATTGCAGAGAGGCCGGCAAAGGAAGAAGATGAGGGGCAGGGTGTAAAAGTCAGATGGGGTGAAAGATGTTTGAGTAACAGGCCCGTCGTTGGCGCCCCCTTGCATAGAGTACCTATGGAGGGATTGTTGTTCAGGGCTATCTCGCATCTTTGTTGGAAATCGAGATCCCCCCAATGGGTCCCCTCATCTCACTCCCTGCTATGGCGGTTTACCCACATGTATGTGGAACATGCACATATATATCTGTACAGCCACACAGCAAAGCTCTGCAGAAGCCTCTACGGCCCGAGCATTGGCGTCGACTTCAACGGCGGGCGATTATCAGCCCAGTACATGGAGGCACTCGGGGGACAAAAAAGAGCGCCGGTTTGTAATATCTAACCTCATAGCCCTCTCTACCCTTCAAATACATAAAAATAGGCAAAAAGACCATTTATATGTATATATATATACACATCATTCAACAAACTCTCAAGAGCCTTGTAAAAGTTTCGTTTTAGTATATCAAAAGCTGCATTATCTGTTATGGTAGCAGCAGCAGTAGTGGTGGTGGTGGTAGTAGGAAAACTGGCCCTCCTATTTGTCTCCCGAGTGGGAGGCTCGTTTGGGGGCTGAGGCTTGCCTACCCCCCTTCCTCAACCCAGAATGCCCGGTAGCTTGGATTCATTACACCTCACCACGCCGGAAGTGATCACGATCGACAATCCGCTCCTCCTCCATCCCCTCCCTACAGGGCGTTGCTGAGGAACGAGTACGACACAGACGTCGTTCACCCATCAAGCTCACTGCTGAGACATCCCTCAGTGCTCATTGGTCCGAATACGCTCGCTGTCCTTATGGTGAAAAGGAATGTTGCATTCCCAAGAGACACCACCGCACGATTGTACGGGTTGACCTTGGGCAGCAGGAGAGGGTTCAAGGCAAGGGGCGTGCCCGGGGTCTGTTGGGGCTTGGCTCCTTGTGTGGTCTTCTTCAAACACGTTATGATCTAGGTATTGTCTCCTCCCACCGAACCGAGTATTGGCAACTCCCACTCGTCCTAGGCCAGTGCCGTTCTGCTAAATCATATACCGGTGGCTTTAACAGCATCCGCGGAAATGAAGACCTGTGGATCTCGAGTTCTCATCGCGATCCCACCAGGAATCGTTCCTCTCCCCTTGCGACACACGACCTACTCTTTCCAGAGCGCCTCATTTTCCGTGCAGAGCCTTGCCATCTCGTATTGCTCGTCCGTCTGACAGACCAACGTACGACGCTTGGCGTCTTTTTTGCCAACATCCTGGACCGTATCTACGATTTTCTGGCTGTTCAGAGCATCGTCGATGGTGAAGCCCAAGCAGGCGCATTGCTCGGCGACCCGCTTCCGCAGCTTATCGCTCTTCTCGCCAATGCCTCCTGCAAAGACCAAGGCGTTCACATTGCCATTCAGAGTAACAAAGTAGGAGCCAACAAAGGCACATATTCTGTCGACAAAAATATCGAATGCAAGCTTGTGAACAGGCTCATCCGAGTTAGCAATCACTCCAAAGTCGGTTGTTCCCGTAAGTGACTTCCATCCACTACGCTTATTGAGAATCTCTTCGGCCTCGGTGAGGTGCAGCTGTGATGTCGAGTTGGGGGATAACTTGCCGACGTCACTTGCGTAATGGAAAACGAGACTGTACGCATTCAAGTAAGCCTTTGAGGAAGCGAATGAGAACGGTGACTGCAATCACTGACCTGGGGTCCACACTGCCGCTTCTGGTGGCTCCAGGCAGGCCAGCAACAGGGGTCAAGCCCATACTGGTGTCCCAGCTCTGACCGTTGCGGATGGCGCAAGCGCTTGCTCCGCTTCCCAGGTGGAGGGCGATGATATTGAGATCTTTGGAGTCCTTGCCGAGAAACTCGGAGACAGCTCGAGTGATGAAGGAATAGCTGACGCCGTGGAACCCATATTTTCTCAGGTGATTCTTTTTGGCAACATCTTGGTTGATGGGGTAGGTATGAATGTGCGCGGGAATCGTCGTGTGGAACTGCGTGTCAAAGCAGGCGACATTGATGGCATCGGGGAGCTGCTTCACGCACGAGTTGACAATGTCTAGAGCGGGACCATTGTGCAAGGGCGCAAGGTCACTCAGCTCTTCCAAGTGATGGTATGTGTCCCGGGTGATTACTTGAGAGCTAGGATAGTCGCCCCATGGACGATGCGGTGACAGGTGAGGGCAATGTCGCTTTTTGAGTTGATTTGTGGCAACTCCGAGTCCTCGATCAGTAGCTTGAGGAGAACCTTGAAGGCATCGTCCTGAGTTGATACACCATTCTCGACATCTTCCTTCTTCTTGACATCAACCCCACCACGCGTGTATGTGACCTGTGCGGGTGGGGCCGTCAAACCACTGACGGTTGTCTCTGCGATCTGAAGAGGTGACTGGTTAGGCTCAGCGGAGTAAACCGAGATCTTTACGGAGCTAGATCCCGAGTTGATGGCAAGAATGACTTTCATGCTGGCACTTTAAGGGGTGTAGAAATGGTGATGTTGAAAGTTTGTCCCAGATGTCAAGCGGGGAATAGCAACGTTGTCGTGGGAAAGCTGTGGGTCGGCTCGTGGGCTCGATGCTGCCCGTAAAGTTGGCTTTATATTCCGTGGTTGCAACGGCCTCCTGACGGTGGTGTCAATGCTGCAACTGGAATTCGGGTCGATGCCGCCTAATAGAGAACCGGATGAGTGGTCTTGAATGATGCGAATTTCAGTACAAGGATCATCAGCAGATGTTGATGATGGTAGTGGGATGATTTTGTAGCAAGGTGTTGCCACTCCCGAGCTGCAGTATGGTGACGTTATTACCACCATATCGGTTGGTTTGCTGAAGCCCCCCCACCTCACAGCCTACCTAGCACCGGAACCCCGCGCCGGGCCTTGTCGCTGCATCCTTGGAAGTGCGGGTTAGTTTACTGGGTCTGTGCTTGTAACCCTGTCAATCCTGTCATCCTGTCACCTGTCAACGCCCGGACCAGAAACTCAAAGGGGCTGGTCCGCCGCGGTACAACTTGGACCTGGAATATCCGAACCTGAATCGAGGGCGTTGCAAAATAACACCACCCGAAAGGCGGACCAGCTCGCGGGCTCGCTACGCCAATCTCGCCTAACTATGATTCCGTACTCTGGATCATCATGAATTTTGGAGCTTGTGTTCTTTCAGGCGGCTGTTTCAGAATCGTATGAATCTGGCGGCTCAACGATTGGCTCTAGACCGCTCGAGATATCCGGTGGTGGAAGTTCCGACAACCCCCCCTGGCGGTATTTGCGGTGACGGTAGCTCGATGTGGTGTGTTATGCCACTGAATTTGCTGTCGGAGCCGTGCGCCACGACCCAGCTTTCGAAGAACCTATGACAGTCTGTTCATTGCAGGCGGGGATCAGCCTTTGACCGAATGATGGGTAGGAACGAAATAGGATGAGCACAGCTCCATGGATTGCTCAGCTTATACCTCTGCGCTTACTGATTGGATACCAAAGTACTGGAAATCTGAAGTGCCAGACGACGAGCCAATGTCCGAGTCTGGCTGCCCTCCTTGATAATCTGACCGTGGACGCGGACGCGAAAATGTGAAGCGCGAACGGGAGGTGCTACTGCTGTCCGGTGTACTAACGCGCCGGCTTCCGCGTATCGTCAGGCGAACTTGGCGATGCCGATTGTTGCGGTTGCGAAGCTCACCGTCGAAGTTTCGCATCTCAAATTCCCGGTATTGGCGGCCTCCCTCGCGATTGGCGAATAGGGCCAGCGAGTAGTATATCGAATAACGGTCCCTCCAAGCCTTTGGCCTTTATACTAGTTCCATGCCTCCGAGGTTGCCAAAGACGTATGTTCTTCCGTGAACGTCGGACCACACAACATCGACATCATAATAGCCCACCAAATCCTTCCGACGTATATCTCCTTGGAAACGGACCGAACCCTCGACGTTAGTGAATTCGTACTTGACCTCCATAAGATGGTCGTGGATTACCGCTCCTTCGCTGGTTGTGTGCCGGACCTGGTGTAGCTCACGAAACCCGACAAAAAGTCCGAGCTCGCATGGATCTGTGTGGGGACGATGACGGGCATGGAGAGTATGAGGGAAGATATCGGCGGGAACATCGGATTGAACTAGACTGCGATCAGACTTGAGGCAAGAATTCAGTTGGAAAATGGAGGCAAGTTGCGGAAATGTTCTAACAGCTCGCTCTGGTAGCTACATTGCCAGAGAACGCGGTGTCGTTCAGAGCCAACCACTTCCCAGGAACCCAGGTAGACGGTTCGTTTGTTCAGTGTGTTTTCAAAGAGAGTTCTGGAATACAGGGCGTGTCAGAAAGGAAAGTATGGAATATATTGGAGACGACGGAGAGAAATGTGCCTGCAGTGCGTATCTAGAGATAAGCAAGAGTGGTGGGCGGGTAGATCGTACATGGTGGCTTGGTAACCAGGAGGGCCAAGATCTAGAGGATGGAGGGAAGCATGGGCGCCGAGGCGTCGAATGCAAGAGCTGAGATTGTTGATACAACTGAAGTTGGTTTCCAAGTCGCGTCCGGGGGGGGGGGGGTTCGCGAATCGTTGGCCGTAGGAAGGTGGGCAGCCTAAGGGGAAGATGAGGTGAAGGAAGAGCCGGATGAGGACGAGGCGGGCATACTTGGGCAGCCTCTACCCGTCCCTTGATTTCAACTCTCGGCTCTGGTCAATAAATGAAAGTAAGCTGTGCAAATTCGAAAGCAAAATCATGGCATGATGTGTATCGATTGGGTATATGGCCGGTTCATCGCGCCGTGGGTGTCGTGGGCGGGGAGAAATCTTGGGATAAATGCATTCGCACGGTGAGGCGCCGGATAGCCTGCGTTGGCAGCAGACGTTTCGCCTGGCATGAACAGCGTGTAACTTGGAGATCCTGGGTACAATAGGAGATGAATTCGGGTATGAAAAAGAAACGCTTGAGGAGCGCCGATGGACGGGACGGATTGTAAGTCGGAACTCTGGATACAAGATGCGGTGCGCGGATAGCTGCTGTTTGCTGTGTAGCCGATGCTTTGCCACGGAGTCCGGTCCGTAGGGCATCAGGTATTGATACCGTCGCGACCTCGAGTGAAGGAATATTGGAACAGCGCCGTATGAAAGCTGGAGGTCGAAGGCGTACGGAAAGTAGGTACCGAGGGTATTTTCTGGAGGCGGGCGGCAAACGGCAGATAGCGAGCGATATCCAAAGATCAAGCGAGAACGGGAAGGGGCCGGACCGACGGGGCGGGGTCACAATGCAACTCTACAGTACCTACCTACTTAGGTACCTACGGATACATACATACCTACCTACCTATCTTACCTAGGTAGGTAGGTAGGTACCAGGTAGTTTACTTGTGACATGCCTTGGTGGGATGTAAAAACATCAACGCGTGTACTCCGTATTGTCCAACTCATTTCACGTCAAGTGTATCTGCAACGTCTGCGAAACTCTGACCTACTTGACAACCCATGATTGATATGGTCCATGAGCGAGCAGTCCGAACAGATGGAGCAAGTGTTGTTCACAATCGCCAAGCAACTAACAATGGTTGCTCCCTTTTGAGATATGGCCAACAATCATGTCCACAACCACAACCGCAGTGATAGGTGCCATGACCGCCGCCGGACCGGATCAGCCAATGACAGTGCTAATTACGACAGCATGCTTAAGCGACTGGCAACTGCGCTTTTCGGATGTAAACTACTATTCCAACGTTTTCTAAGCCAATGATTGAGCCCTACGTATACGTTGGGCAATGAGACTAACGGCTAAAGTCAGCTTGGCGAGTCTTTGGAGTTGTCCTTGGCAGCAATATTGGTCACATACTTCTCTAATATGTGCCTGCTTCCAAGTCTGGACATACCCCAAAAGCGAACAACAGCTCGTCCGTCCCCTTCGAGGTGTCCAGCCAGACAAAAGCAATTTACCTACCTAGGTACCTGTTTCTGGTTAGTCCGCGCTTGGTGAGACCCGGGCTGCTTTTGGCGTCCCTTGCGCGCCTGCCTGAGTGTGTCGTCTCTTCCTTCTTCGCTTTGCTCTAGCAATACCGAACTGGGTTTCCCTTACCGCCTGCCATCTATTGTCTCTTGTCCAGCCAATAATATACCTAGCATCCTATAACTACCCAAACCTTCTCCTGTGTGTTTGCGCATCACAGTCACTCATTATCCGAGGACCTTTATCTTGTCTTGCCATACGACGATAACGCGGCGCTTGTAGGCTTCAGACCCATGTGGGATACATTTCCTCTTGTGCTTCTTCGTATCACAATCGTCGCCGACTTGTCCAAGCTACCTGATCTAGCGGGCAGAGTCTGGAACCAGGGCTTCCTGGGCAGTGATATCTCCGCTTTGCCCGCCTAAGACCGCCAGGTACGTCTATTCGTCCCCAGCCAATGTACATTTCCAACTCCGTCCCATGTAACTCAACGGCTCCGCTCCGCCGCGGCCCGCCTTCGCTGCACCTCAACCCCCGCCCCACATCCTGTTGTCGCTTTCATCTTATCTCGCCATCATCACCTTGCCTTGGACCTCTTACCTCAAAGCTGGTCCCTGGACGATGACTGGCCCATCAGCCCTTTAGGACCGCGCCCAGTTGCATTATGAGCTCAATCTCAACTCATGGAATCTTCGCTTCTGGGGGGTGGCTGCCTCCGGCTTCCTGACAGACTTGTAGGCCTGGCCCGTTATCATCTTCAACATCCTCCACTAACGACTGACCGCTCCCTTCAAGCTACAATCTGTTTCCCATCAATTCCCGCCTCCGTAACCTTTGTGTATTGCCGATGCAAGATGGCAGGCAATGCTTGATTATCAACTTCTTCACCCTGCTGGGCTCTGTCATTGGCCAGTTGCCGTTTGGGCTGCTCGCCGACTTTCATGGCCGAACCCGTCTCTACCGTATCGAGCTTGTACTCATTGGTGCGGCTACTAGCAGCTATGGGTTCCGCGAAATGAGCTTTTAGGACTGTTCACCTGGGTACGCATTTGTCCGTCCACAACGCTTGCTAACAAGATACTGGCTAGGCAGTAGCGCTTTCTGATGGAAATCAATTTGTGACTGTCATTGGACGTGGGTCTTGTACCTTGATGATACGACTAATGTGATCACAGGCATTGTACGGCAGCCTGCAAGGCCGACTCCGTCAAAACTAGGGAGGGGCTACACCCACCCCTCCTTACCTCCTACCTTAAATTTATATTATTACCTACACTTCTATACATAAAAATAGAATCCCTTCTTCTAATTAGCTAATTAAGTAGGGTAGCCCCCCCCCCCTTCTATCTATCTCTCTAACTTACTAACTACTTTCTAATTTCTCTTTTTTTCTCTATACCTATACTACTTTTTATAAGTTACTTTAACTTTAATCCTATAATACACTATAACCCTTATAGATTATTACCTTTTTATTATAAGATATTAAATTTTTAAGTTATTATAATTAAAACGCTATATCTTTTTACTTAGTTATCTTAGTATATAATATTTAGTAATAATTAGTAGCTTTCTACTATTTTTTTCCTTAGTTACATTATAGTAACTATACCTTCTTATATAACTTTACTTTTTTTTTTTTTTAGAATTTAACTAACTTTTATAATTTTTAGTATATATCTATATACACCTAGTATTACGTTTATATTTTCTTAATAATTCCCTATACTCTTAATAGCCCCTATATAAGCCCCTATAAATATAATTAAAACCCCTATAAAGACTATATAAGTATATATATATATATATATAACTAATTATAATATTACTTTTTATCCTTAAGAAGATTAGAAATATAGCTCTACCTAAGGATAATAGTAAAGGTAAGTAGCCTATATACTTAGCTAAGCTAGCCTATATTACTATATAGGCTCTTATAAGTATATATATACACCTATAGACTCCTATATAGGCCTCTATTAATAGCTATAGATACTACTATTTATATATCCTCTAGTATATAGATATATATTACTTTATATAATCCTACTCTTATTATATATTTCCCTATAAGAGTCTATACTTCTATATATATATTTATATCTTTAATAGCCTTAGTATATAATTAAGCTCTATACTAGCGCCTATAATAAATAAATATAATACTATAACCTTAATTATACTTACTTATAAAATTATAATATAATTATAATATATATATATAAAACTATAAAGGACTATAAGGATAAGTATAATAATTACTAAAAGTTACTTAGACCCTTTATATTTTATATTTAACTTATAAAAGATAATATATATAGTAACTATACCTATAATAGTAATATTAGTAGCTACTCTCTTAGTAAGTCTTATATAAATCTATATATATATATATAAGCTACTAATTTATATAAGAGTATATAGCTAAGTATACTAGTACTTTAAGCCTTATAACTCTATATAAGCTAAAGGTTTCCTATATAGAAGTAGACTTTCTTATAATAATTTATAGTATTTATCCTAATTAACTTAAGGTTTTAAGTAATACTTTACTAGGTATTATAAGTAAGCTTAATAATATTAGCTATAGTATATTTATATATACTTATATATAATCTTATATTAAAAGTTTATAATTATTTATAGACCCTAATAAGCTTATCTAGTTCCTAGTGCCTAAGTCTAAGGATAATAATTAGGCTATAGGTCTATATATATATATACGCTTCTATATAGCTAGTTAAGTATTTACTCCTAAATAGTTAGTTAAGTACCTTTTTAGGCAAGGAGTTATAGGTATATAAAGATATATATAGGGGTTAATAAGACCCTATAGAAAAAAGTATAAATAAGGCGTTTTAGGTAGGTTTTTTTAAGTATAGGTACCCCTATATATAAGTATATAGGGGCTTATAGATCTACTTTACCTTTAAGTTTTTTTAGGTTTTTAATACTTAAATAAACTATTTTATATAAATCTATATATACTTATAACCCCTTTTTATAAATCCTTTATAAAATACTATAGCTATATATTAATCTTAAGCCCTTTTATAATAATATTTATAAAAAGTTTTAAGCTAGCTAAAAATATCCTATAATTATTATATTTCTTTCTAAATTAAAATTAATTATAGTATCTCTATTAACCCTTAAATACTACCTATAGAAATAAAACTTTTACTATAAAATTTAAATAGAATTCTTTACTTAACTTCTTACCTATATTATAGAGTTATTTTTTAACTAGTAACTTACTAATAAATATATACTTTATATACTTATAAATAAAGGCTTCTAAATATTACCTAATAGCCTAATAGATATTTAAAAATACTATTAATTATAGTAGTAATAATTAAAAGAGTAACTTACTATAGTGTTTTATAAGGTAACTAAATACTTCTATATAAATAATAAGAATACTTATTAAATTTATAGCTTTAGCTATAAGTTTCTTTATACCTATATATAATAGTAAGGGTATATTATTAGCTATAATATATTATTTAAAGCGTATTATATAGTTTTTCTTAAAGAAGTTATAAGTTAGCTTAATAAGCTATAATATTAATAAAAAGGCTATATAACTATAGGGCTTAATTATATTTAGTTAATTAATATATATAATAAACTCCTTTTATAAAAATTTAAAATATATACTAGTATTAATATATACTCTTATTATATTATATAGTTTTATATAGGAGTTAAAGTATATACTACCTAAGCTATACTTTATTAATATCTTTATATTATCTTATAATAAGGTATAATACCTTATAAAATATAGTTAGATTATAGTATTAAGACTATACTTACTACTAAAGGCTATTACTTTCTATTATAAGGCTATATAAAGCCTAACCTATTAATACTAAATTAAAGTATCTTAATTTAATTTTATAACTACTAGATCTTTAGTAAAAGTATCTATAATATTAAAATTAAGAGTTAGTAGGGGTAACTTTATTAAGCCTCTTTAGTATAATAGTAGGTAAGTATATACCTATTCTATATATAAGTATACTAATTATTATATAAGAATACTTTAGCTAACTATAGGTGTTTAAATTATTTAGCCTAAGCTTTCTTCTTAATAGGGTTATACTTCTATTTATTTTTATACCCCTAATCTATAAAGACTTTATAGATTTTATTAATATCTAAAATAATTATTATATTTATATATAAAAAAGCTAGCTAAACGTAGTTTCTAGGTAGCTTTAGTAACTATATTATTATCCTAATAAAGAGTCTACTTAAGACTACTCTTATCTATATAATCCTTTTAAGCTTTAGATAATATTAAATATCTTAGGCTAAAATATAATATTAACGTTACTAAATTAGTACTTACTAAATAAAACCTTTTAACTCTATAAGTAGCTTCTTTAAGATATAAGTAACTTTACTTAAGTTATATAGTTTAAAGGTAGTATATATCTATAGGTTAAAGTATATAAATATTTATAGTATTATTTAGATTTATACTATTAGTCTAGTAATTAACTAATAATTTTATAGTTAAGAAGGTAGATAGGTAGGGTAAATTAGGTTAAGTAGTAATTATAGGTATATAGTATTAATATTAATAGACTTTTATAGACTAAGATAGATATATTAAGGGTAGAGGAATATAGTAGTATATAGACTATTCTTATATATTTTCTTTTTATTTTTTTACTACTATAGTATCTTTTTTCTCTTTAAGTAAAGGTATCTTAGACTTTTAATTATTTTTTATATTTACCTATAAGTATCTACGCTTTTATAAGGTAGTATACTTTTATAGTAACTTAGTTATCTTTAACGCCTTAGGTATAAGCTTCTACTTAGTCCCTATCTTTAACCTTATTAATATAGATAAATTATTATTAGGCTACTAGAGCTTATTTAAAGGTAATATCCTCTTTATATTCTATTACTTTTTTATAACCTCTAGGTAAATAGTTAGTATATTTATATATAATAGTAATATAACTAAGAGGTTATATATATCTTTCTTAGGAAGAATAAATACTTTATTAAAGAATATATAAAGTGTTTTAGCTTTATATATAGTACTTTAGAATTTATAAATATTAGTTAGGACTTTTAGATTAATATATATAGCTTTTTACTCTTACTTAAGAAAATACTTCTCTATAGTAAACTTTAATAAGATTATTTATATTATATTAAAATAAGATATATAAGGCATTATTAAGAAGAATAATAATATTCTACTAAACTTCTTTAATAATACTATATATATATATATAGTAATAAGAACCCTATTAATTTCTATTTTATTATATATAGTAAGCTATAAATAAATATTAACTAAAATAGATAGAGAACTTTTTATAGGCTTTTTTATCTACTAGATACTTAATTTATATTAATAAGAACCCTCTTAGGTAGCTCTAAGGAAGCTCTTAGCCTTAGGTATAAATAATACTTTATTTTTAATAGTTATAGAAGGCTAGTATAGTTATATATAGGAAGATACTTAGTTAATAGGGGTTTTAAAGTTATTAATAACTATAAGGTTAATTTTATTTAGCTTAGTAATATTTAAAAGATCTTAAGAGTAGAATATATAAGTTAACTACTTATAAACTAATTTAGTAGAAAAATAGTTAAGCTTATAATTATTTAGGTATTTCTATACTATTGTAGGATAGATAGGTATAAAAGGGAGAAATATTTTTTACTCCTATATAACTATATACAAAAGGTAATAGATTTACATAACTATATATAAGCCCTCGCTAAGTTAATCCTATTAATTCTATATTAGACATTATGCTATAAAGTAAATCTAATATTAGGACGGGGGTGTAGTTATATAAGCAAAAAGTAGCTTTTTTAATATCCACTTAGGTTTTAACGGAGTCAGCCTTGCAGGCTGCCGTACATTGGCGCAGAACATCCTCTTAATGCTTCAATCACTCCAGGATGGCCAAGCACACAGCCGAGGATCTTCCGTAAGCTACCTAGCTAGTTGGCTCTTGTTCGTAACTCGCATCGGCACTGGTTGATAACGCGTTGCCAGGCATTCATGATGCAGCCCATCGGCCAAGCTCTCGCCGAGCTTGTAGGTCTTTAGGTACTTCTCGGTCGTGAAAGGAGCGAAGATCTATAGACTATGCAATGCGGCCATGGTATGAAGTTTGACAGGGAATGACGCCGCACTGTGGAGGGCATCTAGCGCATTGTTACCGGTTCCGGCGCCGTTTCCCCTCTACTTGCCATCATATTTTGTTTTTTTCTCTCGTTCGATTGCGGACTGTACAGCCTTGGGGTCAGGAACAAGCCTGGAATAGCCCTAAGGAAGACGCAGAGGGTCTAGTGCGCCTCCTGGAACAACGGCGGGTTATCTCATGGCGACTAACAACGGCATGCATGCTTCAAACTCACAGCAAACCATGACTATTCAATTTTCCAAAGACTAACTGTCCGAGCATTTTATCTTGGACAGAAATCTGTATTACCTGTTCGTTAAACTCGCCGCCCTGCGTTATGTGGCTGTTGGCAGAGCCTTGCAGGTCACTGCCAGTCCAAGGATGGCTCCCAGTACTGACTACGCTACAGGCACCGCTGCAACATGGTTCTTCCTCGATGTGAGCTTCTGTGGTCTCGGCCTAGATAACATAGGCAATTTGTCTGACATGTGGGCGACGACTGGGCCGACGCCCATCGATGATAGGCTGCCATGTTGGAACCCAGTTTCCCGACGGAACCACGACAGCACACATTTGGAATCAGACGGGCAAGCTTCCTGTCTGGAAGACGGACGCGACGCTGCCCTGCAACAACATCTACGATGTGCTCATGGAACAGGCGAAGCAAAACCTGCTGACGGTGTGTCTTGCTTCCATTGCCGGTAGTGCATGCTTCGTCATGATAGCCAACCGAATTCCCCACAGGCTGTGGCTGACACTGTCTTTTTTGGGTTTTGCTATAATACATATTCGTGATGACAGGTTGCGTGTACTGCGGTGTCAACCGCACCTCTGGTGCACCAGCAACAGTGCGTTATGTTATTTCATGTTCAATGTTTGTGGGCCACCCAAGAGCTGTATTATCAGACACTTGGGGCCGACAGCTGACAATATAATCAGGGGCGAAAACCCTGACCTTTATCATCCCTACCGAAATCTTTCCAACATGCTATCGCTGTACATGTCACGGCATCTCCGCTGCCGCCGGCAAACTGGGCAGCATCGTTGCCCTCTTTGCTGTATATCGGACCAACTCGCCGCACAAGGCCGAGAACCGTCAGGTCCTCATTTCTTGCTCCTCGGCTCCTTCGCCGTCGTCGGCGCTATTTTCTCGTGGGCGTACCTGCCAGATCCGCAGCAATGGGTCGTGGATGAGTATGGGCGCCATGTGCTTGAGCAAAAGACCCTGGAGGGGCTGGGCGAGAGTCGCGAAAGAAGGCGGCAGCCTGGAGGGATCATCACCATTAAAGAGAAGTGGCACGGTTTGAAGCGAAAGAGGACGTCGCCGGTGCCATCGCAGGCTGCTGGTTGATGAGAAATCGGTGAATATACGGGAGTAAAACGATCGGCCCTGCTGCATTTCCATAATGGCGATTCATATACCAGTCACGTGTCAAGTATGGCCATGCTGTTGGGATTGCCTACTTCCTTCCTTCGCATTCTCTTCATGTGTCTGGACCGTGTATACCATCTATCAAACACACAAGTGTCCCTCAGGATCTAGTGCAATCTGCAAAGACTCAATAGTTTCAACGTATACGTCTCTTCCGCTCGTCGTAGCCTTGACGTGTACATTGCTCTCTAACGCGTCAAGCCATCTGGCCCAACGCAATCCCGGCGTAGGGGCCGTCCAACCACAGCGGGGTTGTAGGATTCGCGAGAGGCGGACAGCGAAGGGAGCGAAGTGGACGTCGACGAGGGACAGGCTGCTGCCAAGGAAAAAGGGCCCCTCCTCATCGGCGGCGAGGACAAGATCCTTGATTGCCTCCTGCAGCCTTTCAATGTTTTGCGGTTGTTGAGCTGGGTCCGGATTACGTAGAAGCCGGTAAAAGGCTGGGACCAGGCGGGAGTTTATCTATGGCACGAGTGAGCTTCGTTCGTGTTTGTGAGAGAGGCGGTGAGGAGATGACGAACGTGACCTATCCATTGTCTGCAATTTGCCCGGAGTTTCGCGTCCGAAGGGAATAGTGGGATGCTGCAGTCCATCTCTTCGAGCTGGTAGAAACGTGGTCGTCAGTCTGGACATGTCGTCGGAATAACGCATGAGAAAGCAATAAGCTCACATATTCTAATATGACACCGCTGTCCGCACATGCCCAATCTCCCTGCCGTATGGCAGGTACTGTTCCCCGTGGATTGGCTTCCAGAAGTTCCTGCGATGCGGGCACCCTATACGGATCTTCTTCACAATATTGATACTGGAGCCCCTTGGCTTCGAGGGCGATCCAGACGCGATGAGAAAAGGGGCTGGCGAGACACGAATCAGCGGGGATCGTTGGAAACCAAACGGCGTGCGTGAGAAACAAACCAATAACAGGCCGAGTATAATTTTAAATCGCTCTGCTTTTCGTGTCTCTTTATGGTCCAATGTGCCTTTCCAGTCGCCTTCTTGGGCCCGTCGCTCTACAACCACCAAGTCAGTCCATGAAGTTACGGATCGCATGAGCGGGATGTGAGAACCCACCGTTGTCACGTCGTTCTTATGCTTGGCTAGATACCGTTGGATGCTGTTCCGTTTCACCTCGTCGCTCTTTGCCAAAGTATGCTGATGCGGCCCGGGAATACCGCTGATACTTATATGTCCGTTGACCCTCTGGATCGTCCAGAACTTCTGTCCTGGTGCAGGCAGGTTGTCCGGTGTAGCTGATGCGACGCGCAGTTGTTTTTCGCCAGGAGGTGAGAGGACGGTATGCGCGCCGTTAAGGGCCTGTCCCCCATTGAGTGGCACGTAAGTGCCATCGTCGACATCATGGAGCGTTGCACCAGGGAAGTATTCCGTGATCTTGATCTTGACATCACAGAGGTTAAGCTTCCGCGACACGCGGTTACGACGCTTCTTGTTGGGGTCGTCCGACTTCTTGGTCCCGGGCGGCCGACCCTTGAGACGACAGTCCCAGTAATGAGAGATGAAAGGTTTCTTCTTGTACGTCTGAGTTGATCTGTGGGAGTAGACATTATCGACGTGTGGGAAGTAGGCCTCGAATCTGAGCAAGCATCAGCGGGAATACGCAGACGGCAAGTTCTCGGGCCTACGTATGATGAAAGCTTACTGTTCATGAGTAAGGATGATGAGGCCGTCGGCGTCAAACAGCTTTTGGCGCCACTGTTCGAGATTGGGAGGGTCTATGACCCATTTACTGCTGAGGAGACTACCGTGCGGCCGCCAGCCGGGAGCGGTAGTCCCGTCGATGGGAACAAAGCCGCTGGGCCCAATGAGTGACTCCTCCATCCCGGCGGCACTCGGATCAGGGATCGCGGGGCCTGGCGCCAAGATGCCGAATTGGCCGTGTTGATCTGGTACCTGCATGGCCTGGTCATGGCCGGCCTGTTGTGTTTGAGCTGGCCGCCCCAGTTGCCCGAGAGGCCCGATCGCACCCGGCACGACGGCATGCTGGTGCTGCCCGTCATGCTCGTTCCTGGCGGACGTCAAATGCACTTGCTGGCTCCGCATGAGATCCGGATGAAAGATCGGCTCTGGCGCATCCATTCCGGACATGTCGATCCCAGTATCGGGGCTATGGTCAGGAACGGAAAGGAAATGGGCCACGGTCACGGTACCGTCACCGGCAACGTCGTCCGACGCCAGCGGCGGCGTGACACGGAACTCCTGCTGCTGCTGCTGCTGCTGCTGCTGCTGCTGTTGTTGTGGTGGTGTGCCAGGGTGGGGACCCCCGTGCGGGGAGGAGGACACGACTGCACCGCTGCTAGCTGTACGGGCTTCGAAGGGTGACGCCGAAGCCTCCGGGGTATTTGTTGCATTGGGGGTTAGAGGTGCCGTGTTGCTGCTTTAATGCGTTGTGCGTTCCATGAACCACTGACGGTCCAGCTGGGCTCTCCGGCAGTGGCCAGGGTGAGATACAAGTGGATGGACGTTGGGTGGTGGTTGTACGCTTGTGGGGGGCAGGGCGGCAAGGCGATAGGTAATCTGTGCACGGGCCGCTCTGCGAGGTCTACGGAGCTCTCGCCATTTGGATGCCATCTTCAAGAGTTGCTGGACGAACTTCTCAACACATAATTCCAAAGCATTCGCCACCGGGTTCAAAATCTGAGAGATTCGCGTGGGTCTGTTTGCAGACCATACAATGATTTGATAATCCAACTCAAAGCCGCACAGCGCCGATCGAAGAAGTATTCATTAATTGGTGTGATGGCAAGAGCCCATCTTCATCTCAGTCGGCTCCTTGGCCCTGGATCCCGAACACCGTAAAGCATCCAAGCATTCCCTGATTTAATTCGCTGCATCCCACGACGAGAGGTCCATAGCATCCATCGGGCCCATGTTCATTAGAGATCGCAACACCCCCTCGGCTCCAGGCGTCATGCCAGTTTGTCCTTGTACGTCACCCCATCCAGTCGACATCCCAAAGTCCGCCCCTGGTGTTTCTGGCATTGAAAATCGCGGATTCGGGGTCAGCCCGGTCCGAATATCAAATGCACTTGTGTTGTTGAAATAGTTTGCGTTTCCATCCATACTCCCACGCGGGTTTATGTTCTGTTGCGCCGTCGCCGGACTGGTCTCGAACGACTTCTGGCCCGATCCTTCGATACCTCCCGCCGTCATGTTCACTCGCTGATCTGACATACTCGAATTCGGCGTTGGTCGATTGGAGGAGTTGTCGCCGTCTGGTGATCCGGACATGTTGTTGTCCCCACTGCTTTCGCTCTGTCCCAACCCCGTCGTGCGTCCACTGCTCGACGCTGACTTATCGTACATGGAGCCGGAGCTTGGCGTCAAGGCGTTCCCGTGCATAGGGATACTATATGCGTTGTTTGCGCTATATGGCATGCCGTGTTCGGCAGGCAACCAACCCTGACCCCCGAAGCCAGTCGATACAGAGCTCGGGGCGGCATCACTCGTTTGTTCGGGTTCGACAATGTTTGGGGCCGTAGCGAGGTTGCCGTCATCCTCCACGATCTTCAGAAAGTGGCATTCATTGCGGTACGACATGATGCCCTGTACACCCTCCGGGTCGTCACAGATGGGCCCTTTGGTTCCGCCAGCGTTCGAACCCGGCTACAAACCAGTCAGATCAGGTGCGAGTCTTTTAAAGGGGATACGCACGCTTTCACCACTTCGCGGGAATGCCGTCTTGAGTTTTGGTATTCTCATCGCAAGAGCTTCCAGGTCCACATCCAGCTGGACAAGGAAAGACTCCGTGAGAGGATTCCGTCTCTTGAGCGCATTCATTGCAGAAAGGAGAAATCGGAGTGAGTCGGAAGTTTGGCTGTCTTCAGGCCGGCTTTTAAGATACTGAACGAACACTCTTGCGGCTACGTACAGACAAAACGATATGAATGGGTTCATCTGGAACGTGTTAGTAGCCGTGGTGCCATCGACGAGTACAATAACTTACTGCCGAAAGATCCAAGTGTGAGATCATCCTCATGATGCTCGCAATCTCGTTGGCTGCCGTAATGCATCGCACCTTGCTTTCTGCGCTAACCGACGAGGGAAGTCTATTCTTGTCGGCCTTGAAGATTGCGGCTTGGTGCAGACAGATCGTTGACGTGTGGATGCTCATGTTGGTAAAGACGATGTTGGGGTTGCCAAGACCCACGGGTAGTTTGAGGTACGACGGCAGGCAGAGGGAAGTGTTAAGTAGGATGTTGTCCATGTTCCGATGCCGCTTCCAGAACTCGCCATTGAGGTCGTGATCTCGGTCATCAACGTCGGGGCGATGCAGATGGATTAGGTTTCGGCCGAAGAGGCATGCCATCAGCACGATGCCGCCAAACGAAGAGAGCTTGCCGGCCCCGGATGGGCTCATGCAGTCCTGCAGAGACTGCGTCTGCTCAGGTCGGCTCATTTCGAAAGCCTCTTCTGAACAAGGCAAGTTTGTCATGATGTCCTTCTCATCGACAGTCATCGGCCACCCAGTACCAATGCTTGCGTAACGGTCCTCGCAAAAGGCCATCCAAAAGGTGCGCCGCCTCTCCTCGCGCTCGGTCCAGTCTCGTGGCGGGGGGAGACACTGTTTGACATCTAGACCAGCCCCGTCAAGTCGGTGTAAACCCATCCTGGCAAATTTTAGCGATGCCTTCAGAACTGCAGCATGTGTCATCTATTGACTCACATTTGGCAGAGGCGCACAGCAGATCCGGTGTTCATCCAAGCCCGAGGGAAATACATCATTTTGAACTCGTATGAGGCCAGCAGCACATGTGTCTGAGCATGGGCCACTGAAATCATATGCTCTCCATATCCTTTTATGTAATCTCCCTCGACATACTTTCGAGCTCTTTGGTAGAAGAGATCTTTGAGGTCGAGATACTTCTCTGTGATGGAGCATGCCAGAGTCCATATTGCGTACCTAAGCGCAACTGGAGGCCGTTGGTTCGGAGCCCTGCAAAGTGCGTTAGTGAGTTTGCGGGTGCGCCCACGCGGCGTCCCACGGGCCGTGCTTTAGAAAAGTGGTCATCCTACAGGTTCATAGCTGCTAGGTATCTGTATTTATGAATCATAGGCAATGAAGGGTGGATCTTTTCGAAGTAGATTTGATGACTGCAAAATGCGTGTTAGTCCGAGATGACGGATACAGCATGTTTGCAGCACTGACAGCTCATCGATGGTTTCCTGAGGTGGAAGAGGCTCCTCGAGGCCTAGTCCAATCATTTCCCAGGTGAAGTTGCTTCCTGCATCGTTCATACCCATTGTCATATTGGAATTGAAGTTGAAATCTTCCATGGGCGGAGCAGCAACATTCTGGGTCTGGGGAGAGGATTCGCCGTTGAAGCGCCACCGATCCGCGTCGTGGTCAGCACCGAGACCGAGAGAAGGATTGGACATGCTGTAGCTCGTCGGCGCAGCGGCGTCTTGGTTGCGGTTCGGAGCAGCGGCATCCAGACTATGAGGCATGTTTCTGGAGGGGTCGACGGGTGCCGTTGGGGGTCTTGGGTTTTGAGAAGCGTCTCTACTTGTTCTACGGAGGGGCGCAAACACGTTCAGTCAGTCGGGGACACTTGACGAAAACAATGGACGATCAGGCTTGAGAATAGTGCAAAGTAGAGAGAAGCAATGCGCAGGACGGGAGTGCTCACTCAAACGTTCCTCGAGAGCCTTGACATATCCCCGCTTAGGGCCGCTTTTCCTACGAACTTCATCGTATGCGCAAGTATGACCCAGCCTGGCGCAGGTGCTGCAACTCGGCCGGACTCCGTCGCATTTCAACTTGCGCTTCCGGCAGATCATACATGCTAGGCGCTTCGGCTTGGGTACACTGTTGTTGTCGGTCGCTTCTCTGCCGTTAGTATCGGCGCCTGGGCTTCGGGCTCGCTTGTGAGAACTGGCGCCGTTCGTATCTGGGGCGTGGGTGTACTTGACGACATGCTCGATATTGACGAGTACCGTCGGTCTGCAGCAGTTCCAAAGCACGGATCGAAGGTTGGCTATCAACAGGGTTGTCGGCGTGGAAGATTTGCGAAAAGATGCAGAGATAATGGGGGTCTGACTGTCAGAGGTCGGATAGCAGGCCAGGAGCCTCTTTTTCGGGCAGGGCGGAATACGATAAGCGTCGCAGCGAGCAGAGGTACAGCGATGGCTTACAGGAGGGGCTGCTCGACGTAGCACAGTGTATTGAACGTCACGAGGGACTTGAAAATTGGTCGGCCGACTAGAAGAGTGCGCTTGAGGATTGATGCGTTGTTGTAGACGTCGTCGGGTCGATGAAGAAAGTGGATTCGGCGAACTGACAGTCCCCCAGAAGGCGAAAAGGACGGAGGATGAAGGGGAGAGTATCCGTAAAGCTAGTGCTAGATGTGGGCGGCGGGAGTGACTGGGAGTGACAAGACACATGATGGAGCAAAACACAACGCAGTGAGCAGTGAGCAGGCACCTAGTGTACGGATACTCCGTAATCAGTACCAGAAGTTGGGAGTGGATGGTGAGAGGTATGTAGGTAGGTAGGTAGGTACAGTACCTATTTAGCAGGGCTGGGCCACCATTCCCTTTGCGGCCGAGGAAATGATTAATAACAGAGTTGACATGGATCCCAGCGTGGCACGGCAGATAACCTACGAATACTCCGTAGGTGGGCACTCTGTATCCTGTAGGCTGTAGGTACCTACCCACCTACCTACCTACGCGGGAGGGGGGGGGGTATAGACAGTGCCCCATCATAGTGTATCTATAGTGGCCACACTGGTCAGAGACATCCTGCTTGATATAGTAGGTGCTAGATATTCTGTACCGTATATATCCTTCTGGTTATTTACAGCTCCTTCCCTCTGACCACGTTCTTCACTCTTGCCTTTTTATGTCTACGCCTGGTCATTCAGACTATTCTGACAGAGATCTACATCTTCAAGCTTTTTAACAGAACTAGAGAAGAGAGTAGACACTAGGTCAAAAAAGTGGTAGGAAATTGCACGCATCGCTCTAGATACAGACTGTGGGAAATAGATGTTATGTACCGTATATATTCACCCAGTCATTATGATACGGCACTGTCCAAACCCCCCCCCTCCCGCCTAGGTAGGCAGGCACAGTCCGCCGGGGTTCTAAATGTTAGTTTGCTACAAGCCCCGCATACACATATTGTATGAATAGGCACACTCAATTACATACCTACGAATATCGTACATACCTAGTATCCGTAGTGCCGTACATACATACATACATCGTAAACCTCATGGGAGGAAGGTACCTTGCGACTTGCCACTCAGCCTCCCTCCCTAGGTACCTATAGCCTATATTACCTACCTACCTACCTAGGTAGGTAGGTAGGTACCTATGTAACACTGCGTGGGTACGTACCCTAGCAGGTGCCTGCCTGCTCGGAAGACCCTACCTCTACCTAGGTACTGGGCGAACTTTTGTCATAAGAACTATGAGGACTAGACCGCTTAGCGGCACCAGACAGGTGGGTTGTCGGAGTCGCACACGAGCCCGTCGCCCTCCACCCCTCTCAACAACGTTCGTTCACCAATCTTCTTGATTTGATATCGAATTTCCGGTTGTCTCTTGTCTGTGGGATTTTGCATATCGCGAGCTTACTACGTAGTCGAGCATAGCCCAGACTATCACGCAGCCAGTCGTAGGTCTTCCAGTCAGATATTACCTGGGAAATAACGCTTGTGAGAAAGGGGGAGGACGTGCATCCGTACCGTTTACCTGAATCATCATCACCCACTGACCGAAACAGCTGATAGCTACACACGTGTAGAGCATACGGCCAGGAACACTAGGCAAACGCCTGGACACGACACGCACCTCCAGGCTCCCACTCGCTCCTTCGTGCAGCACAGCCACATTGCGCATCTCAATTTCCCAGCAAGCCACATACACCCACATCCACATAATACCGCTCAGAAACCTTGCCTCGTAAGCTGAAGGTCCTTTGGCCGTACTCCTTGTCGGCCCATTGCATGTGTTCCGATTGTTTACAGGCAGCACAGGTAATGCGTAACGCTGTACTCCGTAGGTCCTGTGAGAACTTGCAGGTCCTTGCCAGCTCATTTACTCTCCCGTCATTTCCCACCTCACTTGCCATGGCGACTGTAGACGAGAAGTGCCCGAACCTTCCCCACGTTGTAATTAATGTTCGGTGTTGATGCTGCCGTGACAGCGACGAAGCTTGGCATAGGCACCGTTGAAGACCACCGTCAGGTCACACCAATCGCTCGACTCTGCTTGAGGTTGTGCCGCGCTGACTTTTGCAACCCCATCCATTGCTTCTTCGATTCCATCGCTCTGGCAGATCAAGGCCACCTTCCCGTACCACCCACCCCTATCTAAAATGCCGCGAGTCGTTTTGACCTTTACCTGCCGAATGATCCCCGATATCAGCAAATGGAGCCAGCCCGAGCAGCCCTTTCCGGCCTCGGCCAAGTCCCTCAAAATCCCACTCGACTGGTTCACGTGCTTCTTGAATCAACTCCACTAAATGGCCGACTAACGGTTACGTCTTGTAAGCCTATTTCTTCTCGGCGTCCACCCCGACAATGCGAAGAATGCCCAAATCGCTGTAGGCCAGACAGTATTTCGTCGGCGCCCAAGATACCACTGGACAAGGTCCAGCTGTCTTAAAAGAGTGAATATGGTCTCCTGACTCGACATGTCGAACGTCCAGTCCAGGGCCTAGCAATGCATGGTTAGTCTCAATCAACCCTGACAGGTTGGCGCTGTCCTGCTAACCTTCGTCACTGCCTCCCACCAAGAAGTTACCATCAAACGTGAAGCCTGGGTTGCGGTCAGGGCCATAGATGCAACACACCAACTTTGAAGAACTCACTGAGAGACCGTACTGGGCCAATCATGCTAGTAATGGTCCGCTGGCAAATCCAATCCGTCGTATCCCACAAAGAAATGATGGAGTCCGAACCACCAGTGGCAAGATAGCGTCCCGTTGGCTGCAGTTCAACTGATAGGCAAGACGAAGTATGGCCATTTAGAGCGAATTCTTTGGGCTCCTCTTCATTTTCGAACTGGAAAGCGGGTTTGAACTCCGGATACGTCAAGATCCGAGTTCTGCCCTCGCCGGTCGTGAGAAATATCTTCTGACCGCCCCAGCAGAAAGCAATCTGGTTCGTCTGGGTGGGTTGCTGATGTGATGCAATGGGTGTCGCCTGGGTCGGCGACAATACAAAGATGTTGTCCGCCTTTAGCCAGTGTGAGCGTCAAGCCTTGTGGTACTAGAACATCGAGGCGACAAACCTTATTTCCAACCACCAATGACTGTCCGTCGGGTGCCCAAACGAGAGTGAATGCGTCTCCCAGCCCCTTGATCTCATTGACGCAGGTCTTGGATCGAACGTCCCAAAACTTGACGACCCCATCGTTGCTGACACTGCACAATTCGGCATCTTTCACCGGGTTGAAAGCAACCCTTTCAATGGCAGCGGAATGCCCCTTGAGGTCGGTTGAAAAGCGTACATTTGGCTTCTCCGGGTTCCCTACACAGGCGGAAAGGAGTCAGCCTCGCCGCTTCATAATCTTGAACGAATCCAAAGAATGCCACATACAAACACGCAAAGTCTTATCCGATGACCCTGTAGCAACCAGGGTCCCCAAAGGGTTCCAAGCAATCGATCGGATGCTGTACGAACATTCATCAAAATCGTCATTGGCCTTTTTCTAGCAAGGGGTGGTAACGTACGTCTGTCCTCTAGAACTCGAGCTCGGATCATGGTAAGGCTGACTTTTGAGATTGGTCAAGTAGGCAGGGAGCCTCTCCTTAGAGAGACTAAGCCGTGTCCGAGGAGGTGGCATGGTGATGGTTGTTGGCTATCTGTCGTCGTGGCGGCGGTGTGAGGCCAACTAGTGCAGGGCAAGGTTAAGCTTGTATTGGTGCTTGCGACTAAACCTAACGAACCCGTGACGAACCTGCATCAGTGTCGAGCTTCGACTTACTTGCTTGCAATGAAGACGCGCAAGAGCAGTACGAGCTGCTCGTTGAACAGTACCTAGGCTGCCAGTTCAAAGTTGGGTCGGATGACACTACGGCTCGGCTGGTCCTGAAGCCGAGACAATGAACCCAGGTTAGATAAATACACAGCTTTCGAAGCAGAGACTTGAGCGCCTTGATTAATTATGAACAGTCGCGTGAGAGCCAGCACCAATCTCTATGCTTCACTAGGAAACGTTGTCGAATGCTGTAGGTAGCCGAAAGAGATAGGTATGCAGTTCTCCAACCTTGAATAAAGACGCTGCATTGTGGCGGACGCGTTTGGTGGGGCTCGTACCCACCTAAGTACCTACCTAAGATGTACGTATGTATCCGTACATCGTACGAGTGAAGATGTGATTATATAATCCGGCTCGGGCATGTACCTAGGTAGCTGTGACAGGCACATTAATAGCGGGTACGGAGCTTCCAGGTGGAAGCTCAAGGGCGGGCGGGTAGCGCAGCACGGGGCCACCCCCTTAAACGCAACAACTGCGCAAGCTCCCGTCTCTCGTCCCGCCGTCGGCCAGAAGCTCCTTGGGGCCATGATGCTCATCCCAGGTTGTCGGCCAGCTTCTCCAACCTCCCTCAGTCGGCTGTTCTCCTTATCCCGCACCGTATGCTGGGGTTTGTCAATAGGTCACAGTTGATAAAGAACATGAAGTTTCTGGTTTGAAGTCCATCAGCGGCCATGATCAAAGCATTGTTTGGCACGACAACAAAGGATATCCACTCGCCGATTCGAGGAGACTCCCGTCTGCAGCCGACGAAGACTGCCATTGCGACAGCATCACCGCATCGAGGTTTTATTGTTCACCACCAATATATGGCCTTGCCGAGATGTATTGGCCCATAGGAACCCCCAGGATTTTCGCAACGAGCAGCAGGTCTGGTCCTTCGTTCAACCTTGTCGTCTCCCATGATGGCCTGCCCAATCCCTTCGACAACCGACCGGCCGACGAGCCCTCTTCGTACCTCAATGCGCAGTCGCAACACCCCTCACAACACGACGATATAGAGCTCGCTACTCCCCTAACACCCGTCACGCCTGCCATCCAGTCTGTCGACCACGATGATGCCCACAGCCCAGGGATGACTCGGCCGTCTCCTCGGCCCAACGCCAGCATTCCTCTAAAAGATCCGGTACTCGCGCTGCGCATCTCCCGGCCCGGTCACCTCTTTGCCGTAATAACCTCGACATCGATGACGATATGGCAGGCCAAGGTCAGTCCTCGTGACGAGCACGGTCTTTTCCGCAGCGATCCATGCTTACACCCTCCAAGCCTACAGTAATCCTTGCCGTGGTTGTGCGCTCAGAGTCGTCTCTGTCAATGTATGGCGAAAATGTTGACCTTTTACTGCGCCCGGACTCGGCCATCTTCGTGGTCCGAACAACTCTGGGCTATCTCATCACATACTCTCTGGCGACGGACTCTGAAGCCCACGTATACAAGCCTTACTTCCCAAGTTACGCAAATATCCAGCGACGTCGCCAAAACCACCATGGTGGGCCCGGAAGCACAGCTCCGGATCAGTATCTTTGGGGCCCTGGCGAAGGCCAAGGGGTGCGCGATGTGAGCGTCCGCTTCAGGATGGTCATCAAGGTCGATGCCGGCATAGAAAGCGCTTTGGCACTGGATGACGAACTAGTTGTGGCTACACGCAAACCAGCAGCTATTCAATGCATACGCTGGACCCCAGACCAAAGCGGCAGTCAGACCAAGACAGAGATCATTAGTCGAATGGGATGGCTGGAGAAGAAGATCACAATCGTCGAGATGACACACGATCGACCTATGAACCTGTCAACTTGGATCACAAGTGACGGCAAAGTCTATGCGGTCCAGCGTCTACATCCACGCGACCAGTCGCAAGGAAATTCTCAAGGAGCGGATTCCAAGAAACTGTTCAAGGGTTACTGTTTCCACACACCGACCAACCCGGAAGAAGCTGCCAGAAAAGCTGTCATAAACGCAAGGTTCTCTTTGATTGCTGTCGGATGCGCAGATGGCTGCATCCGTGTGTATTCGGCTCGAGATTATGCCGGGAACATTCCCCCTTCGCACACGCACACTACTCCGGTGTCAACGACAGTCTCGGGCTCGATCACCACTTTGAGCTATTCCCCTGACGGCTACTGTCTATTTGCCGGCTTTGAAAACGGCTGGGCTACCTGGAGCGTCTACGGAAAACCCGGCAGTCATAGTTTTGGCGCGCACGATGTGATCATTGAGGCCAACGGTGAAAACTGGATTGCCGGCGTAGGCGATGCCGTCTGGCTCGGGAGTGGCTCGGAGATACTGATTACACATCGTCAGCACGAGGCAATTTGGGTGCTGGAAATGGCCAGGAGTGCAGTGGTCGGTAACTACAACTCGGCAAATCTCATGCGCACGGTACTACAGACCAGCACGAATGTCATGATATATCGCGGTTATGACCTGCCAGATCTAGCGAGCATCTCTGCAGAGCCTCATTTGTGGCACACGACAAAGGTACCTCCAGCCTACCTTCTTCAGCATTGGCCCATTCGGCATACCGTGATTTCACCAGATGGGCGATATGTTGCTGTGGCCGGGCGCCGAGGTTTGGCCCACTACAGTGTCAACAGTGGCCGTTGGAAGACGTTCGCCAACGAGGCCATGGAAAACGAATTTCAGGTTAGAGGCAGCATGTGTTGGTACCAGCATATCCTTGTGGCTGCTGTAGAGGTCAACAAGTCGTATGAACTTCGCCTCTACTCAAGGGAGACGGCTCTGGACAATTCTCAAGTGCTACACACCCAGCCGTTGCCCGCACCGGTGGTTCTGGTGACAACATCGGGGGAAGACTCCCTGCTGGTGTACACGTACGAGAATCTTCTATATCATTTCATATTTGCACCGACGGGCGGCTCGATTAGGCTGGTTCAGCTTGGGCAAATTGCATTTCACGGCATAGTGCGGTCGCCCGCCAGAGTCCGTGGGCTGAGCTGGATTTTGCCAGATAGCCAACTCGTTGACGGCGATCCATCACAGGATGTCGCTGTCGCGTCAGTCTTGTTCCTGGTTGATGCTAAACTGGTACTGCTTCAGCCATCATTTAACAGCGAAGGGAATCTGAAGTATGATATGAAGGTCATCGCTCAAAACGTGGAGTTCCATGTCAGCATGAGAGACCAGCCGCATTTCGACACGATAGCTACGCAAGCAGAGTCATTATCAACGGGTGCAGACGTGACTCTGCGGAACTCGCTCTGGGTGTTCGATGGCCAGGAATTCAAGCTTTGGCCAGACATACAAGAGGTGTTGCGTGCGGCATCGACTGACTCACCACGGGATCTCCCCAAAACGATATCAGTTCCTCTGGACTTTTATCCTCTTTCAACGCTTCTTAGTAAGGGCATAATTCTTGGGGTCGAGGCCGATCTTGTACAGAGGCGGGACATCAGCTTTTCATTTTTCCGCTTCGCCATCAGGGTAGGTTTGCTATTTACCCGACCGAGGAAATTTTACTAACGGCCAACAGACCCATCTGTTTTTGCCCGACATCTTACGTTTCTTTCTGTCCGAGGGCAGGGCTGTTGACGCGGTCAAGCTGTCGGAACAGTATCAGAGCTTGGAGTATTTCGCGCATGCGCTGGAAATCTTACTACACAAGGTTCTCGACGACGAAGTGGATTCTGGACCAAGCCCAGAGGAAGCAATCCTGCCGCGAGTTCTGTCACTGCTGTCTTCTTTCAAACAGTATTTGGACATTGTAGTACAATGCACAAGGAAGACAGAGGTGAGGCAGTGGCGGACGCTTTTTGCTTACCTCCCACCAGTGCAAGAACTGTTTGAAGAGTCACTCCAGCGAGGGTCTCTCAAGACTGCTGGTGGCTATCTCATCATCCTCCACACACTTGATGAGTTAGGATCTGCTTCGGAGCAAACCGTGCGATTGCTGTCAAGGGCGATGAAGGAGAGCGACTGGGATTTGTGCAAGGAATTGTCACGGTTCCTTGCGGCTATGGACGAGACGGGCGACACACTGCGTGAGGCCATGGAGGGGGTGAACATCACACTGAAGAGCAATGAGGACCAAACTGGGATAATGAGTCGGCTTGATGTGCCAAATAGTCGAAGGGTCAACGGCCTGGGCCTAAAATACGCAGAGCAGAGCGACGATATGGAGTCAGAAGGCCAGTCGGTTAGCGACGCTGCGAGCTTCAGTTCGGAAGGTCGCTAGATGCCATATGTAGTAGTGAACGTTTGAGACATGGTGGGCTTCTCGAGTCGTATATCCCTCTTTTTTCTGGTCATTATTGACATGCGCGCGGAGATTAGTGTGCATAGAAACAGAAGGATCATGGTCTTCTCGTCTAGACGTTGAAAACGCTTCGTGTTTGGGTAGGACGACGAAGACAGACGTTGGGATTTCGTCGGTCTTCAGGCACTATCAGGAATACCTGGTAATGTGGGATGTGTTTATCCGTATGCAGGGATAGGTATTTATGGCAAATTTAGTATATTTGGGAAAACAAAGGGTAGGTACGTACCCCTCTGGAATCTCCTCCTTCCTGGTCTGACCTAGCCAGCCACAGCCCCGCCAACCACTTTCCGCCCTGCAGATGAGCGCAGAGATTCGGCGTCAATTACCACCAACGGCAAAGGAAGACATTTATCAGCGGCCCATCACTCCAACATCTATCGGCGACTCGGGCATACCCTCGCACCGCAACAATAGAAATATCCCGATACTCACGAGGGCTACGAACGCAGCGCTCCACAGCATCTCGCGGATCTGGGCCATGATCTGAGGACTTGTCACAGGCACGAGTCGCACCTTCTTCCGCCATGATGGACGACTTCGTCAGCGAGTCGGATAGCGACTACACAAGCTATTGGCGAGACTGGGTGAGTTGGATATGCATGCAAGAGACGGACCCACGACAGCAATCTGCGTACGAAGGGGCGGAGAGGCTGGGCCGGATGCGATGCGCTCACTCTTTGGCTTACGCGCAAGATTCATCGGGGCTCAAATAACCGCAGATTGCCTGCAACTGCTCCTAGAAGCCGAAGGGGCTTTGCTAACGAGGGTTTCCGTCTAGTTCATTTCTTCTCGGGGCAACGAATACTTCTGCGAGATCGACGAAGATTATCTTACGGACCGGTTCAACTTGACTGGGCTGAACACGGAAGTACAATACTACCAATATGCGCTGGACCTCATCACCGATGTCTTTGACCTGGACTGCGACGACGAAATGAGGGAGACCATAGAGAAGTCCGCAAGGCATCTGTATGGTCTTGTACACGCCCGCTTTATTGTTACGACAAGAGGTCTCGCCAAGATGGTATGCTGCGCATTTCTCAATTGCGGTCTTCCTGTCCCGGTTTACAAAGACGAGTTGGAAGAGAGATGGCAGGCGAGAGGACGGTGGAACCTTCAACGAACATCACGGCTGACTTGCACATTCTAGCTTGAAAAGTACAAAAAGGCCGACTTTGGCAAATGCCCCCGCGTCATGTGCCACTCGCACCCCCTTCTCCCCATGGGTCTTGCCGACATCCCCAACATGAAGCCCGTTAAGCTCTACTGCGCCCGCTGCGAGGATATTTACAACCCAAAGTCATCACGCCATGCCGCCATCGATGGCGCCTACTTTGGCACCTCATTCCACAACATCATCTTTCAGGCCTACCCGGCTCTCATCCCCACCAAGAGCGCCGAGCGTTACATCCCGCGCGTCTACGGCTTCAAGGTTCACGCCCCGGCCGCCCTTATCAGGTGGCAACACCACAAAAAAGATACGATGCGCCGTCGCCTGCGCAAGATGGAGGTAGACAGCGGCTTCCGCGACGAGGATGTACTTGAGGAGGAGGAGGATGTCGAGTTCGAGGGCATAGATACAGCCCGCCCGGCGGGCGCCGATGAAGGCATCGCCATGGCCTGAGGGTATAGAGGGAACGACGGTCTGTGGACTATGCTGCGCCGTTACCTTGTGAGAATGCTGCTCGTACTGGACATGATGGCTACAGGGCATTCTGATGCCTCAGTCCGGGGCGCTCGCAAAGTGAGGCGTGTCGTGTCCTGTTGCGGCATACGACAAGCACCGTGACAAATCGCTGGCTCACCTTGCTTTTCTCTGTTTGCTATTTTGTTGCTTTGGTAGACTCGGATGGGCCTCCGGAATAATGACATGATGGCTTTCACGATCCACCTTTATACTTCATCATGACCCCACGGCTTGCAGTCAACCGGGTTAGCTGACCAGCTTGGTGTACGTACTGCCTTCTTTCCAGGTCGCCAAACGAACGCCACAAGTTTGGTAGCAGGTGGTGATTCTCGTCCAGCAGAACAAATGCTTATCATGGAAGGCTCTTTTCACATAAGGACGAGGTTTGATGCAGCAAAACGGGAAGTCGTAACCACAAGTCTATTCCGTAACAGTCGTATCTGCATGCCATGCCTGGCCCCAAAAGCAACATTGCCCTAGGCCGCCAATCCTTTTTTAGGCGGGTGGTATACCTTAAAACTCCAATCATGCCCAACATGCCCATTTTGGAAATGCAATGGGTGCAAACCTGACGCACTGGATTATACGGTCATTAGAAACGATTTTCAGGCTCCGCCCCTTCGTTGGAGCCGGCCTTCCCGATGTATTGAGTCGACGATGCTTGACCCGCGACCGGTCTAGGCATGTATGCTTCCTCCTCGTCTCCAGCCCTGACAAAATCGCCCTTCTCGGTCGCATAACTATAGGACCCGACACCAGACCACCAAGCCTTGTCGTGGCTCCGAGGACCCCAAGCCCAACCCGCGCCTTGGCGGATTGGAAGGTGATAGTAGCGAAATGCGAAAATGGAGGTGAAGATGCCAATCATATAGCCGAAGAGAATGTCGAAACCATGATGGCGGAAGTCAAACCAACGAGAGCCAGCGATAAAGATGGATGCGAACCACGGAAGGACCACGATAGTCAGAAGGTAGATGGGAGGGGCGGCGGCTTGGCGACGGACAGCCGTAACAATCTTGTTGTGCTCTGCCAAGTTCCTAGCAGCACCTGCCGAGTCGGGGTTCAAAGAACCACCCTCGCCAGACCCTACCTCCTCGTAGTCGATGCCAGATTTCTGCAGACGAGATGGGAATGCTGAGTGGGAATCGGCACCGTTGTCCGAAGCTACAAAAGGTATGGTGACGGCGAACTTGCTAGCGAGGAAAAGAGATAGGTAAATCAAGCCGGCGGCAGCGGAGCTCGAATGACCGGATGGATAGCTGCGGAAACCGTCATCAAGTGTGTGCGAGTCAGTGTTCTTGCAAATGTTTGCAGATACGAGTTGGCCAAAGCCAGTCGCGCCGGTCAAGCCAGTGATGCTGGGAAGGGTGCCGCCAACGATGTAGCTCTGAATATTGTCCAGGTCGGGCTGGCATCGTGACAGGAGATCGGGTCTAGGTTTTCCAAACATGTTCTTCATGCCGTTTGTGATGAAGAAGGCGCCGACATGGGCGAGGGCGAGACCGAGGTAGCCAACGTGCAACTCCCACAATTTACGTTTCCAGATAAGCGACTTCGGGGTTCCTTTGGGAACAGTATTTCCGGGAACGAGAACGAGGCATACGACGGCGATGAGTATGATAGGGAAGCCAACCGCGATCACGGCGGCCAACCACATGGGGACTGTCTCATGTTGGGTGAAAGGGAAGCTGCGGGATGGGGTCAGTGACAAGGCGTATTGGAGAGGGAGAGCTGGGTAGGCTTACGAGATATTGGGATCAAGAACGGAAAAGGGGCGTTTGTTCGGCTCGACGATTCCCAGTACCGTTGCAATACCTCCAGCGACAGCAAGAATAAACCAGTCGAAGACGTAGGAGCCGATCAGAGAGGGCGTCCAGTGACCACGGCGTGGGCGTGTAGAGCGCCTCGCATAGGGCGCAGGCGATTCGGGCATTTTGTAGTACGAAGGCCTGGACGAGAGCGACAGGTTTGCGAGAGGAATGGATGAGGACATGAGGTGAGGGAAGGTGAGAGAAAAAGAGTGTGAAGACAAGAATCAGGTCATCCAAAAAAAGAGTTGACTCGAGCTACTTCAGGTGAACGAACGAGTGAGGTAGGGGAAGGAGAAAGAGTGTTTTAGTGTTATGGATGGGATTGGGGAAGGGATCCGCACAGACGACGAAGGCACAGGGCGCGCGCGCGGATGCGGTAGTGACACTGGGGGGGGGGCTGAGGTCTTGGTAAAGGTATGTAGGTACTAGGTACCTACGCGCCTACCAAGCAAGGTAGGTACCTAGGCTGCACCCCGTACCTACCCGTTGAGGTACTAAAAAGGGTACGTAGCGAGCAGGTATCCTGGCTACCTAGGTAGGTAGGTAAGGTAATGGGTCTGTCTGTCTACTTAGGTAGATGGATGTAATCCGGTGAAGAACCCTGAGCAGAGGTGAGAGGCGAGCAGATATTCTAGTCGATGTGAGAAGGAAATTTGATATAAAAACAAGTAGGGAATAGATAATAAAGAGAAGGAGAAGAAGGTTTTCGGGGGACGGAGGGTTGTCGATTGCAGATTGACGCCGGCCCGCGTAGTGGTGGTCCTGGTGCCGTGTGCCGCGGCGGGAGCAGAAACTGACAAAGAGCCGGCGGTATGTTTGATGTGTGGATGCTGTGTAGGGGGTCGCCTGGCGTCGTACCAACAAAGTACCTGAGGGTGGGTGAGTCAAGTGACAGGTATAATTGGCAAGTCGGGTATTCGTACTCGTACGTATGGATGGACAAGAAGGCGTCAGTGTGTCTAGCAGAAATCAAAGATGCGGGAGACCGGGAGTTGGGACGAAGAAGGAATGGAAAAGGGCCCATGGAAAACTAGAGAGGTTGGTTAAGCTGGTTGGCTGTGGTACAGAGTACTACTACTGAACTCATGCTTCAAGACAAGGTGACGAATGTGGTAAGCAGTCGCGTGGCAGTGCGGGCAGTGCTGCGCGACGGCGGTGGCGGCAATTCAGGGTGAGGGTGGATGGATGGATGTCTCCTCCTTGGTACCGTAAGAGCTTAGCAACGGCACACACAGCAATACATGAGTTCATGCTAATGAGGGAGAGAGACTGGGCGAGAGGCAGATGTACATAGAAACTTACACACACACACACACATACACACATATATACGGATATATACACAATATAAACAAGATCCATATTGCCAGATGTCGGCTTCGAGCCACAGCCACAGTGCGTGGCGGCGGTTTTGCGCATCATGTCAAATTGACATTGGGGCCACGGTAAGACTCGTTCATCCCGTATGTGTGTGTATTCGTACAAGAAAGTTGGCAAAGGGATTTGCGACGATTAGCGGCGGCCCAACGCATCAGAAATATTGAATGAGTGCCCTGCAAGACGCGCATGCACCATCTAGCTCGCCACGAAGGGTTGAAATTCAAGAGCATCAATGCCACCGCCGAATATAAGGGTTTGACAGTGCTATAACGCTGTTAGTGGCAATCCCTGATGACAGGACAATTGGCGCAACAGATCAGGCGGCATCGCAAAGGTCTAACGCCAAGACAAACCACATCCATGAATACCCCCGAACTGAGTGTTTGAGAAGCGCACTGAGGGAGCCCATCCCGTGTGCGACTCAACAGTACCGTGGGAGGAGGATGAGTACGACTTAACTAACTACAGATGAGGCGGACGAAAATTTAAAATAAAAAAAATGAGTCGGGAAAGAAGAAGACGAAGACAGGGGGGTAGCAGGTACTGTAATTACCATCTCTATGTCAATTGCTGAGGTTCTCCTTCGCCACGGTGTCGCAGCCCCGCAGAAGCCGCCTCACAGAATACCCCTTGTTGGTCAGCGCAGCGTGGCTTAGATCTTGGCTGTGGACCAGGAGCGACAGCCGATCCTATCACTTTCTAACTTTGCCAAGGGGTATGTCTGTCTTGTCGGCTTCCCTAACTTCTTGCCGCCGGGCTTGCTGTGTCTGTTGCGCAATGAAACACTGTTGATGGTATCCAACCCGGCCAAGGCTGCAGCACCAACAGATCTGACTATGCGTACCTAGCACCTAGGAACCATCTGAGCATGTATATCCAATCGCGTACGGATGGCTCCCATCAAACCAACCCCTCCCCCCTATGTAATTATCACCCGTCCAAGAGGCCTTTCGCTCCCTAGAGCGGCTGGCACTAGAGTTGTACGTACCGTACCTGCCCCGATCATGCCAACCGCTATTCGTACTTGACTTCTTTGGTGGCCCAGTGTTGAGGTGCTCTTGGCAAAGTACCAAGGCCAGCAAGCCCGATAATCCCAGAGGGCGGTTTGACTGGGTAAATGGTATCCCGCGCACGCCAACCGCAGTATTCGTAGGGTGGCTATCTTCGAGAGCTTCAGTAACGTTACTACGGCGATGCACAATGTGGCGGCGCCATATGAGCCATATCCTCTTGTTTCTCTCTTCGTTCTCGGAATCGTCAGACACGGTAACCGCTAGGTTAACGCCAGGTGAAAGAAATGGTCAACCCCCTGACAGTTGGCCTCCGTCTCGTCACCTTGGGCGCATTGTTCATGTGCTCTTTAGTACATCTCATGTAGCGGCATCACCTTGCCCCGAGACCCCGGTCCGACCGGCTCTAATGGGCTTTTGCAGATCTCAGCTTGCTGTACATACCACCACCAGTCAAATGACGCTTGCCTCCCCGAAGGCGCCACTTACCCCCGATGACGGGAATGGATTGTTCCAACACACCATTCATGACAAGGTCATATCTTCGGCGGAAATCTCCCATCCTCCCAGCGGCACCGTCTACATATCGGCGATCCGCCATGGCGTACACTTGAGCCCCCATACGACCAGCGTCTTAGCCGCAGCCTAGCCAAGATAGCAAACACAGTGCCTCAACTCGCCGCCGGCCCCGCATCATCCGTGAGCCAGTCGGCTTGTGTTACCGCAACCTCCGGCCCCGGGCCCTTGTGATGCTCGTTGCTTGACAAACTGCTCCGCGCATCTGTCCATTCTGGCTTACCGTCACAAGCTACGGCTAGAAATGCACCCCGGAGCGTCGAGGCATCAGTTGGTTATCTTGCCATTGCTCTTGGGTATGCCAGGCCCGCCCCTAGCGATAGTTTCCTCGTCATCGGCCACGACATCCATCAGCAAACCGTTCATAACGTTACTGAGTACATGCCCCAGAAGCTTCAGGGCAAGAAGTTGGTCACCATCGGCGAGTGCCTGGGTGACCCCAAGGAGAACTGGTATCGACAGCACTGACGCCCGTACCACGCACGTTTGGTTGATATCTCGTAACTGTGGTGAAATGGACACGCACCGATGCCGTTCGCAATATTATTAATATAATCTTTCTTCGTCGAGGACGGCGAGCCTGATTCCAACTAACTCAGAGTGTCAATATACTGCACCATTGTGCACGTCTTGCGTAGAGCACCGTTTGCGATCCAACCAACATCAAGTATGCCCTCATGTGCCAACAATCTTCACCACATACCTAGAACCAACAAATTCCGTCTTTGCCACAACCGGCCCAGTGTCTGGATGACTTATTATCATCACCTGAACCTCAATGAACTTTTCGTTATCCCTAGCTAGATCTCGAGTAATCAAGACGCGCGCGTATGCATGTGCCACTCGCCATGAAGGTACCGGGACGCTGGTCATCATGCGAGTTGAAGCGTTGCCGGGCCGTCAAAAGAACGACAGAAGAGTGACCCAAAACAACCGCGACGCACCAAAGCCAGAAAGGTAGTCCCGAAAACGAACCAGAAAACCATTAATGAACGGACTACGAACCAGTGGTGTCTACTACTTATGAGCACAGCAGGATATGTCTGAGGGTCAAGTCCAATCGATACGGGATAGGGTGAGACGGTTTGAACAGAACGCAATGCAATGATGTATTTACCCTTCCTTGAACCCTATTCTCCGAACAAGATGTATGTACAATTTCTTTTTTTGCACGATTGCCGTCGCCCACGGCCCCCGATCCCCTCTCCATGTATGTGTGCTCCTTTCCCCACAAGGGCCAATCCCCCAACGTCCATCACCCAAACGCCTCCGACTCGGAGAGACGATTAGACCATGAGCCTAGAATACGCAAAACTAACGGATCTCTTGTCTAGCCAGCCCAGTGGAAGACAGAGCCAACGAACTCCAGCCAAACCGTCCGCTTTCGTGATATCCTTGACCCCTGACTCCATGCGCCGTTCATGAGACAAGAGCAACAAGGTCCCAATGCACTGGAAAGATGTATAACCGACAAAAATAAGCAGCACAAATCAGCTGTCCGTAATCTGACAACCGAGTCTGGACGATGTAATCCAGACAGAAAAAGCAATAGGCTCAACCATCCCCTGCGCTAACCTACACGAGCTGTCGTATGGGGACCTGGCGAGTGTGACGACGGGGTAATGCCGCACCATGAACGTGCGGGTCGTCGTTATATGCATTCGTAAGGGTGGCCGTAAACGCTGATGCTCATCCAACTACTCTGGCACAGTACATTCTGCATTTGCAGAGCATGCCCCAAGACAAAGCACAGGTTGCGCATGACGCCTCTAGTAGTCGTCTTGCTCACCATCCTCCTCAGGGTAGTTGTCCTCTTCTCGAGCAGAGATCTGGTCCAAAGAGAGGTGCATGTCGACGATACCGAAATGCTCGGCACTCTTCTTCGCCCATTGGCGCGTAAGAATAGAGGCTGAGAAATGTTAGATTGACAACGTAGCGGTGGTTCGCGGAATGATCTACCTTTGAGAAACTTCTTGCTAGCGTATTTCTTGAAGAATGCTTCGTGGACAACGGGGCGCGTAAGGTAGTCAACCATGAGACGGACAACGGGTTCGATCTCATCCTCGGTATAGCCAGCGTAGAATGCAATGGTAGCGTCCTGTTCGTTTGTCAGTAAGTGCGATACCAAATTGAGACAACACCCATAACATACCCAATCACCGCGATCGAGGATGAGGCGGGCCAGGTACATAGCACCAGCCGCAACATGACTGGGGCGGTAAGACATGAATCGATGATCGAGGAGGCTGATCTCCATGAGGTACTTGCCGATGGTACGGCATTGAATGTCGTAGTTGTCGGCCTTACTGATGCGGCGAAGGAAGTTCATGGGGTTGGGGTAGCTCAGGTCGTAGTTCAAGGTTCCGAGGACGAAGCGCTCCGCACTAAGAATCTCAGCTTCGGTGAAGCCATCGTCCGCGACGTGGCGGAAGTTGGCGACATGAGGCGATAGAACCTCCTCATACTTGGACGCGATAAACATAGCGGTGATTCCAACAAGCTGCAGACGGTCGAGCTGGACAACCTTCTCGGAGAGGAAGCGGTCAATGATGTTGATGGCCAAGAAAAGAGTCTCGGGGAGGAGATGAAAGCGAGTGTGCACTTCAATTAGCCAGTCAACCAGTATTCCACGCGTCTTCCACTCCAAATCGTCCTGGTGGTCCATGTAGTTGGGGTTGGGGATAGAGTTGCACTCCAGATCGCGAAGGTATTCGAATATCTCGTTGGCATATTCGGCCACCATCAGAGGATCATCAAGATCCTCCTTATCCAGATTCGCGACATCAGGAGGGTAGATGTCATGCTTGGGGTCGACAGGCACAGACTCGACGGGAGTCTGGGAGTCAACGGGCTTAGGCTCAGGCTTGGCTCGACGCTTCTCGGTCGGCTGAATGGAATGCGTCTTCTTACGCAGGCGTTCGCCTTCTGCAAGGGGGTTGTCGTCCTTCGTAGAGTTCGTGTTCGATGGGGGGTTGAGTGGTTTCTTCTTGGGGATCGCGCCGGATCCTGAACCGGGTGCCTTCTTTTCTTTGGGCACCGTATTTCTGCTAGTGGCGGTGCTAGACTTCTTCGTGATGCCAGTGGGTTGAGCAGCCTTGGAGACGAGGCCGCTCTTGCTTGCAGCCTTCTTCACAGTGGTCTCTTTGTTGTTGACGTTGCTGACATCGCCGAGTGCGTGCCGCTTTGCCCGCGCTGCCGGGATCGCGTTGACCGCGGACTTCTTGGTGGCGAGAGCTGTCTTTCCAGGAGCAACAAGCTCATCGACATTGAGCGCTGCTGCCTTGGCACGCGTCATGCGCATTGATCCACTATTCTCATCATTCTCGTTTGACACGATACGTGCACGCGTCGGGCGGGTCTGCAGACCATGGTGAGCAGCATGTCGACGCGACGGGGGGTGACAGAGGGATCCATGAGGCATTCACAGGGCAGCACTTACTTGTGGCATCTTGTATACTGATTATCTGAAGTTGGGTATCAGGGGTGTAGAATCTATGAGGACTAGGTCAGCATGTAGACGCGTCGAGGACGAGGCGCCGCTTGGGTAGAGACGGTGTAATGAAAAAGGGAGCGCCACCAAGGCGTTCAGCAAATACCAAACTGGTTGCTGGGGAAAGGAGACACCAACAACGGAACGGATGTCGGGACGCATGCATACCTTGGGAATGATGATGACGGGCGACTCGAAGGCGGGCAGTTTGTTTGCTCAGGTTCGACGCCAAAACACGGGTAGGGCTCTGAGGAAAGAGAAGACAGCGTAGAGTTAGTCGCGTTGCAGGGGCCAATTGGCATGTGTGTAGAGCCTTTTAGGATGACGGAGAGCTGAGGGTATCGTAGAGGAAGAGGTAGGGGAATTAAGAGACTGGGAATCGGGGGGAAAATGAGGTTGTTTATGTGGGAAGAGGAGGTGCAAGGACAATGTGTGATGTGTTTTGCTGAGGTAGTGGGAACCAGAGGACGTGAATGTGGTATGGAGTGGGTATTGTGAACTGGGGCGCCGATGAGGGTACGTACTTTTTTTTCTCAAGTCGCGGTTTGCTTTCGGTGACCCTGGTCTGGTCTGGGTTCGGTCACCACAGTAGCGCACGTCAGCCCCTGGAGTAAGGGTAAAGTTGGTAGGTGTGTGTGGTTGCAGGACACGCGAAGGACAGACAGGGAGTGGTTTCCTGTCTCTCGCTAAAGGAAAGTTGCGCGTTGGTGTCTTTGGTGTCTTTGTCGTGACGGGATGACAGAGGGTCCTGTTTAGTTGCAATTCGGACGGCAATTTTCACACGAGGGCGCTTTTCCGCTCTCTTTGTGGTTTGTGTGTGTGAAAGGTCAAGGAAGAGAACACCCAAAGATACAAGGCTGGGGCAGACAGACGTGGTGAATGGTAAATGATAAATGGTGAATTGGGGGATCCTGATATGGGATGAATGTGGTGAGGCGCGTATCTCTGAGTCGGTAGGTGGTACGCAGGATCTGGCGGTACTGAGAGGTGATGAATGGTTGTTGCAGCTGGATGAGACCAGAGCACTGCGAGGCAAATTGCGTAACTCTGAGGGTAAGGAGATGAGGTGAGAACTGTCGTATATGGGTTGTTGGCGGGGGCTGACGATGAGGAAGCTCGTCTCGTTAATCGTGGAGTAGGAGCAAGAGGTCAAGTATCGTTTTCGCGTGAAGAGGTGTCTCTTTCGACTGTGTGTTATGTGCGGCTTAGGTAAAATTGATAATACCTTGACATGGAGTGCGGGAACCGGTCTAGTTAGGTACAAGGCTCAGAGATGCTGGTCGCTTATGAGGGAAGACGAGGGTCGTGACAGGTCGTGGCCGCGGTCGTGGCCAAGCGAGAGGAGGTACGCGATTGCCCTGGCTGCACGCGAAGAAAGTGTGTAAGGTCCGATGGGGAACACTGTGAAAACAGCTGGAAAATGGAGCATTACCCCGGCCACAATAGCAATCAACAGTAGCAACCGCGGGGCAACTGTTCCGCCATTGGCTGGTTGACCAACCACGTCTCCACCAGTCCCGTCAGTCTCGTCACGCTTTCCCTGAGGCCGGACGTGTCGAGGCGTCTGAGGCTCAACTGGCATTCTGAGCCACATGCGCCTGACCGCGCCTGTGGCTGAAGCCTTCCGAGGGTAAGGTACGTTCCATCGGCGTCGGCAGAATAATTATTTCCCAAAGCTCGAAATCTGCACTGGGCTAACTAATCCCGTCGAACCTGGGTCCGAAGCCATCCTGGACACAGCTAGGAATTATTCATCGACGGTCACACGGCCATCGTACCCCCCTCGGTCTCGAGTACTAGATATCGAGCTCAATTGACATTCTGTCACTGTCGCCATTTCCTGGTGTCGCCACCTCAAGACCCACCGTCGAGTTCTCCTTCTCCCACGCCATGTCGCGCTGACTGGCCTCTCCTCACCTTGATCAACTCATTCGAGCAGGGAGAATAGACTCCTCGAGTCTCGAAAACACATCACCCTCGAAATGTCGCAACCGCGGATGCTGATGTCTGCTCAGAGGAGCTGCGCAAGCATTCTGGGCTCGACTGCTCTTCGCGGGCTCGTTATTAGACAATACGCTACTGCCACCAGAAAGTCTGCCGCGAAGGCTGCTTCCGACAAGTCGACATCCACAGCCAGCGAATTTGCCGCGCCTGGGTCCGCCCCAACCAAAAGCAATGACTCCGTCATCATGCGCACCTATAAGCCCCGAACTCCCGGTGTTCGCCATCTCAAGCGCCCCATCAATGACCATCTGTGGAAGGGCCGCCCCTTTCTGCCATTGACCTTCCCCAAGAAGGGTCACGGTAAGGGTGGACGTAACTCGTCCGGAAAGATCACCGTCAGACATCGTGGAGGTGGTGCCAAGAGGAGAATCCGAACCGTCGATTTCGACCGCTGGCAGGCCGGCCCGCATCTGGTCGATCGCATCGAGTATGACCCGGGTCGCAGTGCTCACATTGCGCTGCTTACGAACAAGTCCAACGGGCGCAAGAGCTACATTGTCGCCGCCGAGGGCATGCGCGCTGGTGACGTTGTTCACAGCTATCGTTCAGGCATTCCCAAGGACCTGCTCGACAGCATGGGCGGTGTTGTTGACCCCGGTATTCTGGCTGCCAAGACTGCCTGGAGAGGCAACTGTCTGCCGATGCACATGATCCCGGTCGGCACCGTTGTCTTCAACGTCGGCTCAAGAGCCAAGGGCGGTGCTGTCTTTTGCCGGAGTGCTGGTACCTATGCCATTGTTGTCTCCAAGGAGGAAGAGACCAGAGATGATGGAACCAAGGTCATGACAGGCAAGTACGTCAACGTCCGTCTCCAGAGCGGCGAGATTCGTAGAGTCAGCAAGGACGCATGCGCAACCATCGGAGTCGCCAGCAACCCACACCACCAGTACAGGCAGCTGGGTAAGGCTGGAAGAAGTAGGTGGCTGAACATTCGCCCAACCGTCCGTGGTGTTGCCATGAACTCCAGTATGTCATTTCCCGCCACCCGCAATTTTCACTCGGAAAGCACTGTGCTAACCAACACTGTTCAGTCGACCATCCTCACGGTGGTGGACGTGGTAAGTCCAAGGGTAACCGTCATCCGACCAGTCCTTGGGGCACACCGGTAAGTCATGGAGAGCCTGCTGTTCGACTCAGAGCATTGCTAAGCCGTATTCTCTGTAGGCCAAGGGAGGTTTCAAAACCCGCCGCAAGCACAACTTCAACAAGTGGGTTGTTGAGCCGAGAGTACGCAACATGGGCCGGAGGAGAGACAAGAGCACGTCTTAAACTGTCAACGCGTACCGACTGTGAACAATGGTGAAGAGCACCAAACAAAACAACAAAAACCCATCCGTATGAAGTTTAGAGAGACGAAGCTTGCTATACGTGTTGTAAATGTATGCCATAGTATCTGTATCATAGAGCAGTTTGGGTTGAGCTGTAGAAAGATGGCACAGCTCTGCCAAGATGCCACAACTAAAGTCGATGGCACCTTTTATTTTCCACTTGTCGGTGTCTCCTCTGGTCTTTCGCCAGTTTGCGCGCCAGGCCATGCAACCACTTACGCTGGCTGACATGGGCTCAGGGGAGTTTCACCCACATGTCTCGGCCCCGTCGCCGCCGCGGCGATTCTCGAGTGGACCCGTCTTCGTCCTCTGCGTTACTGGTTGCCTTTGTATCGCGACTCCGTTTTCTCCAGGCCACTAGCCCACCCTTGAACGCCTCCTTAGTTGCCTTACTCTGTGCCTTGAGCTCGGCCATGGCCTGTTTCTTGGCCTCTTTGAACTCTTTCTCTTCGGCCTTGGCCTCTCGTTCTACTTTGTTACGCTCACTCGTCATGTGTAGGAAGCGATCCCACGTCGGTGGTGGAGAGAGGCTGTTTCCGCCGACCATCACCCAGAATAGTTTTGGGATGGGGTCTTTCCCGGAGATTATATGCTTGGGCATCTTGTCTTTGTGGGGTATACGAGTGTTATTTGATTGGGTTGGTCTATTCCCGTAAATGCGTGAGGGGGTTATCTGAGGTGAGGGAAGCAGCGGAGGCTTACCGCGGATCAATGCCGTGTCGATGGATATTTGTGAGTCAAGAAGTCTCATACGTTGCCTGGGTTAACGTGGAGGCATGAGTGTTAGTTCCCTACGTGGCGTTTTCAGTTGGACTGGTAGAGCCAAGGGTTCTTACTGGGTTAGTTGCCGTTGACTCTTGTATTGCGGTCGAGATGCCTAGCTGGTGAGTGGCTTTTTGAAGCTAGGGTTAGTGACAATGCAACCAGTCAAATGTTGCTTGTCGTGATCAGAATGGGGTTGGCAAATGGTCTACCTAACACAGCAAGATCAACAGTTCCATACAGACATTATGTCCTTGGCTGGTAACGGAGCCATTGGTGAATCACCCCATTCCCGCAGTTCATTCATCAACGCCATCCTATCCTGTCCATAGGTGCATACAAATTCACTTCTGATTGTCTTTAATTGATAGGGGGTAAATGTCAGCTTGATAGAACGGCTGTTGGCTGAATTCTGTAACAACCACACGTTGGCGATTCACGCAACATTGATATGAACATTGCCCCCCAGTGGACAGGTTTTTGAACCCCCTTCTCTCCCCCATACACCAACTTTCTCGCTTTGAATGCGCCCGTTCCGGGCCGTTAATCAGCATTTCGGCTCCAACTGTCTCCGAATTCAAACCGCAACTCCAAGATACGCCGCTTGTCTCTGTTGCCAAGCATTCCCGTTCGAAACCCAGTCTATTCCAAGACCAAAACCCAAGAGCTCAAAACACACGTAAACATGATCCATATCCCTTCGTACCTTCCACTCGTGACACATGCCCATGAATATGGGTGCTTATAGTGATCCAATGCGCTCCTCGACACTACCGAAGTAGACGACAGGGCGCGGCTCAAGTATGCTGAGCTCACTCCCAAAGCTTTTGCGCTCTTCTTCGAGATCAAGCATCGAGGGCTGGCTAAAGATGATGCTGTTGATGGTGCTTACAGGAGACGACGAGGAGGTGGCGTAAGAGTCCCGGTCGCTGCTGGCACGGGAAGAGGCTGATGATGAGCGGCGGAAGGTGGTGCGCAGTGTGCTCGGAGAAAAGCGGGAGGTGATTGATTGGAAGCGGGAGGACTGCATGACGGGCAAGTTGGTGTTCGAGATTATTGGCTTATCGGTATTTTGTAGATGAAAAGGTGGTGAATCTCGGTATTATCGTACGGAGAGAGAAAGAGAGAGTAATAGAGTCCGTCCGGCAGGGAAGCGCCTGGAGATGTTGTGGATGCTTGGTGGCAATTGTATGGAGAGGCGCAGCCTGGGTTGAGAAGTTGGACGAACGAATGACGATAACCGAAAAGTTATGCAAGTAGGATAGCTAGTTCCACGAAAGGAGCATGGAATGAACAGCAGTCAACCACCTGGGAAGGCCGAGTCCAATGCTAAGCAAGTGGGATGGAAGAAATGAGGGTGGGTGGATTCAAGTCGTGTGTGCAAGAGGGAGTAGGGGTGGGAATGGCTTGGATTATATCAACAATTCTCAGAGAGCTCCGAAGGTTCCAGGGGGAGAGGACGGAGAAGCTAGCCAGTAGCGTATTCGTAGAGTGTAGCGCAGCAGCAGCAGCAGCAGCAGCAACCGTGCTACTGCCTAGGTAGGTAGCAAGCAGCAGCTGGGTAAGTATCCGCAGTCTGGCAAGTGACGAACAAATAATTGGAAACCCCTGGCAAGGAATCAATCGCAGGCGAACCGAAGTGGCAGAGAGGGAACAAGGGGGCGCGGGAGGTGGACGAAAAGAGTAAGGAATGGGGCAGGAGGAGGTGGTGGATGGAGGGCAGGGAGTGAGGATGGGGTGGGTTAAGAGGCAGCATGGAGAAGCGAGTTCGTAGTTCAGGGGTGTGACGCAGACGGCATCAATGCGGTGGAAGCCCTCAGGAGTCAGGACGCGCTACCTCTTTGAGTATAACGGGACGGACTGACAAGAGCAGCAGGGGCGTCGACACCTGTGAAGCAAATGTCAACTTCTGAAGGAAGGTCGAGGAGTGATGGATGGCGTGTTGTTCAGACGACGCAGGAGTTTGCTCTTTGTCCAAAGCGGGTGTATCTTCCATAGCCGAAGACGAGGGAAGAGGTACTTACTCTACTACGAGCGATCGAGACAAGATCGGGAAGAGGGGATGATACCTAACTGTGTCTGGTTGTGGGGGATTCTCAAGAAGGGAAAGATGGAGAGATAGATGCGTGACTATGTGTGACCAACGTCGATACGTCTAGCCCACCCATTCCTTGACCCACCCTGACTATTGTCGGAACTTTACCGCCTATTCTCCCTGCCTTGGTGTCGGGATAGCCTCTTTCTTTTACGTATTGCTATTGTGGCGGGGGAGGTTTAAAAATGCAGTAGATGAGGCTTCGCCTCGTACACACGGAGATAGAGAGGGGGGGGGGGGCGCGTTCAGGAGTTGATGCGGCAGTCTGGGGTGTGTAGCAGCCTCAAGCTCCGGCAGACCCCGACTTGTGTGATCGTCGTTGGGGTGGGGGCAGGGAACAGGGGGGCAGTGACGTGACAAGCAATGGGTTTCTCTTATGGTACGTATCCTCAAAGTACAGATTCATGCAAATACGTAGGTACCTAGGTAGGTAGGTAGGTAGGTAGGCGTAAGAGGGATCGGGACAAAGCAGTTACATTGGGCAGGTTCGTCTTGCTTGCTTATGACTGAAAGGAAAACCAAATAAAATAAAAAAGTGTCAGTTGACGCACAGAGCCGGCCTGCATAGGTGGGCAGTAGATATACGGATACATCAAGGTAGGTATCTACCTAGGTACCTCGAGTGGCCACCAGGGGCTATCACCAACCACTGAGGGAGTGACAGGCTCTACGCAATACACGGTAAGCGATGCGGACAAGAGGACGCGCACGTTTCAAGGGCACCCGCCAACGAAATTGCCGATGTCATGCCTCATGGTTGACGCTGACGGCTCTGCCGGGCGTTCGGCCTGGGGACAAGTGAGTGCCCACTACCGCCCACCAGGTACCTGCCTACCTAGGTAGGCAGTATCACAGTGGAGGTACACAACGACATGTTTGCGTGTTCTCAATGTTCTCCTCACCTCGTTTGCGCTATTGCGTCTCTCCCGCTGACCCTCGGACCTCTTGGAGTCTTGAGCAAACCTGCGCTTCTGTGTCCGAACTTGTCTTCGGTATGGGGGTTCGATAGGTAGGTAGGCACCTGGGTGCTACCTCCTCAATAGCCCATTCTCACGGGCAAACCTCACGAGTCTTAGGGCTAGGTAAAGGCTATTCATATCTACCCAATGTGAGTAGGTAGGTAGTTCATGGAATGTGCATACCTACCTCACTCACTGTATATATCGATTGCATACGGAGTACATACTACACAGGTAAGCGTGGGGGTAATAAGGGATCATGGCGTTGCGCTCGTGCTACTTGCTCGCATCAACTCTTTGATTCGAAAGAAAAAAAAAAGAGAAAGAGTGGAAATCGAAGGTTTCTAGAACAGATAAGGGGCCTGCCCTGGAAGCGTGCATCTTGTTGCAACTACATGGTAGAAAAAGAAAAAGACAGAATGAAGAAGAAAAGAGCTGCCCATCATCTACCAGAGATAGTAGCCATCTATTCATGTCCTCACGCCCATGATACTGTAAATGAGATCGGCCAGAGCAACGAGTTATGTGCGGAAGGTTCACTGCCATGGAGAATACATAGTGGAACAGTCGACTGTGAGGTCGTATCTGACGGTCGAAGTTGAAGGCATAGCCAGTTTGGCCATGTAACCTCGTATAGGCCTTTCCCCCTCCTGTTTCCTCTTTTGTCTTCAGCTCCGAGCCGTGTTGGTGGTGTCCCGCAGCCACGATGTCCGGTCCCTCTGCCATAAGCCATAAAGCTATCCGAATCACAAACACTGTCACACACTTCAAACCCACCCCGGATCAAGGGTCTCTGGATCCTTACGTAGTATGTATCCTCCTGATCGCCTTTCGCCATCGCATCGCCGACTGATCCTCCTTCTCGCAGGGCCTTTGTCGATCCTGCTGACGGACAGGGAAGGATGCCGTAAAGCAGTAGGGAAACAAGGGGCATCCGCCGATACTGGAAATCACATACTAAACTACTCATGCGGTACATACCTAGTAGACTAGAGGTATGTCTACCCAGGTAGTTGCCAGGCGGTTTCTCTTGAGGTCGCACAGATACACAATAGTATTAACACAATCGGGAGCAGTACCTAGTATACTCCCCTCTCCATACTCTACTCTACTCATCCCTCGCCTATTTTCCTTCTGTTCACTCCGTCTCAGACCTGAGCATGAATGTCCATGTAAGCTGTTGTCGCCTTGATGGTTCCTTCGCCCCTACTGGAACACGCAAAAAGGAGGGGCATGTTGAAACATTCGCGAGCGTGAAACGAGGAAGAGCTGAGCAATGACGAGACGCGGACAAGTCCAGACCAGAACTGACCAGACGAGACCGGGGGTATGCATCAGACGAGACGAGACGACAAATCGCCAAAAACGAGCGCATGTCCAGACAAGTAGAATGGCATTCAGCAACAATTGCGCCCCTTCCGGTGGGCCGGCCCATTCCATTGCCTGCCATCGAGTCCCAAAACAAGCAAAGACGGACGAAGGCAATGCAAGGCGAGGAAAAGACACGGATTCATGAACGAGTGGGAATAGAAACCGGCACCGCTCTCCGCCATTGTCATCACGGAATCAACAATAAAGATTGTTTTTGGCCTGGACCAACGCGCGCATACCACTTGCCAAGAAGAGAGGTATGTATGTAGCCTACCGGCCCTCTTCTTCTATTGCTCTCTTTTTCTCTTTTCTTCTGCCGACAGTAGTACCTCAACTACGAGGCGGCCACTTTCCAAGGTTGCGCAGGTGCACTGTATGTATTAGCCATACAGAGTCATAAAAACACAGCTACAGTATTGTCACACTCGATACAACTCAACACATCATAGCCTTTTTAGAGATATCCAAGGCACTACAACACCCATGTTGGCTATGTAACTAGCTGTGAGTGCCTCATTAAACCATGTCCACATCTTACTGTAAAAAATGCCGGCAATATATGGAATTGCCCTTCTTCCAGATACATTGCACGTGTTACTAACGCATCCATCCAGAGTTGCATATATGGTACTGACTCAAGCACCTCTGTCGTGACACTGATTTCCCTCATCGTATGTTCTGATACTCGGCCTGTGCACCGAAACTTGAATCTCTTTGACGTCTGCCAAGAAAAATTTATAGTCTAGGAAGTACGTATGGTGCCTCGAGAACACTTGACAGAGCGCGCTGGTCCCATCGATTCCGAGAGTTCGATGCGGGACGCTTTGGGCTCCTGTCATGTTGACGACAGAGGGTAACTTCGTACCTTTTCCAGCCTTTCCTGTCTCCAGTCGACCAAAGAAGAAGGGGGAAAGCAAACGACAGAGACGGAGAGTTTCATGATTGATGATCTGACCATCAGATGAACGAAAAACTGCCGCCGCCCCGTCCTCTGAGCCTCAATGTCCGATCACAACCTCTAAGCGCTGTTGGATGGCTCCTTGACCCGGATCCAATTCCATGACGAACCAAGTGACTGATGCAGGGTAACGTCAGTGATCCGTGACGACCTAGTTGCCTCCAAGCGTCCAACTTTTTGACATCCGCCACGCTACATACTCCTTGGAACACTTTTTTCCCTTCCCCCATATTTCTTTTTCATATCATTATTATTTTCTAGTCTACAATGTCTGCTTCCTGGGTATGTATGCCACAAGGTGGGAAGTAACCGAGGCCTTCACCCCATGGGGCTCTCTGTCTGTGATAAATCAAACAAGAGCAAATAGGAGAAGAAAGTCTTGGACGCGTGCCTATCGTGAATCAGAAGAAAAAGAGAAAACAAATCCTGGTCTAGGCGCCGCGCCCAGAATCCATAATACTTGCTATTGAGCCCAAACGCCATCGCTTGCAGCATTGAAATCCAAGACGCACCACATCTTGGCGCGTTCATCTGCCCCAATCAGATTTTCGGACCGATTTTCGGATTGTCGCAGTTCTCCGAATACTCTCGAGCCAGATCGAGTCATCCAGCATGTTACTGACTTGGGCAGGGCTGACGGGACTCTGTACTGGACTAACAGCACTGCCCCGCCGGCTGCTCTGGGCCGAGGTCTGCCCTCCCTCCTGCAACTCAAAGCTGAAGGCCGAATGGGTCGATTGGTGACCAGGTGTGTTTGTGCCGGACCTTGCAAGACTGAGGGGGTGTTGGTAATCGTCGGACGGCATGTCCGTCGACCCGGGCCCGGACCAACTCTTGTGAGATGCTTTATTCGCATCCTCCACTGTCAGCAACGCTGACCGCGTCTGACCGGTTCCTGCTACCGGCGAAGACTTGCGCCGGAGCTCGTCATCATCAACGAGGATGTGAGGAATGTCAAGCTGTGGAATGGCCGTCATTCTCGCCGACTTTCTCATGTCAATGTGCTTCTTGAACTTGCGTGTCCAGTATCTGCAGAAATAGATATGTCAGTCATTGCCCCATGCGCCATGTTAGCCATAACGAGCTTACAGAGTGTCGAAGAAGCCAAGAACAACTCGACGACGAACTTCCTCTTCCACTCTCTGGAGTCTAGCGCGTCTTCGCAAGAATTCTTCTAACCTGCAAGCATGTCAGCGTCGTTATACATAGAATACAATACAAGGACCCACTTCAAGCTCTTGCTGTCATTGATAATGTTATAGTGAGCCAGGATCATCAGGACAGAAGTAAAGGATATTCCCTTATCGGGGTCCGCGGAAACCATTACTTCTTCGAAGAAAATGTTGAACCGTCGACGGCGCTCGCGGACCTTGACAACATCAATCTGAGCAAGTCGCCTGTTCAGCCGTTGGATGTCAATGCCGGCGCTGTAGTTGCTCATAGAACCAATGGACATGTGGCGGGCTCCTGATGTTGCGGCATCGTTGCGAACATCCTCCAATATCTGCCTCACCGAATCATCGGCATCGTAGATGCGCATCTCGAATACCCCAGAAAGTTCACCCAGAAGTCTCGGGAACGCTTCCTTGCTGATAAACCCGGTCCCGGCGGGATCGACACTACGCCAGGCTTCCTTGAAGCGCCGAATCTCGTCACGGTCCACAGCTGCCAGTCCACTAGACCGCTGGTAGACATAGCTGAAGCTCTCGTAGATGAGAGAGACAAAAAGATTGACAAAGATGTACATGCTCAAGATATTCCACGCGACGAACAGGAACCGAGCCCAGGGCTTGCTGCCGCAGTCACTGTCGAAGAAGTCGGGATTGTCAACGCACAGCGGCGGCTCAATGGTTGCGTAGTCCTCCATGACCTGGTTCCAGCCTTCACCGCAACTCATCCGGAACAGCAGAATCAGTGCGTTGGGCACGCTGCGGAAGTTGATGTTGGCCCCCTCGTTCTCACCGAAGCGTGTCAGACTAAATGCCTGCGTCATGGCGATGGCGAAGACGATAAAAAAGACGAGCCAGGTAGCGAGCAAATTGCCAATCGTCGTCAAACTGGCCGCGGCTGTCTTGAACAGCTGGTCCAAGGCATCGTTCCGAGGGATGAGCAGCAGAAGGATAGCGACAAGGAAGAACTTGTGAAGCTGTACGTAGGTGTCGCTGTTCCTACTGATGATAAGGACAGCCGTAGAGACGAACGCACCTGTGACGACCGCCAGCGAGTACAGGTCCCAAGAGCTCCTTCGGAAACGTGCCCATCCAAGACCGGTGATGCGGATGGTAATGTTGGCCATGTAGACGAGGGTGAACGCCAGGAAAATCCCGTCTCGGGAGTCTGTCCACCATTGTGGCTCACCATGGTATTCGAGGAGAAGCAACAGCAGATGGCAGATCAAGACATAGGTAACAGCCGTGTACCATTTGCCCCTCTTTTCGATGGCGCGCTTATGACACCATTTCTTCCATGTCTTTTCTGACTCGTTGTAGGAGCTCTTGGATGGAGAAATCTGTCGCAAAAGCTTCCGCAATTCAAGCCATGATCTCTGCTCCGCGGTTAGAAATGCGACACCCGTCTGCTCAGTGTAGTTGCGCATGAAGACCGAGATGAAGAGCGTGAGGACAAAAACGGTAGCCAAGAGGTTGAATACAACGAAGAACATGGCGTTGCCCTGGCGGTTAAGCTCCTTGGGCTGGAATCCGCGCCCCGTAACCGCCTGAGCAGCAAACATGACATCGACCCATCCCTCCTGACTGACGATCTGGAAGAGGACAAAGAGGGAAGCCGCGAAGTCATCAAAGCTGAAATAGGAATTTGATGGAACGCGAGGTGCCAACATTGGCCAGTTGTTGTTGAATGGTGTACTGTTGTACTCGCCGAAACAGTCGGAAATGCGCACGATCGAATCGTCGCCGTCGTTGCAGGACACCATTTGGCCGCTGAAGAGGTTAAGCCCATATATGGCGAAGGGGATCAGCAGCGATATAGAGACAAAGGCCGCCTGCAAGCTAAATTAGAGACAACCCATGTGGGACGAGGGAGTATGAGACTCACACTAAGTATCTTCCAGCCGCCCACAATGATGAGCGAATGAAAGGTATCCCTGGTGCTGTCGCTGACATTGAGCAGACGTAGGGCACGAAGCGCCTTGAAAGCACCAATGGCTCTAGAAACAGCACCGTCGTTAGCGAGCAGAGTGCCGACATTGACCAGCAAGGTGACGAGGACGATGCCATCAATGAAGCCCCATGAGCTGCGGTAGTAGGCGTTGGGCGTGAAGAAGAAGCCATCAGCAATGACCTTGATGACAGCTTCAACTGAAAAGACCACAGCAAAAGCTAGATCTGTCCAGACGTACCAAAACGTTATGCTGAACTCGGGGTGTGCTGCCTGGTATTGTTTCTGGTACAGTGGTGTTGTGACACACGCAATGACGACCATGGCAATAATACACGCGTAAATGAACGCAGAAGTAGCATACCAGGCAATCTTATTCGGCTCGACGCCCTCGAATCTCTCGTTTCCTCTACCAGGCCCTACGATTCTTTGACAGAATCGTCGAATAGGGTTATGAGGGGTAAAGACGAATAGGGAGTTGTTGTAATTGGGGTGCCTGGAGAGGTAATCGCGTTGGGCCTTTTTGCGTGCAGAAGTCGCCGAGACGGCTTGTCGGGCCATTTGGCGCGGGTCAAGAGTGTCATTTGGTCCATCGAAGCGGATATTCGAGTAAAAGGGGTTCGGATCTTTGCTGCTGAACACCGACTTGAACCTCCCCCACGTGTACGACAAAAACCCAGGCCTGACTTCGCCATGATGGGCCTGAGCTCCTGTAGGTGACTGTTCTTCGTTGGGGCTGTCTTGAGGCATGTCGGCAGCGTCGTCAAGGAACTCGTGAACCACAGCATCCTTCAAAAGCATTTCCATCATGGCAGGTCCGTAATCCAAGGGGTCTTTTCTTCGTTTCACTTTGCCAAAGGTAAAGATATTTGACAAGGTGAGACTGCTGGATGACTTGCCCAACTCCTTCCTTTGAAGGAAAGCCTTGACCTGCTCGAGGCGCTTCTCATCTTCTGACACGTCAAAGTTCTCTTGGATGACAGCAATGAACATGTTGACGAGAATCAGAAAAGATAAGATGAACCAGCCAACCAAGAAAACTGCGCCAATCCAACCAGTATCGTGTTCGTTCATATAAGAAGTAGCATCGTAAAGCATCGAGGTCCAGTTCTCGCTCGACAAGATCTGATACATGCCAAGAAAAGAGTTGTAGATGGTGAAAAAGGAGACCTCGTTGAGTTGCCCATCGTCGCTGTGCTTCGGTATCTCGCCCCTGAAGAGTTGAGACGCAAGAATGGCCATCAGGAAGGTAATGAGAAAGACGAAAAGCATTAGGTTGGCGATACCATTGGAATTTCCAAGGACCATGACGATAAGTTTCCGGGTCATTGGCACAGCCAAGACGAGTCGGTAGACTCGCACGATTTGGAAGACGGTCAACCAGGCATAAGTCTCCCCAGAGTTGCGGATTGGCGGTATCAGAATGATGCTCGTGATGACTGCCAGACCCAGGTCGATGAGGTTGCGTTTGCTCTGGTGAAAAGTGCGCCAGCCAGCAGCAATGCGCATGATAATCTCAACGTCCAGTATCAGTGTGACATAAACTTCGGCGGAGTTGATGAACCGCTCGCGACTATCCGACATTCTGGAACTCCGGAAACACTGGGCCAATAGGCCAAAAGCAATGACCGCATTCCAAAGCAGCGATGTCTTGTCGCAGATTCGCTGCAGAGCAGACACTCTTGGGGGTGGTTCGTCCACAGCTTCGGGCATCAGGGGCTCCTCGGTCGCTGTAAACGCACTCGCCTTGCTTTCTTCCCGGATGACTTGGAAAGAAGACGTGATGACGGCAATGAGCAGGTTCACAAGCCAAAGCATAAGGATCATGATGCCAGCGCCAAAGAAGAGGGCGGCGGGCAGGTAATCGGAGTTGGTCGTATAGTACATGATGTCGCTGAAAGTGTTGGAACTGATGATAACAAAAACCATCTCCAACGACTGGGCGATGTTGTCGAAGCTGACGGTACCGTTGTACGGGTTGCCTTGTTGGAGGCATATCGAGCCGCGAGGGCAGAGGAAGCCTTTGGCAGCCTTGCTACCGTTTATGAAATTATTCAGGGTGTTGGGGTCCGTCGGGAGAACCCAAGGCATACTTTCCCCTGTAACGTTATCAAGAAAACCGCCGCAAAATTGTAGTTCATTTGTAAAAGACTTCTCCTTGTTGGTCGGATCTGTTGGGTCAAGCCAAACACACTGCCGGCTCAAACTGGCTTTGAAGCTTTGCACTCCTATGATGGCAAACAGAATCCAAAAGAAAGCGATAAGAAAAGCCACTCGGACAAGCAGTGGCGCTGCCTTCTTGAGACTTCTGAGGATAATCTAGGATGGGCATTAGTAAAGAACAATGCTAGTTGGAGAGGGACTGAGTTCTCACCGCCGTGCCATTGGTCAAGGCCAGCAATCTCAAGATGCGCAAGCAGGCAATCATACGGAAGACGTACAGATGCCTCTCGCTTTCGATCCCGGTGATTCTGAGCGCGAAAGAGATCCAATAGGCAACCACAGCAAGGAAATCCAGCCGGTTGAATGAGTGTCGTAGGAAGGCTCTACGTGCAAGCTGAAACCTCTGCTGCTCCTCAACGGTCTGGGGCAGTGTTTGGCCTTGCATGACGGTGAATGATCGCTGGAATGCAGAGGGGCCGAGGTGAATTTGCCGTGGTGCCTTGACGGATTTTTGTCGCTGAGGTTGGAAGATATTCCTGTACTGATCGACAACTGCCGCTCGTACGCCCTTTTGGCGATCAATTGTGCTGTACTCCGAGGCATTCAAAAGAAAGCCCGAGACTAATATGCGAGCGATCAACTCAAGGGTGAATATGATGAAGAGAACCAGCATTGCCCAGTCAATCCATGTAACTCCCCATGTTGCAGGCCGTGGATGAGTGAAGACATCTGGCGCTGATTCTACAGCCAGGAGGCTGGCTTGCAGGATAATGAGTATGAGAATAAAGGGCTCGGTGAAAGGATGGACCAGAAGATCGCAAAGCTTCGTTCGAACCGGGTGGTTAGGGGGGAAGATACCCAGTGACTTCCCTTTTAGCGGATTCTTCATTGGCACCCGTGGATGGATAGGCGGAGGGGTATCGGCGAAGACGTTATCCGGCTCGGGGGCCTTCTCAGGTACGTGGGAGACAGGAGAGTGGTAGGAAGGGTCGGCGAACATCTGAGCAGAGTTGTGCAACTGCTGGCGACGGTCTGGTGCCGGGGATGGGGAGCGGCTCCTTGACGCCCTTTGGTCCACAAGCTCGCCCTCGCCGCTAATGTTGACCACACGCTGGGACATGGCTCGCATAATGGAGCCAGCTCTGTAGAGTGCGCTGGCAGTAGAGGGTGAGCGAGAACGTCTGTGGTCCCCTCCAGGGCTGAGTGTTGCTCCATAACTCGGGCGACGACCGCCAGAATCCAAATCGTAGCCGAGTGATCTGGCGTCCCGTGTCCTCGAAGGAGTGTTGTCGATATCAGACACAGTCTGGAAACTGTCTCTTCGTTGGGCCTCCCCTGTATTTGCGCTGAGCGACCCAGATATGGGTTGTGCTCTGGATGTGAGCGGCACCCTATCCTCGTAGTAGTCGGGGTTCGTGGCCTCATCGAAGTACGGCGAAGGCCGGTCGAGAGAGTCGAGAGAGGGCGAGTTCAAGCGTGGTATCGGTAGTGATTGGTTGATATCTGGCGGGAGGGCGTATTGAAGTGCGGAAGGGTCAATTGGGGATTCGGGACCGCCAGAGCTGTTGGACTGGGCATAGGGTTGTTCCCAGTATGTTGAAAGGCCGAGTCCGTTGGCAGAGATTTGCGTCTGAGGCGCTGTCGAGGATGGGCGGCCTGGACGGCCCCGCTGGGGTTCGGCTTGGGAGTCTGCCTGCAGACGGTCCCTATCGGAACCTGGGTGTTCATCCTGTCGTGAACTCATCTCGTAAGAGTAAGACGTATTGTTCTGCATCGAGGCAGAGGTTCGAGGTGGTCTGGGCGATTACTTCCTTTTCCCTCCAAGAGACAGAAACGGTGGGAGGAAAGACCAAGGCTAGGGCACGCAAGCGGGCGCGTGTTTGACTCTATGCCGGTCGAAAGTCAACGAAAGCCGGGGATCGCATATCCAGAATTATCGGAGAAAGTCGATTGCGCGCATGTCGAGGCGCAGATCTCAAGTTGTATACAGGGGAACGAGTTCGGTCCAGTCCGGGATCGCACTGCTGGGGATATGATGACGGGTGTGGATTGTTCGACGTGAAGGACCTAGCGTATGGGGAATATCAACACCTGCGGGAAACGAAGGAAGAGTCCAGGTTTTCTTTTGGTGTTGAGGGGCCGTGTCGTAAGCGAGTGTCGTGAACTCGAACGTCACCAAAGCCGATCAGTTTGGGTATCGTGTTGTTCCTGAAATGTGTGGGGCAAAGCGTTTGGTCTGGTCGGCACGGTGATCTGAGGTGCAAAAAAGAGCGAGATGATGGAAGTGAGCGTAGCAGCAATGCTTGCAATTGTGTATTCGTCTTGATGTCTACTGCTACTTAGGAGGCAAAGAGAGGGAGGCTGACTTAACTACCGAGTAATAGTAGGTAGGTAATCCATGTATAGCATAGTGTTGGAGAGCCTGAGCACTGTGACGAGACTTGGAGACGGTGGGCCTCCATAAGGCAGCCGTAAAAGTTCTATTTTCAGTTTCAGGTTCCGGGTACCTAGCCTAGGTAATCGTGATGGGCGCTAATGAGTGAGTAGCGACCCTGATCTGGAAGCCCTGCGATGGCGAGCACCACGAGGCAGTGGTTCAAGGGCACGAGCTGCTATCAGGGGCCTTGCGCGTAGTCCTACAGTGTGCAAGTCAGGCGTGTTTCACTGTCCCCACGCAGTCTCGAAACTGCCAGGCTTCAGCCGGACCCCTGTCTTTGGCTGTGTGTATTGCGTGGGACACTAGGTACCTATTCGTCCGTCCTGCCAGGCAAGCGCGTTTTCGAGAAATGCTCCCTTCCCCTGGCATTCCCCAGACGATGGGACGGGGATAGGACGGCAACCCATGGAAGAACGGCACACGCATGAGCAGTACCTACATAGTATGCTGCAGGCTGCAGAGGACAGTCGCTGCCAGGCAGGCAGGGGAACATTAGGGAAATGGCCCGTGCTAATCGAGGGCAGTTTTTCAGGAAGAACTGCAGCGGACTTTTAGGGGTCTCGTGTGCGTTCTCCATCTCATGTTCCCCTCAGAGGGCATACGAAGTAACAGATGTCAATTTCAAACTGTGTACGGATAGGGTCAATTGGGTCCCTGTGCGACCTTGAGGGGGACCGCCTTGTAACGTGCCTTGGTCAATCCGTTACTGTGGAGGGCTGTAAGTAGTTTTAAGACGACCAGCTTGGAGTCGAATGCTGCGTGACTATCACGTGCTAACAAGAAATGAGAAAGAGACAGGGAATGAAAATGAAGACATTGCAGAATACCTAGGCCGTGCCCTTCGGAGTCTCCCCGAACCCCGGCATTGCCTCCATTCACGGGCCCCGTCTCGGATGCCCCGCCTAGCCCATAACTCCGGTAAACTGGGTATTATGTAATGCAGCTATTCCGGTCTCTTCTAGCGCGGCGCGTGTGGTACGGACCCGCTTCTGATGCCACCCTGACAGACGCCCACACACGCAGACGCCGCGGCCCAAAACGCGTCCAGTCCTGGTGAGATCAAGGTACCAGCCGGAGCCAATGCCCATCCATGCTGTAGGTCCGAAAGGAAGGTACGAATAGTCTGATTATCCGTACATCCACTACGTATTTTTTGAGCATTGCTATACCGTACATACCACGACCAATCCCCCGACACCTCGGTAGCAAACATCCACCGCCTCTCACCAATCGATTCTCGACCGTCTTTGTCACTATTACCTACCTAGGCACTGTAGAGCACCAGTCCTTCGACATTGAGCTCGACTGCTTTTTCGCGACACTCTCTTTGCCTCCCGACTACAATCTGTACAGCTCGGTTCGAGCATCTGGCTCGTCCTGCTGCCTTCCCACCTTGCTGCTGAGAGACTCTCGTCTTCCAGCCTCACCAGGCGTCCTTCTGCACGACGGCATCGTGTCAATGACGCGACTCCTCAAGACGAGCCCCACGAGATCCACCGCCACTGCTGGCGACGACTAAACCGACCGACGAAACCGCCCCGGGCCCTTCGCTGCATCGGCTCGTCGCTCTATCTTTCCAAGTGCCCCCAACTTATCGCAACTACAACAATGTTGTCCTCACGCAAACGGACATTACAGGAAGCCGAAGATTTCACCCAAAATGAGCCGTCGTTGCTCCATCGGATTCGACACCAATGGCAGTTCGCCAATCTGTGCCAATGGATCTACCTCTTCGGCAAGGTCGTCAAGATTGACGACAATCTGGATACAGAGGCAAGCTGCTCCTCTTCTATAGCCTTGCCGGTTCGTCCATTTGCTGACTAAAAGGTCTTTAGGATATCGAGGCCGAATGTCTGAAGCCGAATGCCCCCATCCTCCAGGATATAGGACTCGCCTTGCTGAAGTTCATCTCGTCGCATCGCGGTTTAACGTACGTCGATGAGCAGGGTCGACATGTGCATATTCCTCCCACATACTAAGACGTTGCAGGCACGAGTTGTTCGATGAGTACACACGACGACAATATTTGGCAAGGGCACCCGAGAAGAACCCGTTCGGAACGGACGAGACCGCGGCCAAATTCGCGGGTTTTGATGTCTTAACTAAGGTATTGATTTGATGGAAGGCCTGAGCTTGTGCGCGCCGCTGACCCATCGCAGATTCAAATCCTCCAACAAATGACTCAATGGATCATGGCCCGCCCAGAACGCGTCAGGGAGAAGATGGAAGAGCAGAAGGACATCGACCAAACTAGCTGGGTAAGCATCGTTGAAATTGGGCTCCAAGCGAATTTCTAACATTTGTGGATAGCGGATAGAACCCATTGGCTGGGACAAGGACGACCGCACGTACTTTGTACTCGACGACAACAGAGTCTACCGCTTGACTGAGCCGCCCCATAAGACGACGACACCCAAAAAGAAGTCCAAAGGCGCCAGATATGGCTCTCGATCCAATAAGCGACGGCGAGTCTCTGTAGCAAACGGCACAGATGAAGTAGACCACTTTGTGAATAACCCGGCAGATGATGCTGTTTCTGTACCGGAAGATAATGGACTCGGCGGCATGAGATGGGAATGCCTTGCCGTGAGCTTGGAAGATGTACGGGGCATCATCGCTTCATTCCACAAGACCAAGGACGACAACGAAAAGATTCTTCGAGACCAGCTCCAAGAGCATCTGCTACCCATTTTAGAGAAGCAGGAAGAATCGAGAAAACGCAAAGAGCAACAGCGAGAAAGGGAGCTCCACAATCTGGCTAAGATGGCAAATGCGAAGCGATCCAGCCGCATTGCGAATAAGGCTGAGCAGCAGAAGCAAGAGGAAAGGGCCTTGGAAGAGGCTAGACTCATGCAAGCCCAACGAGCAGCTGCAAAGAAGGAGGAGCAGCAGCGAGTCAAACTAGAAAAGGAGCGGGACTCGAGACTCATGTCTCGAGAAAAGCGGCTCAAGGATCGAGAATCCCGCCGCTTACAGCACGAACGGGAGCTCTCCCAGCTTTCAGAGGACAACCGCAGTGGTTCAAGTCGCATATCAGAACGGCGACTGCAAGCTGAGATTGAGAAAAACAAGCGAGCACTTGAAGAGCTTGAAGATGAGGAGGACGACTGGATGTTTGACTGCATCTGCGGCGTCTACGGTCAAATTGATGACGGCACACATAGTGTGGCCTGCGAGAGGTGCAACGTCTGGCAACACAGCAAGTGTCTCGGTATAAGCGAGAACGAAGCTGAGAAACCAGAGTTTCATCTAATCTGTCAGACATGCAAGCGGCGTGAGGCTGAGGCAGCGGCAAGGCCAAAGACCACCATCAAGCTCAAGGTCCATCGCCCAGCTGATGCGTTATGCTCGCCTTCAAACCGTTCTCTCAACGAAAGCAGCCCCCGCCTATCGTCTTCAAGCCTGGCGGCAGAAATTCCAGTCATTAAATCAGAGGCTGCTCAAGCCTCCGAAACTGGCAGGCCTCGAATTGCCCAGCTCCAGGCAGTGGCCTTCCCGCCGACGGAAAAGCGGGGTTTAAGTCTTCTGAACTCAAGAAATGGGACTTCTCCATGTGATGGTTCTGTTGCTGGCTCCTCTGGGTTCCTGGGAAAAGCCAACAGAGCACGATCGGCTGAGGCGCACAGTCCCAGACCGACGACTCCAAAGGGCGAGCTTGATGAAGACCGTGGTAAACCCCGTCGGCTTTCTACCGGCAGTAGGCCATCCGCAAATGATGATGGCGGCAAGTTGCCGGCACACACGAGCCGCGTGGAAGAGACACCTGGTCCCATGGACCCAACGTCACCCAGGCATGGAAACTCAAGCCTGGTGGCGACGCCCATCATCAGTCGAGAGCACGGCATTCCCGGCTCAGCACATTCATCCTTCACGCTGCCCGCTCCAGAGGGCGGTCTGTCCCCAACCAAGCATTCCCCCCCTATGCCATGTCCCCAACCACCCAGCGTCAAAACGCCTGCTCTACCAGCTGTTCTGCCGCCTGTAGCAACACTTTCACCCTCCCCGCGGCAACAAATTCTGACGCCGCCAATCAAGCCCACCGAGCCAGCTCGTAGGCCGCAGCCGCCAAGAGCAAGTCCCGAAGCAATGTGAGGTGCAATGGTGGCCCAGTAACTCGGAATTGCAACCAAGCCCCTACAGGGCTGCGTGGGTGCGTGAGGATGGCATTGAAAGTGTTGGAACCTCATGCACAGGGTGTTTGTTTGCCGGCCAGCCTCTTACGACAGTCTAGATTTGACTTCGTACATTTATCCATACACATCCAAGAAGGATAGCTTAGCCTATCAATGACTAGCAAATTCACACGCCATATAACATAAGCCATTCACGTGACCCGAATGTTTACGGGTAACACCATTGTTCAGGAGATCCGGGGCGTAAGGGGCAACGCTACGTTCTTCATTCTTTTCATGGATGGTCGATGTAATAGCTGCGGCCATTTGCTGGGCGAGACTTCGCATGGCGCAGAGCCAGTACACGCTGATTGTAAGCGAAAGCACGTCCGGCTATGTGTGTAGTCTGTTTGTAGGATTGACAGGTCCCGGACCTGCCGTCGCATGTCTCGGCAGCAATACGCCTCCGCCGGGAATAGACCTGGCTGCGACTGAGTTGGCCGCACAGCTTATGCCGGCGTTCGCCTGGCAATGGTCGGCCGCAACGCCCTATGTGCAGGAGAAGGACGAGTGATGTCAATATGAGCTGTCGCCTCGGCCTACATTTCCACGAGCTGACGGCCTTGGCTCTAAGACAGGATGAAGCGAGGGTTGGGGGAAAGCGACTGCAGCGGTTGCCTCACTTCGCGCACAATCAAAGGTATTGAGAAGCGAAAGGTATGGTTCGGTTGCTTGGCCTGCGGTGTACACGGTTGTGGCTGTAGCAAGCCCACGGCATCTCATCTTCAAGGATATCAAGGATGTCTCGGAGTTTTAGAAATGGTAGATGAGTTCATCAACACAATTATTACGAGTCTTCAGGGAGGCACTGTTCCTATCCCCTCATAGGAGGCCCCCCAGCCGGTCGTGGCCGTCAGTTGTCATTGACTACATATTCGTAGGCTTCAACTCTCAGCAGCGATGGATCTAACAACATTTCAAGGCAGGCAAGCGTCAACGTGCAACCCGGCGTATTTTTTTGTCCCCGATGTTCGAAACATTCTCTGAGCTGACGACAAAATGGACGGTGGGAGGCCGTCATGCTCTGGCCGGAACGGTGGAAGTAGGCGGAGGCAGCGATAGCGGCGGAGATGACAGCCATTGAACGCTCAGCTTTCAGCCAGATGTCATCGAATAATACGTGTCAGGCAGGTTTAGGCGGCCGAAGGCTGGGGAGATGGCCGTTACAGGCTTGAATACGCATGGTTTTGCTGCAAGGACAGGTGCCTGCATGAATGGAACGTGAGTGAATGGGCATATGTGTTTGGCAGGACATGGGCATCCACGGGCAGGGCTTGGTGGGTTAGGATGCATATTCTTACTCGAAGCGATCTCATGTACCCCGGGTAGGTGTAGAGCCTCAGGACGGCATTGGCCGGCAAACAGCCAATACCGCCACACCGTCGGCGTCGTGCGTGTATGTGTGCATACCTATGGGTAGGGGGGTATGAGCGGACGGGGGCGCCGTCAAGAGTCAGGTCAGGGCAAGGCACTAGGAGGCTCACTAGGGGATCACCGAATCGGCTCTAGTGCCAGATCCCGAGCTAAGTGACACGGACGAAGACGTGGCGTGGAGTGAAGGACGAGTGAGGTACGCGCGGGCCGGAGGGTCTGTAAACTAGGTACGCGGATCAGGAAACGTTTTGGGCGAATTCCTGTGGCGTTCCGGAGCACCACATAGGTAGGCTTGAAGAGATGGGGAAACCAGGTTGAAAGCTAGAAAGTATGGTACGAGGCTGACTGAGTTGGGCCGGACTGGACTGAGCTGAACTAGACTGGCCAACAGCTCTCCCTCATTCTAGACCTGCAGCTATACAGCGGAAGACGACGGCGGGTTATCCGGATGGCTCGGGGGCTCGTCTCTCCGGCGGAATCTCCTCGGCCTCATCCCAAAAACCGCAAACTCTTGTAGCATAATTTTCATACCCTCCCACTCAGTTATTGTCTTCGAAACCCGGGTCCAGGCCAGAAGCTGCGGTAGCGGGATTTCATTTGGAAGGGGGGGACGCTCTGGAAAAGTCCACCCAACTACAGCTCAGAGGGATGTGAGAAGCATGCGATCGTCAGGTGAGATGGTATGTCAGGAGCAGTCCTGGAGGTACTGGACAACGCGCGTAGTATTAGATTCTGATGCTGGTCATTCACTGCGTACTGGGTGTTGTGTGAACCTGGGGCTCCGGAGGCCAAGACAATGGTTCAATACCGTTTCCCATTCATGTAACATTGAATAGGAAACAATATGGAATAATTGCTTGTTGCATGATGAAGAGCGCCAAACCCGAGGAGTAAAGGTTGAGGTGTCTACTAGTAGGGGGGGCATTGGGAGGTAACTAATAAATCCCATATGAACGCTTAAGCAAGGCGTGCAATGTTTGCGGTGCGGCTGTTGGTTTGGACAATTCAGCAAGCCTGCAAGTTTGGCTGGCATTCAGACAAGGGTCCAGTATGACACCACACCTGGTTACTTGACTGAAATATAGAGGTCGGTCATATTGGTGATATTGATGATCTATGGTATTGAGGGCGACCGAGAGAAGAACCTGGAACAAAACGGGATGGGATGACATGAGAGATGAGACGACGGAAGGAGATAGCAGAGAGAGACAGCGCCACGCAGAGACATTCCATTGAACAACCCCCCCCGCATATCATACACCGAAAGAAAAGAGGCGTGGAATGCGCCACGGTCTGCTTCTGGAAAAGGCCAATCATAGAAGACGCCACCCACGATTCCGGCAGCGAAGCGAGCAAACAAACATTCCAGCGTCCGCCCTCAACCCAAGTCTTTCGTTCCTTCCTCTATTGACCTTCGTACTACGGTATCTTTGCTCACCCCCCCCCCGTCCCCCTCCCTTCTTTTCTGTTCCTCCTCAGCGATTTCTTGATATGCCTGCCTGTCCTCATCGTCGACATCTCACGCTGGCTCAACCTCCACCTTGGTGTCGACATATGACCCCTTACTTTGGTGCTGGTGCTAGGGTCTATTCTAATATCGCTCATCATATCATCTTGCTCTGTGTCTATGGTAATTCGCCATGAGCCGGTCTAGAGAGGAGTGAAAATTCCACGATGAACCCGGCCATCTCGAAGGGTGGGGGGACGCACGACGGGCACGGACAGGCGATGGAATAAGGCGTGGCTTAACTTTGGGAGGGGGTGGGTTAAGAAACCGTGGAGAGGGCCAGAAACTGATGAACCAGCATGTCAAAAGAGAGACACGGGCAAGACGAGGAGGAAAGACAGCCTTCAGCCCAGATCCTCTGCTCTCTTCTAATATCCATACCTAGGTGGAAGGACTACCAGCCGTCCGGCTACCAGCGCGAACCGGTGGGGGGGGGTTGGCAGAGAGACACAAACCCTCGTCGAACTGGAGCGATGTGATCAGTCAATAGGAAACGGAACATCTGGCCTTCATCTGGACGCTGAGCTGCTATCAACGCCAAAGGAGCACCCGCAACAAATCTCCACCCCATACCATCACCGTAGCAAGCATCATCATCGCACCGGCGGGTCCCCAACCCAGTCATGTATATCCTTGCCTCAAATCCCCTGTTGGTTGTTGGCAAGCAACGCCATGTGCCCCTGCCTCTTCATCTCCTTCTTTCTGTCTGGGGCTCTCTTCATGGGTGGGCATGTATGGGAGTGTGCGTGTGCATGTGCGTGTCTGCTGCCTACTTGAATGGCTGCTGAATGGCTGCTAGTTCCGTACACAAGGCCGAATTGAGCTGTCATGGCAGTGGGCATTGGCTTTTGGCCACCTGGCTCAGAATATGATCATGGCAGCGGATGGCATCCGTCCATCGACTGCCGGGTTGGTCCAGCAGTGGCAGAGCCCAGTCAGTACCTACCTAACATCCAGCAGCCAGTCTCCTCGGCCGCTTTAACCAAAGGCGGCCAAACAGACAGAACAGCAGGGCCAACAGATGAATCGCTAGCTAGTTGCAGAGAGGCGTTGGTAAGGATGGTGTACAGCTGCCCGGCGCCGCTTTCAACCCATGTCCGAATGCGGCAATCTGCTACATGCTCTTTCGGACGCAGAGAAGCCAACGACGGCATAGAAGGGAGACTAAGGCAAAAGAATCAGAAGGACCCATGTTGCGAGATGCACATGCGTAACATGTACACATAAAACCTTCCAGCCCGGCCGAACGCTTTTCTTTCACTCACATCTCGCCCCTCCCCCGTTCTCTAAGGGTTGAATGAACGGACTCCTTCTGCTCGTTGTGACAAAGACGATGCACCCTTGGCTTTCACCACCTGCCTCTGATCTCTTCTAGCCACGCCTGGGGATACTGTCACATTTACCTGGTATCTACGCTCTCCCAAATTTCCACCTGTCATACTTTTCTGCCATCAACTCAACTTGCCCTTGCCTGCCGTCTCCCAACATACCCCATACAAGCCCACCTCATCCTCTGCAGCGCCGGCGCCCTCCCACCGAAGCTTGCATAACCAAGTTGAGCACACCGGAAGGAGGACCAAGGAGGGATAAAAGCAAGAGAAAGAACCGGTGTGGAGCACGCAAGGCGGCAGTACAACTATCCAGCATTACGTTACCTGGGGTGGAAAGAAGGGAGGACCAGGAGCACAATCACCATAGCCGAGGAAACAAGAAGGGAGGCAGAACAACAAGAAACAAGACATCTGAAGGACAAGTTGGACGGCAACAAGTGCAACCAAAGCAACAGAAAGAAAGGTCATCGGAATTACCGGAACCCGCTATTCAACATCCTCTCTCGCCTATCGTAACAGACGAGGAACGGGACAAGAGGCTATTCATAGAGCTTCCTGTGCCCGACCAACAACACACCGCTGCCCCTGGCAAGCCAACCCAACCTCCTCAGCTGGGCACTGTCGTTGCAACCCGTATCCCAAGGGAACGGTTCCAGATCATCACTGATCCCTGCTCTTCGGCTGCTTGTAACCTCGTTCATTTGCCTTCTTCCCGACCCTTCCTGGTCCTTGCAGCACTCCACTGCACCGCATTACACACCTGCAGCTGCAGTTGCAACTGCAATAGGCGTACGGAACACGGACTCCAAGAGACCCGGAGCTGGAGCCTCTAGATACTTCCTAGAGAGTAGGATCAAGAGCCATCTCTGGGTCTTTCTGGGCATTCTGTGTCTGCCCTCACTCCAGTCACCAGGACCTCCATCATCATTCCTCCTCCCGGCCTGCCTCTCTTCCCCTCTGCTTCCTCCCTCCCTCCCTCTCATATGCACACACCACCACCCCTGACCATCACCACCTTCGGCCGCTCAACACCTACTGAATGTAGATAATCCACAGGTGCAGCTGTTTCTTTCACACCCTTTGCCATCTCAAGCCCGTTGGCTTGTTTTCTTCCCTTGGTCATTCACCAACCCGAAATCCTATGTCTGTTGCCATACATAGCCACCGCCTGGTCTAGACCAAGACTTGTGCTACCATCGAATACCATCACTGGCTCGCAACCCATCAACTACTTTATTCTTCCACAAGTACAGAGACTGCCGCCAGCAAAACTCAATATCGAAAGAAGGGGGAGCGAAGAAACGAAGCAGAGATCCCCACCAGTCTGGAAGATCAATAATTCAGACTGTATTGGCACTTTGCCGGACTGTACCTACTGGTCTTCGCCTCCATTGTTCCTCCCGTCAGGACGCCGGCGACTGAGATACTCGGATAGAGTTCGACTGGTCGGCTTCAACTGTTTGGAATGGAACATAACGGCCCTCCGTCTCCAGCTCCTTCAAACGATGATATCTATCCGAACGGACTAAATCACATGATACGCCCGAACGGAACCACGTCTTACCCACGAGAGCATTTACATCCGAGTGCTATGGGGGGTTTGCAGACTCCTTCTCGATACGGCACGCCTGTACCTCAACAAGGCATGCCTTACGATCAACACTCTCCGTATTCGCATCGCGCAAATGAAAGCCAGATGGTAAGAGATTCTTCCTTCAGCCAGATGGCCGTGCCTGAGAGCCTCGTCTGACATGATACCACAGTCTTACCACCATGGCTATGACACAAGTGTTGGCTCCATATACGGACCAATGTCTGGAGAACTGAGTCACCAGGTAAGCTACTTTACGAGACCTCAATGACGAAGTGGCCTCTCACACACTTTTCTCCTTAGCCATACGGCACCCCCGACACGTCACCACCTACGCCTTCTCGGGCGTCAGATGTGTTGACTACGCGCAGCGGACTCAACATCCACAAGGCATCATCGACGATCAAGCCGCTCGCCGCTCGAGCAAATCGCATCGAAAAGTCGACGCCTAAAAAGAAGAAGGAGAGGGCCAAGTCGTCCAAAAAGGTCGACGGCGTGACGAAACCTTTGAGCGAGTTGGCCAAGGAACAACCTCACATTCCAGTGGCAGACATTGGGGCTTACGTCCAGCGGTCTGGAGAGGTACGGATGAAGGAGGTCGACGAGAGCAAGACCCCCGGCAGAATCAAGCGACCGATGAACGCCTTCATGCTGTACCGCAAGGCCTACCAGAATCTTGCGAAGGGCCTTTGCACACAAAACAACCACCAAGTGGTGTCGCAGGTTTGCGGCAGCAGCTGGCCCTTAGAGCCAGAACATGTGCGTGACCGGTTCAACGAGTGGGCCAAGGAAGAGCGAGCAAACCACCAGAAAGCACACCCGGGGTATAAGTTTACGCCGTCAAAGCCGAGGCCCAAGGCAAGGGAAGAGGAGGAATCAGAACATGGCGATTTGGAAGACCTAGAATGGGGCAATAGCCGAGCGAGCTCAAGAAGCAGGCAACTCAGGAAGCCCGCACACGGTAGAAACGAGGCGCCGGCATCCATCTTCCACAACTACCCATCACTCCAAACAAGTCCAATGGGTCTCGGTGTGCAGACGCAGTCCATGTACCACTACAGCAACCCGGGGAAGCCCTTGCCGGCTCCATATAGCCAAAACGGTCTTGGAGGTGGTCAGTATTACCAACAGAGCGTTCATCAGCGGCAGGACGCAACCGGCTTCGTTGAGGATGTGCTCATCCGAAAAACACCGTCGCCGGCGATGGGATATGCGGCTCCATCGATGGACAACCGTTACGATGGCATAGGTCAGTACGGACCTATGTCGCATCATGACGGCCTCGAGCCAATGATTGACCCGGGCTTGATGGGACATGGAGGCCATCCGTATGGAGACCCATACGGCGATCCTATGTTGGAGCCGAGATGGACCAACCCTCTCGGTTTTGGCGACGGAAGACAGGACCTTCTCGACGGCCTGTCGGGGTACGACGAGAACTTTATGCACGATCCCCAGCTTCAGATACTGAGGGGGCAAGAAAGCAGCTGGAGAGTAGAGGAACTTGAGGGCAGCCACTTCAACAATTGGATAGACCCAGAGTGAACAGCATCCAAGGCGATTCGATCTTGGATTCGGTACGAAACTTGTCTTATCCTGGAGGGTTTCTTTTTGGCAAGTACCGGCGTTAGGAGCGTAAGGCACCGTGGGTCTCTGGCGGGGTTCTTTTTTTGTTTTTGTTTCTGTTGAGACTGGAGATAAGCACGCCATTGAGGATAAACACTGGGACGATAGGCCGAGCGGGTGAATGATCGAACAAACGGATATTCTTCTGTTCGGCGTGGGCCAGCTGAGAAGATACGGGGACCAGACCCCGTCGATGATAGAAATAAAGTCTACTTACATTAAGTGCCTCAATGACGTCTAGGAGCACGTTCTGCCCAAGGATGGCTCGTTAGCCAATGCGGCACTGGCCGAACATGTGCATGGGAATAATAGATATGACTTGCACGGTCCTCGGAGCATTTCCGCATACGTGAGATTGATACTCCATGGCATTAAACGCGTCAGTGTCCAGATGCGGCCGGCACCAGAGAGAATGACGAAGAGGGTCGGTTACAGATTAGTGGAGTCCCATTAGACATAAGCCCAGAAAAAAACAAGGGGAAGAGTAGGTATTGTGTCCTGTTACCCACTCATTGAATGGAGGAAGAAGGGTGAATGAAGGTGCATGCAGAATCAAGTGCGATGTCGATGAATCCGGTGGTTCAACGAGCTTACTCGATAGTGCTCTATCACCTACATAAATGCATATCTCGTCAATGAGAGCCTGCTTTTCTCCACTCTTTTAAGTACATAATACCTTTTTCTCTATTAAACCCAGCAATGCATGGAAGGATGGGACATGGGTTAATAATCTTGACAGAGCTGAGATAACCGTTGCTACCCATCGACGTAGAGTCTACGTAGTACGAACGACGGAGCTCCCTCCTGCCTCTCAAAGGCCTCCCTGCCTCGTCTCTCTGTCCCGGGTGTCTTTTTTTGTGCTTTATTACCGAACACTCCTTTCTGTCCACAAGTTGGCGACAAGCCGAGCGAGTGTTCGCTGTCGCAGGACCGATAGGGCAATTGCGCGCCCCTCTTGGAGTTGTGTCATTTAGCATATCACACCTGCAACGCACACACCATGACCTGGATTTCGCGCTCCATCACCACCATCGGTCTGCTGCTCCTCGGACACGCGTAAGTCCTGCCGGAACACTACAACAGCGGCCATACTGACCTATCATTCAGCTGTTACTCGGCACAAGAGCATTCCGCGCTGCAGTCCTTCCGAGCCGCGTCACGCCTGGCAACGTCCACACCGGCCACTACCACGTCGTTGCCGGCAGACATCACCATCGAGACAGCTGTAGCGACGGTGGTCATCATTCTTGGTCTCGTACTGGGCGCTCCAAACCTCCGACCGATTCAGTGGCGCGTATGGGCTGGTAAGATCGAGAGAGAGGGGGAGGCAGGATTCCTAGCGGGCAACGGGGAGGTGGAGAAGGACTACATTGGCAATCCGTTCCGTATTCTTGAGAGCCGGCCGGGCTTTGCCGACGTTCGGAAACAGAGACGCGACTTCGCCAACTGGATCAAGTCTGGCGAGAAGACGGGGAATGAGGCCGCTTCGCACTGAAGCCAAGACGACGACCGCCTAAGGAGGGAGCCACTATGTGTCATTGTCATGGTCGATCCAATATAATACCGCACATCTGGGTCTTGTTGCAGGATCCCTTTCACTGCTTGCTTCTTGTCGTAAGGGCTCGCATCAGGACGACAACGCATGCAACATTTTATTATTATTACAAAAGTCCGTCGGTCCTCAGGGACTGCTGTGGAGAGTCGTCCAAACATGGGCCAAAGTCACATAGTCCGTCTCCCCGATGTAGCCTTCGTCGGTGTTTCTTTAGTGCAAACGGTTTGTAGAGGGAAGAAGATGGACCTGGAGCTAGACGAGTCGCTGTGTTTGCTCCACCTGGTCATTTCCATCCGGTCTTTGAGGATCAGGAAAGCCATGGACTTGGTAGATTGGTGCTGCCTAGTTTGTTATGGATAATATCCCCAGTCATCTAATCCGCTGTTTCACCAGTCAAATCGCATCCCACTTGCTCCAGACCCTTCTGTGCAGTCGCATGGCTGATGATGCGGTATGGACTGCCGATGAGTCTTCGCTCGCTGTGTCCGAATACCGAAAGCTGTGCGTGCGGTCCCAGACCCACAGGTACGAACTGCTAGTATGACCGCATGATGTCTTTTGGCTTCCCAGTCTCTTACATCTGTCTGCGACTGGTGTTTCTTCGAAAGCATTCTGCACCTGCCCCTTCCCCTCCTCGAGAGGACAGGGCAGGTATGCTGGCCCAGGTAGGTCATTGCCATGGGCATAACACCTGCCAAGACGGCCATTGGTACAGGTAAGAGCCTCTCGTGCAGGGCCGACACCTGTCTCCGAGTTCGCCTTCCAATACCCAATCTCAGTTCATCCCACCTGACTTTGGCTTGGGCGATACATCTCACTTCGAAGTGGACGGAAACGCCTTGTCTCTTAGCTGAGCCCTTTCAACCGGCCATTTAGATACGCCTCGCCTGTTTACACTTCGACATGCCGGGACAGAACAGACACAACTTTGGGTCTTGGCGGACTCAACCTAGTCCCAGGGGCTCGAGCCGTAGCTTGGTGGGCGCTTCACGAAGGAGCTCATGGAACAGCCCAGGAATCATATCGGCTAGGAGCTCAAGGGTTTCGTCTCGCTCAAGAGGCCGTTCTGCTCGTACATCTAGCGGGAGTCGAGGCACTTCGAGTCCCGTCGATCCAACACGCACTTCTCCTATCTTCTCAACCCCCAACAGTCCACATCAGCATTCGACCGCACTGCAGGCAAGCTCGATATCTGGAGTAGAGCACGGCGAAGTTTCAGAGAACCGGCGGCATTCAATTAACGGAGTGGATCGATTGGCAATACCTGCCAGCAATCATCGCTTGCATTCTACGCCGGCTCGGGACCTGTCTCGTGATGGGCCCTTACCCACGGTATCAAGCGAATTTCGAGGGCAATCAGTCACTAGTGGACAAGCCACCGTTAAAGTTGAGATGAGGAACGAAGTCATCGTCGCAATCGCCATCAAGGAAAGGAGCGAGTTTGGCTGCGCTTACTACAGCTCCGAAGAAGGCAGTCTCTTTCTGCTTCAAGACATGCCGTTTGCCGAGCCATTGCAGCTTGTCGAAACAATCCTGATTCATCTACAACCCACAATGATCTTGCTACCCCTGAAAACACCAGATGCAGTGGTTCAATTTCTTGAACAGCGTAGAATTTCAGTGGACACAGGTGGGCTTGTTTTCTAATAGGCTTTAGCACGAGCGCTCATGGTATCATTTTCTAGGTTCCGAGACAGAACGCTACATCATTCGCTTGCTCAGTTCGAACGAATTCAGTAATGCAGCATCTCTGGACAAGCTGGCCAGCCTGTCAGTCATCTACTCAGAGCACCTCCCCGTGACGGCTGCAGGCAATCGGATATCCCACGGTGACCGCTGGGAAGGGTCCCAAGCCTTCCAAACCATGCGTCTAGGCTCTTTTATTGACCTTGATAGCACCATGTCGGTAAGCTATCATGAATTGTAAGACGCCATCGTATTCACGCTCTAACAGAAATTAGATTGGATGTGCTGGCGCAGTCCTTTGTGAAACCACACGCTTGCAAAACGCCGAGCAAGGTTCAGGCAGTCCGGGAAAACTCTTCATCAACTCACTTCGAATGTTCGCGCTGGCTGACTTCATGTTCGTCAATGCCGATACACTGTCGTCCCTCCAAGTGTTCCAGTCAGAGCTGCATCCCAATAGCGTGATGTCGGGCACAGGTACGGCGGCCGCCGGGTTGAAAGAGAGTTTATCCCTCTATGGTATTTTTAATCCGCTTGCTGGCACGCCCCAGGGAAGGACTGAGCTCAGAAAGCTGTTTCTACGCCCGCTAGTCAACATCGACACTATTCGAGCAAGGCACAATGCCATATCAGTACTCTTGCAACCCGGTAACGAAATAGCTCTTGAGAATATCTCACAGACCCTCAACGAAGTCACGGACATAAAAAAAACACTGGCTCAGCTGCAAAGGGGCGCAGAATCCCCAGTCAATAGCGCGTCGGTCGAGCGTGGCGTGTGGTGGACCTTGACTAGGTTTTCGATCTTCGTGTTGCGGCTCAGAGACGCCGTCCTTGAACTAAAAGATTGGCGCGGGGTGGCGATCTTTCAACAGGTAACCCGCGTTGGAAATCTCATCACCAGCTAGTTGTCTAACATGCCGACGTAGATCATCGCAGCCACCCCTGTGGCTACAATCAAGAGTATTGGGGAACTAGTTGGGTTGACTGTCGATTTCGAGGAAACCAAGGCAAGCTCGCGCATTGCCGTGAAGTGGAATGTTGATCCCAAGCTTGACAAGCTCAAGCAAACATACCATGGACTTGACTCTTTTCTAAGTGAGGTCAGCACATCACTGACACGTGAGCTTCCAGAGTGGGCCCGGAAGTATGTGACCGGCTGCGTCTTCTGGCCTCAATTGGGGTTCCTCACGGTCGTGCCTTTGCTTCCCGACATTGGTGAGTCAGGTTATGAAGGACAGGGACTGGATGATGATCGTTGGGAAAAACGCTTCGTTGCCAACGGAAACGTATACTACAAGAACAAGAGAATGTCGGAGCTAGACGCTGAAATTGGCGACTCTTACAGCAGAATTGTTGGTTTGTGGATAGCCTTTTCCCGCAGTCTGCGCGTATTGCTGAGCCTTTAACAGATATGGAAGTCGAGATCTTACACGGTCTAGCCTGTCAGGTTCTCAAGTGCGCCTCTACTCTCAGTCGCGCTTCTGAAGCATGCGGCAAACTTGACTGTTTGGTGGCCCTGGCAAAAGGGGCGCTCAAGTATGGCTGGACGAGTCCAAAGATGACAACTGACAATGTTATATCGATCCAGGGAGGGCGGCATCCGCTCCAAGAATTGACCGTACCGAGATTCATCCCCAACGATTGCCGCCTCGTCGGCGGTTCCGGTAATGAGTTGGGTACACGGGTAGCATCGTCAGCGAATGAGGATTTGGGAGTCAGCATGCTCATCATCACCGGGCCCAATCATTCTGGGAAGAGTGTGTACATCAAGCAAGTTGCTCTGATTGTTTACCTGGCTCATATAGGCAGCTTTGTACCCGCTGATGACGCCACTATCGGCATCACTGACCAGATCTTGACCTGCATCTCGGCACGAGAGAGCGTGTCGCTGACAGAGAGCTCTTTCGGTACTGATTTGAGACAGGTCTCATTTCTGCTCAAGTGCACCACCCGCCGTACTCTGATTGCCATTGACGAATTTGGCAAGGGAACAGTCGCCGATGATGGGTCCGGACTCATGGCCGCCCTCATTGATCATTTCACCACTCTCGACTCACAGACCCCCAAAATTCTCATTACAACGCACTGCCATGATATTTTTGAAGGTGGCTATCTCGAGTGCCGACCGGGCATGTTTCTCGCACACATGAATGTCTGCCTTGACCTTGAGGCAGAGGACATGGAAGACCAGGTGGTCTTTCTATACCAACTGGTGCCCGGAAGAAGCATGTCGAGTTTCGGGAGTAGATGTGCAGCTCTGAATGGGGTTGATGCCGCTGTGGTCGAGCGAGCCGAAGCAATCACACTTCTCCTGGCTCGAAATGGGGACCTCGGAGCGGCATATGCCAAGCTAGATGTCCAATATGAGGCCCGGCTTGAAGAAGCCGAGAACGTCGCCCGTGGGTTTCTCCGACTGCCTTTGGAGCACCCCAAGTTGACTCGCCCGCAAAATGGGACACCCAACAATGATTATTCTCTTGTGACGAGCCTAAGCAGGCTCTTGGCATCCACTGTCTGCAGTCCAAGGGGCAGCACAGCTGCATGATATCGCGTGTCTCTCACCTCGTGGGATTCCGACCGGGCAAGGAGATAGGCAGATTCAAAACGCTACAGCATGCCCCGAGGGTCTAAAGAAGCAACACGGCTCTGGTGACATACCGGTATATTGGAAGGGTTGGCGTAGACGCGGAAATTCACGGCCGGAGCAAACTCGGGGGACATGCCTCGCAATAGGTTAAGGGTATGGCAAGACAATAGCATACATATGTTTCATCGTATATCCAGAAATAATCGCATAGAGAAAACCGCACTCCTAACTGACATGCAGTACTGATGAGCGCCCCTGGGCTCATTTGCGGGAAAAGCCAAGGATCCCTGTTCTGATCTGCATCTTGTCGTTACATACCCCTTGAAATTAAGCGCTGACGGGTGTAGCCGCTGCAAACCAACAGAAGGCAATCTCTCCAGCTTCGACAACGCGGGCCTAGCTGCATGCCCTAGCACGACTGACATCTTGTCCGAAATCCTTCCGAGCCTGCTTCGGGTATGTATCATGGTGCCAGTCCCAGGCTGTGTCGACGATATTAAACGCGATCCTCGCCTGTAAGGCTGTCTGCCCAAGATTGACGTTCCGTATTCAGCCCGACGGGTTCTTTTTACCACTACGCCTACAGGCTCGTCTCGAGTGCCCGGATTAATGGCGCCAAAACCACCCGTCGGTCTGGTGGACAGATTCGAAGACTTCGACGACAAGGATATATACAACCGCGTCAAAGCAGAAGCTGCTAGTGGCAAGGCTACGAACTTCGTCGTCGAGTTCAACCTTCAGGAGGCGAGAATCGCGTCTAATCTCAAACATGAAGACTTCAGTGTACTCCTTGGTCAGAAGGCGCCCGAGGGCATGGTGCGCTGGATTAACATTTGGTCTCCAAGCACGCAACCCTCGACCGTACAGCAGATCGGCGATCGCTATGGCTTCTCCCATAGACTACAAGCCATAATGATGGCACCTCCTCTACCATCTTTGCCAAAAGCCGGTAACAAGCAGGTATCCAAGCAGAACGATATTGAATCAGGGTCGACGTGCAACGAAAACAAAGCACAGCCGTCAACCCGGATTACATCACAGAGCTCAGAGGACCTCGAGATTTATCAAATGATTAAGGAGACGGTCAACTACACATCGATCGACCGAGGGAAGCAATGTGGGTACTCGCAGGCCGGTACGTGACCATCGCAGCGATCTAATTTGAGGCAGTTCTTTGTATCGGCGCCAACTGGTTACACCGTCGACTCCCAGACCGTGACAATGAAAAGCTCCCGAGAGTGTTGCCACCATGGCACTGGTCCTGGCTTACCCTCTGCCCTGACTGTACGTCATAGATGCGACTTTATAGCTTATATTTGTTGGTGAAACCTGTGACGAGCTGACCACTTCTTTAGCCGTCGTTGTTTCGCTCCACGAGACGCCGCTGACAGAGCAGCCAGAAAGGCATGAGTGGGCCAGAGAAGAACTGCAGAACATGCGATCCAACACTATGAGTGTCCTTTCACAACTATCGAAGCACGGTATAACAGACTTCAGCGACAGGCTCGTCTCGTTCAAGCGAGTGAGGCAGGCGATGACTGGGCCGGGACCCCAAAGCGATACGGCATACGAAGGCTCGAGCAATCTGTTTTATTACTTGTTTGAAGATTATTCTTCAGCCATGCCTGTTTTAAAGGCTTCCAAGCTCCGTCTTGAACAGTTGGTAAGTAGAGACCGAGCACATTATACCATCCGCGACTAAGCTGATGCGCGGCCCAACAGAGTCACCAGGTCTTCGGGAGCTCGGTAAGAGAAGAGAAAGACCCTGCTGCTTTTTCATGCCTTTCCGAAGGTAGGGAAGCTGATTTGGCCTTCTACAGAGCCGAAGAAGCAAAGTCAAGACGGACGATGTCGTTAAGTCTTTGCACCAATTGAGCAAGGAACTGCGCCAACTCAGCCATCTTTTTGAAAGCTACAAATATCTCATCCGACGGATATGTTGGCCCCAATCGCTTGGTTCATTTCAAGAAGGCCACTACGATCACTTTGAGGCCCTAGAAAGCCTGCCCGGCGAGGTCAACATATCCCCATCGGCAAGAATTCGCTTCGAACGCCTCGGTGACAGACTACAGCTGTTGATGCTCAACACGATCCAAGCGTGCTTGGAAGAGCAAAAGGCCTTGTCAGACACGGTAAGCTGCTTCAAAGGCATTGAGCCATTATTGTTAATTACTACCGATATTGACTAGGTTACAGTACTTCAGCCTTACGGCTCAAAAGGACTCGCAAGCTACTGCCCGCCTGAGCAGGAGCGCAACCCTCCTCGCCAAACTGAGCGTCTTCTTTCTCCCCATCACATTTATGACCAGCTATTTCTCCTTGGAGATCCCAGACCTCGTGGAGCATTACACGCCCAAGACGTACTGGATCTGTTTCGCCGTAATTGCCGGTCTTTCCTTCATCAGCCTCTTCTTCTTTGGTCGCATGTTGGAAGCTGTAAGCGACACCCTTGAAGGCTGGGCCGATTGCGTCTCACGAAAGGCTAGCAACCTCGCTGGATGGAATACGTACGATGACAGAGACGAGCAATAAGATGATTATGGGTCGGCTGATTTGTGGGAGCTCGATGGAAAGAAATCTTGCCGGCATCCTTCACTTCACACACCGCCCAAGCGGTATATATAACATTTACAAAACATGACCGGACAGAGAGAGCGTATGAACTGTAGTTATCTGCGCAGAGTGACTGAAGCAGATTCCCATAATCTCATTCCATCTCATCGCATGGCGCCGAAGACGGCGACTCCCACGCCAGCAGCGACACCGGCCATACACGCCGCCGTCGGACGTGATGCAGCGTTTATGACGACGCCATTCACCGTTGTTGATTGTGAGCAATTTTCGTTCTCTAGGCCGTAGCAGGCGCGAGAGCTGAGGCTAGAGCAGATTGGGGTGGCCGATGTACCGACGTCTGGTCGGGTGGCAGCGACTGTGGTGCCATCTCCTCCAGGAACAATAACTGTAACGCCGAAACCGGAATTTCCGTCAAGTTGGGTTACACAACTCTGGTAATTCCGAGAGCACTGGCTAACGGCCGAGGAGCACTCGCCGCGATCGAGAGATGTTGCGATGTACGGGAACGGAAAATATTCATTTGGCACATATGAGACTGCCGTGGGAGCGTTGGGCGCCGTTGTCGGAGCCGTGCCGGTACATACGGCTCTGCAGTGTGCAATTGCGTGTTAGCTTCTCTTATATCATGAAGTGGAGCTGTCCACCCGGTTCACCCATACCCTTGAGGACAGCATGCTGGCCGGTTGTTGTCATCGAGTTCGCAGAGCTGCCCTGTTGCGCAGCAGACGCCCTCGAAGCTCGTACCGAGCGATTCTGAACACATGGAAGTGCCGGCCGGGCAGTCCTGACGCCTGAATAGTTGCAGCGGCGATCCGCCTGGTACATAGGCCGCGGTCGGCTTCGGCGTGCTGGTTTGGGTTGGCGTTGGGGTCAACTCTGCGATTGTAAAGAACGAGCCTGTCGCCGAAAGGCATGCGCAGCGTATCGTCCACAGCGATAACCTCATGGTTCCCCTAGTCCAATGGTGTAGATCCAAGCCAGCGATTTTCGACAAACCGTCCTTTTCATGCCCCTCTCCGTGGCTCGAAACAAAACAACGTCGCCGGTGTAACTTCAATCTTGTGCTATAGGAACCGGATGCCTCCTCTGGGAACGGAAGCCGACGGGTCTAGGGCGATGATTGGTAAGCAATAGCAGAAGCAGAAGCAACAAAAGTGGCGGCGGCGGCAGCAGCAAGCACAGCAGGTACTAGGAGGGGAGGAGCAGAAGGATAAACAAGAGGAGAAGGAGAGGTGGGTAGGAGCTATAGCAGTGATATTTTTATTCGGACCCCAACCGGCCAAATCGACGACAAGGTCACCTCAGCTGTCAATTTGCTTCCCTCTTCCCTGTTCATTGCTTGCTCATGGACTGCGCAAGTGCGTACATACAAGAAGTAAGGTAAGACGTCCAACCCCGCCCACGACTTTTTGGTGGGTTGCATGCAATGCACGCGAACCCTCTCCCTCTCTCTCGGATTAGCTAGGCCGAGAGGGGCCCAAGATGGATGAGGTGGCTGGGCTTTGCTGGCCAAGTGGGCAGCGAAGAGCTGCGTCGCATGATGTCATTGGGCAAAGGGAATAGTTGGCACAGCAACCCCAGCCCTCACAGCACTGGGCTTCTTCGCGTGAACTAACGGCCCCCCGGACGTGCGCTAGAATCTGCCGTAGCCGTCGAAGTGACTGCATCCCGCCGGGGTCTGCAGTTGTCGGCGTCCCCTGTTCACGCGCATCATCGATTTCTTTCCTGGCTTCTCGAGCAAGGAAGCTGAGGTCGCCCCAAACCTGGTCTGTGTAGCTGGCGAGCACGTCGTCCCAACTGTCCATCCACATAGCTCTGGCTTGCTGCGGATCGGCGACACCAAAGTGCTGTAGCAACTCAGCGACGTTGTCTTCTCGGAGGAAATCGGGCTGGAAGTCGAGGAGGGTAGTCCAGTTGGAGGTGGGACCGTCACCACTACCGCTAAAGAGCGCCTTTCTCAGCGACTCTTCTTCACGCCATGAAACGAAGCTGTGGAGGTTATTGTCAATGGCTTCCAAATCGTCCAACTTATCTAGCACAGTCAGCAAATCAATGACTTGCTGGCCGTCCCTAGCTTCCTGTTTATTGATATCAGACTGGACGATCGAGGAATGGGCGCTATGCGAAGTGCTCGTTGAACCAGCAACGCCGTGCCGAGCTTCATCCGGTATCTGTAGCTGAACCGAGACATCAAGCGCTGCTTGAGCGCCCTTGAAGACTTCGTACTGCTGTTCGCCAGCTGTGGTTGAGTGTCGTGATGATGATGATGATGATGATGAGAATGCGGCCCCAACACCAGCATCGTAACTGTCTCCGCCACGATAGGTAGCACTCCGGTCTCTATGTATAGAGCCCTGGTCTGAGCTGGTGCTAGCCTCCGCCTGCGCGTACGCCTTTGCAGAAGCACCGTTCCGGATGGCCTCAGTATCAGGGCGGGCTCCTAGGGCAGCTCGAGAAAGGCTGGCCGTCGATGTCGCGAGACGACTTGCAAACGAAGGCGCGGATCGTGCATCGCCTTCTTCCTGTAGGTATCGAGTGTTGTTTTCGCTATCGACCCCGGCAGGCACAGCAGCGGAAGCTTCCTTGCCCTTGCCTTTGAACTTTGGATCAGCGTTGCGGCTACTACGTTGATTCATGAGATGGGCGGCTTGGAGCACTGAGACGTAATTCTTCTCCTTCCAGAGTAGGGAAGGTTGTGATAATGATTCCAACAAAGGACGTCGTATTAAACAATTGGCAAAGTTTCGGTGGGTAGGCAGGTACCTCAGCCGGAGGAGTGAGTGTCAGGAAACCGAGGTTCCTGCCCGTGACTGCACATGTTCGGCTGTGGAAAAATACTGGGCCCCGAACAAAGCAGAGGGCGATAGGTTGGCCGCCGGCTGCTCCATTTGGCTGGAAGACTCGCAGTGAGATGCTAGGCTGCAGTACACGAATGCCGAATTTACCAGGCAGAATTAGGTCCACGTACGAATACTGTACTCACCGGAGGTTCTTTCAGCGATAGTGTACACACAAGGGGAAGTCAATCAATCCCATGGGACCTTTATATCGATACAAAGGAATTGAGAGGTGCCAGAGCCCGACCTCGCCCAAGTCTCAAGAAGAATCGCGCTGGCCTCGAAAGGCCTGCACAGCACTGCTCTAGACCTTTCGGCATATACAACTGAGCCCGTCGATAGGTACCTATGGCGAGTTAAAATGGCATTACAAGCGGCGGGGATGTGGTGCCACCATTGACGCACCCAATCCACGTTTCAATGTATCAATTGGCAACATGTCCGAGTGGTTAAGGAGCCAGACTTGAATTCAACACCTCCACATCTGGTGGCTTCGGCCGCGTAGGTTCGAACCCTGCTGTTGTCGACTTTTTGTGCCGTCCGGGATTGAACATATTCATGCGTGGTCAAGATAGCGGCGGAAGGGGTGTGATCCTCGACCCGGTGCCATAAGTTCGCCATTGGCTAAGTTTTTGCTCTCCGGCAGTAACACAGTTTTATCGTTACCTTTAATGTATAAACGCGCGACGAGCGAGATCAGTCAGCTTGGTCGGGTAGCGCAGCTTAAGCTTCGTAGTTGTGGATGCGATCGGGATGCCTAGCACCCCTCATCGTGCTTGGGTCATCTGCTGCTGGACGGTTCCGGAATCCAGGCCCTTATCCCCACCCTTGGCCCGCGAGTGTATGTACTTTGTATCTTGCGACAGCGAGAGTTCGTCATTTATCGAAAGCTATTTAATTTCACCTTGTTTATTGTTCCTGATGGAGGCCTCATGAATTTGGGTTCGTTGGAGAAGAAGAAGAAGAAGAAGAAGAAGAAGAGGAAGAAGAGCACACTGTACGTGCCAGTATTACAGCTACCTGAGAAGTCGTGGTCTTTGGACACTAGGTATTACCTAAGCTAGGTAGGTTGGCAGATACCTAGGTAGGTAGTGCACAAAGACCTAGGCAAGTACCTACCTGCCTACTACCTACCTACCTACTTGCCCAACTGGTACCTAACTAGGTACCTCGAGGCAGGGCATCAGCAGTTGCACACACTCAATTATCTTCCAGCTGCGTTGCCTAACCAAGCTGGCCATGCGCCTACCTACCTAGGTATGTACCTTCTGCCTTTTCTGATGCAAGCACCAAGCACCTCTCACCACCTGCCTTGATAGCGTCTCGTTCATGCCCACCTCGTTCCCATTCCGCTTCCAGCCCCGGCTACCCACCTGCCTAGGCAGTGCACACAGCAGGGCAGGCAGTCCATCGGTCAGAGCAATACCCACCCATCAACCTTCTTAGCGTCACCTCTTCCTGTCACCTCCATCACCGCACCACCACTTTCCCACTTTCTCACACACACCTACCCCCCCCCCCCCCCCAACCTCAACCTTGCGCATTCCGCACCCTGTATCTGGGCTACCCGCGCCGCGATACCCCCCTCCTCCGAAGGAAATACCGTGCGACCCCCGACCAACATCCCCAGGTCGCCGCCAAAACCCGCCCGTCGCTGCATCCGACGAACTCTTCGGCTTTTGTAACCCCCCGACGCACTCTTCAAATCCTGCACCCGTACACGTATACACTTCTTCACCGTCAAGGAAGTCTATCCATATCCTCGAGCTAAGGGCCTCCCTTTCCCCCTCTTCTCTGCCGACCTCGACCCGCCGGGCCTACCTTATCACAAAGGAAAACAGAAAGCCCTAGGCTATACGTTGCCGCAATTGCCCCTCGCCCTCTCCTCCGTTTCGCCTGCGTGTTTTTACGTCGACTGCGCATATCACACCAACTATCCTTCAACACCACCGCCGTCACGCCTCTCGAACTACGATCCTCGTGTGGCTCATTCCAGCCCTATCCACATCGCACCGTGCTGAAAGATAGCTTCCTTTCCGCCGGATAACTAGAGCTCACCCCTCGTTCCCCCGTGCCCCGCCACCTCGCTTCTTCGCCCATATCAACATCCACAAGTCCATTTCTTAACCGTCCCCGAGCTGGTCAGCAACCATGGTGGACAGTGACACGAACTCTCCTACGTGGAAGTTCACCCAGTATGTGCCCGCCAGCCTGCTCCATGTCTTCTTTCCATCGTCAAGTTGGCTGTTGCCCCACCTTTGCTTGACCGAGTGCTCACGCGACGCAATAGGTGCTTTGGAGACAAGGGCGACGTGGAGGACATCACTGAAGGTCAGTAATCAACCCTATAGCTACGTCTGCTGCTGCTGCTGCTCCCGCCGCATTGGGCGAGACATCCGTTGCGTGCCCATTTCCAGCTGCGGGTATCTGACATCCTTCTTCTCCAGCTGACATCATCTCGACGGTCGAGTTCGATCACACGGGTAACTATTTGGCGACGGGAGACAAAGGTGGTCGTGTCGTGCTGTTCGAACGGAACGAGACGGTGAGTTGGATCTGCCTTGCCAATCTACGGCGGCCGCATGCTGCACAGCTCTTGCTGATGACCCCGAGCAGAAAAAGACATGCGAGTACAAGTTCCACACGGAGTTTCAGTCCCACGAGCCCGAGTTCGACTACCTGAAGTCTTTGGAGATTGAGGAAAAAATCAACAAGATCAAGTGGTGTCGCCGACAGAATGCATCGCACTACTTGCTCTCAACAAATGACAAGACGATTAAGTTATGGAAGGTCTTTGAGAAGTCGCTCAAGGTCGTCGCCGAGAACAACTTATCGGACGATCTGACCCCCGCGAACCTCGCCGGCGGAGGAGGTGCTCCGAAACAGCCGCCTGCGCATCGCTTCAAGAATGCCGAAGACCTCATCATGCCCCGCCTCACCCATCACGACACTGTTGTCGCCGCCGTGCCCCGCCGAACCTACGCCAATGCCCACGCCTACCACATCAACAGTATATCAGTCAACAGCGATGGCGAGACATTTATCAGCAGCGATGACCTCCGCATCAACTTGTGGAACCTCAACATTCAAGACCAGAGCTTCAACATTGTTGACATCAAACCGGCCAACATGGAGGAGCTGACCGAGGTGATAACTGCCGCCGAATTCCACCCTCTGAGCTGCAATTGGTTCATGTATGCTAGCTCCAAAGGCACCATCAAACTTGCAGACATGCGCCAGAGTGCTTTGTGCGACAGTCACGCAAAGCGTATGTGCTTCATTCCCCCCACCCCCCGTCACTCACAGCCAACGTAGTCTGACACGCTGCAGTCTTCGAACAAGAAGAAGACCCGTCCTCGAGGTCATTCTTCTCCGAAATTATCTCGTCGATCTCGGATGTTCGCTTCTCCTACGACGGCCGCTACATTCTGTCTCGTGACTATCTAACGGTAAAGATTTGGGATATCAACATGGAGCGCCAGCCGGTCAAGACAATTCCTATCCACGAACACCTGCGTCCTCGTCTGTGCGACACGTACGAGAACGACAGCATCTTTGACAAGTTCGAAGTTGTTTTCTCAGGAGACGCCAAGAATGTCATGACTGGCAGCTACAACAACAACTTCATGATCTACCCATCGGATCCGGAGAAAGAAGTCGAGGTAGTGCTTCAGGCCGACAAGTCTGCCTTTAAGGCCAAAAAGGTCGGCGTGCCGACGCCCATTAATTCATCTACCAGCCCCACCGCAACCAATGGCGGCAAGAAGGGAGGTTCTCGTGCTGGTAGCCCTGCTGCCGGAGCTGGCGGTCAGGGCCAACGAATGCGCAAGGAAACTGATGCCGACCAGATTGATTTCAACAAGAAGATCCTGCACATGAGTTGGCATCCATTCGAGGATAGCATTGCGATTGCAGCGACGAACAACGTAAGACCTCCCCGCCCCATACCCATGTGTCTTTCCTGTTGTCCCCAAAGCAACACGAGCTAATGCTTTCATGTCCCCGGCGCAGTTGTTTGTTTTTTCTGCACTATAAAGGCGGCAAAGGACCAAAAAGATGGAGGGTTGGGCTGGGAGGGGACGCTTATAGGCGGCACGCAGCCAGCGCTGCAGGGCTGGATCGTGGCTGTCGGTTTCTAACGAGAAGATGAATTTGGTCAATGGGACTAGCTGTCCACGATTCGCGTCACGGCTGTGGTCGGTTGCCACGATCGCCTCATTGCCAGATTCTGGGATTGGTACTGGAAGGCGACGCCGGCAGAATAAAGGATCCTGCTGGGCACCATGGGCCACATCGGAAAGTGCTTGGGGCCAGGGGGACGAGGGAAGACTGGTGGTGGACGTCATGAAAGAAGCACTACATATAGATGACCCGCCAAACGTAGCACGGTGGGTGATGCCTCCTTGATTTCTACAGCAAAACTGAGGCAATGAGATTCTCGCACTTGGATGATTTGTGTCCATGTGTTGTCAAATGAAGACGCGGCTGGCTCAGAAAGTGACCCCAATGACTAGCTCTTGCTCATCTCCTCTGCTGTCTACCTAGGTCGATGGGAAAAGCCAGATGAGGCGCTTTTGGAAGTTGGCCTGGCGATTGGAGAAGCTGGCGAGGTGGGGTCCACGACTATTAGGTACGCGGTTTGAAGTCAGAATGCCAACGTACCCCTAGATACTGAATAGGTAAGCGTGCGGGCATGGAACATTAATCTTATCAACCCGTCGGACATCGATCCGCGGCGTCGCAGCTTTCCGGCCATCTCGGGGGGGAATTGTTATCTGTATGCACACTTATTAAACTTGAGAAGTGTAGCTTAGGAACACATAGACAGACAGCCTGGCTTGTTTATGTGGGGCAGGAAGTAGCTGCATAACTAGACATCTGGTGTCTCTTCTCCTTCTTCTCCTTATTATTATTATTATTATCATTATTGTTCTTTTATTATTATTATATATATCCCAATATCATCTCGCCAGTGTCACACCCGCGACTTGAGGTTCATTAACAGAGTGCGACACAAGTCGGATTTAGAAGCACACTTGCTTCTTTTGGGCGCTAGGTGGGGTCGCAGCAGCCAGCTTCGGTTGGTCCGCTGTCATTGGCCACCCCGCCGTCTTGGTTGCGCTCAGTCTCCCTGCCCTGAACAGGCCGTACCAATCGCTACCTTTTTACTTTGAACCCCCAAAAAGTTCAATCCTTCCAACAGTACCCCTAGGCTCCGACAGCCTCAATGTCCTCCCTGGCGACCACACGAAGACGCGGCCAGCCGAAAGGCATCTCACCGCTCGCCTCGGAGAAGATGGAAACCACCACTCGAGGCCGCGATGACGAGAAGATCATCACCGACGACTCCAACGGACCCGCCATGAACGGACGCGCTTCGACCGAGAAACCCATGCAAACCGCCGGTCGCATTATCGCAGGCCTCTCTTCCCAATGGATCGCCGTTGGTGTCATGCTAGGCTTGATCTTTGGCGGATGTTGCTCAAACGTTGGTCAACGTAATCTTTGCTCATTATCCAAGTGGCAGATGTGCTGACCTTGCCGTGTCCAGGTATACGCCTTGGAAGCCATCGTCAAGTGAGTGCCAAGCATTGTCTGGGCGTGCCTTATGTTGCTAATCATGCCTTTTCCACAGAGTCGAACCCGCGAGTGGTGCGTTGATTTACCTATTTCGCCTATTTGAGACGGCCTGCTCACCAGCCCCTTGTGTAGGAACTCTCTTGACCTTTGTCCAATTCCTCTTCGTGGCCGTCACTGGATACTCCTCCCAATTTGATCGATCGAGACCTCCGTTTTTTCTACAGAAGAATAAGGTCCCTCTGCGCCGCTGGATCATCAATATTGTATTGTTCTTCAGTATCAACGTGCTGAACAATCACGCCTTCAGCTACGACATCTCAGTCCCCGTTCACATCATCCTCCGCTCTGGTGGGAGCATCACGACAATGATTGCTGGAACTCTTTATGGGAAAAAATACTCCCGTATTCAGATCGTGGCTGTTATCCTCCTGACCTTTGGTGTTATCACCGCTGCTTGGTCGGACGCACAATCCAAGGCAAGTGGCATTGCTCGAGGCGAAATAAGGCGTGCTGACGATAGAAACTACAATAGGACTCTTCAAAGACCGCCGAGAGAAGTGATAGACCCGCCTTTGGAACAGGACTCATCATTCTTTTCGTTGCACAGATTCTTTCCGCTATCATGGGCCTCTACACCGAGGAGACGTACAAAAAATACGGGCCTCAGTGGAGGGAGAACTTGTTCTACTCGCACTTGTTATCTCTGCCACTTTTCCTTCCATTTGCGCCGTCGCTGATTCGTCAATTCCAACGGTTGGCCAACAGCCCGCCATTGTCGCTGCCTGCCTTGGCACATCTTTCCGGTTTTGGCATAGGCGAAACTCCTGGGGGAGAAGCATCTGAACTCCATATCCCAAGCCAGCTTGCCTACCTCGCAACCAATGTTCTTACCCAGTACGCTTGTATCAGAGGTGTCAATCTCCTAGCGGCCGTGTCTTCGGCACTAACCGTTACCATCGTGCTGAATATTCGCAAATTAGTCAGTCTGCTCTTGAGCATATGGCTCTTTGGCAACCGGCTAGCTGTAGGAACGATGGTTGGGGCAATCATCGTCTTTGGTGCGGGTGGGCTATACTCATTAGATTCCCGAGCTAAGACCTCTAGAGTGCAGAAGGGGTCGGGTACGAAATAGAGCTGTAATGCATGCGTAGAGACGCCTTCATCGAGCACAATAGATGAATTACCACAATCCTCACTGACCACTGTGGGAGATTCTGAAAATCGCGTCCCGATCAACCCGCACAACATAGCTGGCTTCTTTTTTTTCATGGTTCATGCTTGAGAGGCTTGACGATACCGCCACACAATGGCTGGTGCATTCGACTCAGATATGCATGAGTGAGCCCTGTATGCGACGTGCTGCCGGTTTATTTCCCTGTTTTACCTAGTGACTACCTACCCAGGTAGGTAGGACCCCGCCGTGACCTACCAGGTACCTGTGTAGGTACGTGGACGGAGGACGGAGCTAACCGCCAATTACCCCTCCTCTTATCCAGTTGACATCCCATACGTATCCTGCTTATATGCGATTAAGCGACACTGCGATAGCGGTAGGCCAAATCGTATCACATAATTCTGCCGCCGTCACTCGCGGATGTTTGCCTTAGTTTTTCTTCTCTTCTTTTTGGGGGAAGAGCTCTACAGCACTATACGGCAGGGTTCAGAGGCTAGATTATCGACATGGCTGGTATGTACCCTTTTGAAGAGTCTTCCCCAAAACCGACGTGGTGGTTTTGTTTCACGCTGGTAAGTTGCTCGTCTTCCCGAAATGCGACTGTCGATCCTACAATGTATCGCCCAGTTTCATACACATGCTGACAGTACATCTCTACTTCAGACACATGAGTTCTTTGAAAAGATCCGACATCCGCCTCAACCTCTCCTAAACGAGGCACCACGTTCTTGCTCCGTGACGTGGACACCGATTCCGAGGGGGAACTGGCCGCCCAAAGCTCCCGAGGTGACACAGGCTCCGAGGGGTCAGAAGAGCAAACCAAGGGCGACGTGCTGCCGTCAGATGTGGACCCTTTGTCCTCCCATGGACAGAACCACGACTTGGCTGGTCTGCAAGATGGCATGCTTCCCCGTGACCTTCCCACGCGGACCGCCTTTTATGACCCTGTTGCGGAGCGCCAGATGAGCCAGACAGACGCCAAACTTTTCTACCAGCGGAGCCAGATCGGCCACCTGAAGACAGGAAGTGGTGTGTGGTCTCAGGGCCACTCCACCCCCCCTCACGGCAGCCCCGTCATTGCCGGCTCCGAGCATCGTGATATCCCCGCCGGACCTCGAGGTCTCGAGTGCTCTATGGATTCGTCCCCATTGGCCAAAGAAAGGGCCATATCCAAGGGCAAGGCCGCGGTATACGAGGACGCGATGCTGCCAGAACCGACTCAACAGCGGTTTGGCCAAACCACCGACTTGGAGGGCTTTCTGCCTCCTCGGCACCATCACTTTCGAGACGGCCCCGAACCGCTTGTGAATCGTGGTCCGGCTACTGACGTGGGCTTGGATCACAATATTAGTCCTAATGTCCGCATCCCGAATCATCCTGCCGCCCTCGGTGTCGCCGCCTTCTCGGATACGGACCCACACATCACGGCTGAGCTCAGCGCCATTTCCAAAAATATTCAGAGCATTATGGACCTCCGTGAGAGGTACGTGGGGCTTTCGCTTCAGGGGCCGGACGACAATCCTCGCGACGATCCGTCCTGGTCAATTTACCCACCTCCGCCCGAGCCAGCCTGGGGAGCTGAGCACGCTAGAGCCGTCGCCTCTGCCGAGCACCACGTCAGCACATCCAACAGCCTGGCCGGTAGCATGGTGTTGCCTCCCGGCGCTGATGACGTCGCGGGTCGTCAAGTTCCTGGCCCTGAGTCGAAGCCAACGACCAAGAAGCGAAAGCCTGGCCAAGACATTGGCGAGGACTTTGATATGGACGATCTCCTACCCCTCCCCTCGGCCGACAATATGAGGTTCAAGCTAGACGACAGCGGCGTGTACCAAGTCTTTGAGGATGAAGTGGCCGAGGCCAACGGGACCCCTGTTGTTCTGGTCCCCACTATCCGGGAATTTTACATGGATCTGGACCAGATCCTTAGTATTTCCTCGGATGGGCCTAGCAAGAGCTTTGCTTTCCGTCGCCTTCAGTACCTCGAGGGCAAGTTCAACCTGTACGCGCTTCTCAACGAGTATCAGGAGACGGCGGACAGCAAGAAGGTTCCCCACAGAGACTTTTACAATGTGCGCAAAGTCGACACCCACGTTCACCACTCTGCCTGCATGAACCAGAAACATCTGCTGCGTTTCATCAAGAGCAAGATGAAGAAGTGCCCCGATGAGGTTGTCCTTTACCGCGACGATCGCCATCTTACTCTAGCAGAGGTCTTCCAAAGTATCAATCTCACTGCGTACGACCTTTCCATTGACACCTTGGATATGCATGTAAGTCTGCCCCTCGAGGCAACAGTCCGATGTAGAGCCTGTAAATGCAAGTGCTAATGCAACTCCAAAGGCGCACACCGATTCATTTCACAGATTCGATAAGTTTAACCTCAAGTATAACCCCATTGGCGAGTCTCGTCTTCGAACAATCTTTCTCAAGACGGACAACTTCATCAACGGACGGTACTTGGCCGAAATCACCAAGGAGGTCATTGCCGATCTCGAGTCAAGCAAGTACCAGATGGTGGAATGGCGGATTTCCATCTACGGTAAATCGCTCGACGAGTGGGACAAGCTCGCCGCCTGGGTCGTGGACAACAAGCTCTTCTCTCACAATGTTCGCTGGTTAATTCAGATCCCGCGCTTGTACGATGTATACAAGGCGAGCGGTCTCATGGACACATTTGAGCAAGTTGTGAAGAACGTCTTCGAGCCCCTATTCGAGGTGTCAAGGGACCCTTCGAGCCACCCGAAGCTTCACATCTTCTTACAGAGGGTTATTGGTTTCGATAGCGTCGACGACGAGAGCAAGGTGGAACGACGCCTATTCAAAAAGTTCCCAGTTCCCAAGGTGTGGGACTCGAAGCAAAACCCTCCATACAGTTACTGGATTTACTATTTGTTCGCCAACATGTCGTCGCTCAATGCGCTAAGAAAACGCCGGGGGTTTAACACATTCGTGATGCGGCCGCACTGTGGTGAAGCCGGTGACAGTGAGCATCTTGCCGTGGCTCTCCTCTGTTGCCACAGCATTAGCCACGGCCTGCTGCTGCGCAAGGTTCCGCTCTTGCAATACATCTTCTACCTGGAACAGATCGGCATTGCCATGTCGCCATTGAGCAACAACGCTTTGTTTCTCGCGTACGAGAGAAACCCGTTCTACCAATACTTCCGCCGCGGTCTGAACGTGTCTCTTTCAACAGATGATCCGCTGCAGTTTGCTTTTACCAAAGAGCCACTCATGGAAGAGTACGCTGTGGCCGCTCAGATCTACAAGCTGAGTCCGGTGGATATGTGCGAACTTGCAAAGAATTCTGTCAAGCAGAGCGGATTCGAGAGTGCAATCAAACAACAGTGGTTGGGGCCCAACTACAAGCTTCCCGGCAAAGCAGGCAATGCTATGGTGAAGACGAACGTCCCAGACCGCCGAGAAGAGTTCAGATACCAAACCCTAAGGGAGGAGCGCGACATGTAAGTCCCAAGGCAGACACGTAAAAATCAAGTATAAACATGCTGACGTAGATTACAGGCTTTACAAGTACATTGCCTATGGTGCCAAGGGGTCTGCTGATTCCACCGTTACCGCTGACCAACAGAGCGTGGCTCAAAGCATCATTGGCGGACACCAGCCGGCGGTGCACCGCGAACACACTAATATTGGTAGTGAGCCCGCTGCTGCTGCTGCTGCTGCTATCTCTGCTGCCTCTGATCAACGAAAGGAAAAGGCGGCCTGGGCAGGCAATGTCGGCAACGTGGCGGTTCTCGAGAACGATGTGGTGACTTCTCCTGCCAGTCTTGCACCGTCCATAGAAGGCGCATGGCCGGCTGATGTCCACACATCAGGCCAAGACCCCAAGCTGTTTCCTGGGGTCTTCAGCCGAGGCCAGACGGGCAGCTCCCAGTGAGAACAATGGATTTGGATGGTATATCGCGAATGCTTAGGGACAGGACATAGGTAATGGGACAGGTGACAGGTGGGTACATTGGATCGGAGTGTCGTGATACCTCTATAGTTGCAGCATGACGTAGGCAGAACTTGTGGACTTAACCCTACTAGGCCATAGGCTGTATGGCTGTTGGATACTTCGTCGATTTGTGTCGGCGACTCGGGCGATTGAAGTAATGCAGCCAGCTTCCAGGTATATTACGAAGGATACCTAAGTGCCCAGTTGGGAGTTGAGGTCCCCACAGAATCGCCTTGTCTCTTGGTTCAGCAGCTGGTTGCGGGGACGAAAACAGAGAAAGTACCTCGACCGCAGATTGTGGCTGCTGCGCTACTTTGAACAACTCCGTCATGTGTTAGTAGGTACTCCGTACATGGCTTGCATTGCAGATTCGTCACTTCCATGGAAAGGGTCTTGTTGATTTATTTTATGCAAGTACCTACCACCATGCTGGCAGTTCAGCCACTGGCCCACTGTATCCTTAGCGGACTGTAAAGCGTCAGCCCAGCCCAGCCCAACCCGGCTAGCACTAAGTAATCAAGTTCCTCTTCATTGTCACTTTTCTCCACAGGCTCCGACCCAGTCTAATCGGGTTCCCCCTGGGCCCAACCCAGCTTCTCCGACTCCAACTGCACCACGATCAACCACGGCCACGACCGCTTCTCTACCACTCGCCATCGGCCAAGACGTAACAATAATGCCTTACGGATAGCCGCACTTCGACACGCCACACACACACACACACACACACACACACACACTTCCACTATCGAATCCGACACAACAGACACCTTGCTTTACTTGCTTCGAGCGCAAACCTGCATTCGTCTTTTCATCTCTCTTGTCTCGGACCACCTTCCTCCCCAGGTATTCGCACAACGTTTACGGATTCATCATCACCCAAGGACCCCCCGTGGCACAGCACGACCTGCTTATCTTTGCCGCCGCAACCTTGCTCTGTTCAGCGTTGTCATTCTTCAAGCACCGACAGGCGTTTGCGGTAGCGACATCCGATCTTGTACATACAGATCTGCCGCGTATTTGCTGCCACATCTTACGACTTGTAAGCTATTCCGCCACTCGTCGCGCATTGTGATTCTTCCGTCGCCCTCACACCATCTTTTTTGCGATTCTCTGCTCTTCGCCCTTCCTTTCTGCGCTTTCTACTCTGTGTCTTGCCGTTCGTCATCGTCCGGCCGGCGGAGGTCCACGCCAACTAGCATCGCCTCGCCTCCATCTCGCACCCCACTGTGTCCAGCCCTTTTCCCACCCCTCTCCGTCTACCCTTGCTTGACGTGTCACTCGATGACGAGACACATTTCTCTTACAATACAATAGCTAACCAATATATGTTTGCTTCCAGGAACATCTCCAACCCCAAGTTATCTAGTTCAAGCGAGTTCCCACAATCCGCCCGTTTCCGGGGCCGTCGGCAGCGAACAGCGAGCCCGTTGGAGAGGGATTGACTGTCCCGTGTTTGCTGGCGAACAGTTGTCTGCGTACCCACAACTCTAATCCATGATCCGCGGCCTTTGTCCATCTAGCAACGCCCACCATCCTTCAACCTACGCATCAAAAGCAGGCCGCTCGAACTTTCATCAATATGGGTTTCTTGGGAGTCTGCAAAGCCGTATACGACTACGTTCCGCAAGCAGAGGGCGAGCTCGCCATCAGTGACGGAGATGTCCTCTATGTGCTTGAAAAGAATGCCGAAGATGACTGGTGGAAAGCCAAGAAGAAAGCCAGTGCTGACGACGAAGAAGAGCCAGAGGGGCTCGTCCCCAATAACTACGTTCAAGAGGTAGGCACGTTGGATTTTCTTCGTACCGTCCATATCGCGTCATGTTTCTGATCCTGGTTTTTCTTCTTCTTCATATTAGGCGCAACCCGTCGGAAAGGCACGCGCACTGTTCGAATACACCCGACAGACCGATGAGGAGCTTTCCTTTCCTGAAGATGCTGTCCTCGACGTATACGACACGTCGGACCCTGATTGGATTCTGGTTGGCCTAGATGGCGATTTTGGCTTCGTTCCAGCCAACTACATTGAGATGGCCGAAGCCGAAGAGTCCGAGGCTCTATCCTCGCCTCCCCCGACGCTGCCGTCTCGCGCCATTTCTGCCGCCACCGACGCAGACAACTATTCCGAAATGCCGGAGCCTGCTTACTCACCTGCCAGCTCCCAGACCAACAACCCTGCGACGGCCCTCGCAGGCGTCATGGCCAGCCGCTCTGCCCCTCCTCCACGCGTTGCGACCCCTCCGATATCACCACAGTCTCCTGCCTCGGAACCGTCGGATGACGAGTCAATCAGAAGCCCAGCTCTTCCGACGAGACCAGTTTCTCAGGCTGCGCCCACGCGTATTCAATCCCAGAGGTCAATCGACACCCACCTATACGATAGCTCGGAAGTAATCGAAGAACCACCCTACCGTGCCCCTGGCGGCTTCCATATGTACAACATCAACGAGATGGTGTCCGTAATGGGCAAGCGCAAGAAGATGCCTACTACTCTCGGTATTAACTTGGCAACGGGAAACATCCTGATCGCCCCTGAACGTGCGTCAGACGGTCCGTCGCAGGAATGGACTGCAGATAAAATGACACACTACTCTCGAGAGGGAAAACACGTCTTCATGGAGCTTGTGAGGCCGAGCAAGAGTGTAGATTTTCACGCTGGCGCCAAAGATACGGCTGAAGAGATTGTAGGCGCACTGGGTGAGCTAGCGGGGGCTGTCAAGGCTGAGGGGCTCCGCGAGGTCATCTTGGCAGGCTCCGGAAAGACCCAGAAGAAGGGCCAAGTGCTCTATGACTTCATGGCTCAGGGGGATGACGAGGTGACTGTTGCCGTCGGTGACGATGTCATAATCATTGACGACTCCAAAAGCGAAGAATGGTGGCAAGTCCGACGTGTCAAGAACGGAAAGGAGGGTGTTGTTCCAAGCAGTTACATTGAGGTTACAGGCTCTATCGCCCCACCCCCGAGCAGTACCGGCTTGAATGCAGCGAGGTCGACGGTCGAACAAAACCGGCTGGAAGAAATCAGATTGACAAAAGAGGCTGTCAAGGCGGCTCAGCGAGACAGCTCACAGCAGGTAGGGCCGGGAATGCCTCTACCGAAGCGAGGCAGTAGTCTTATGGCAAGAGAATCTGGTAATAACTATGGGCAGCGGAGCAAACAAGAAAACGGACGTGGCGAAAGCGGCAACCAAGGCCGGTCTGGTAAATCCAGTAAGACCACATGCTACGGCCCGTGTTTGGTTTGCTCCTTTCGCTGACATTTTGCCTTACAGAGCCGGATCCCGCCAAAGTACGCACCTGGACGGACCGTTCGAAGTCATTCAGCGTCGATGCGCAATTCCTGGGACTAAAAGACGGCAAAATCAACTTGCACAAGATGAACGGTGTCAAGATCGCAGTTCCCGTTGCCAAGATGTCAGTCGAGGACCTTGAATACGTCGAGCGTGTCACAGGTATTTCTTTGGATGAGGACAAGCCGCTGTCCAACGTCAAGAAGGCCAGAGCCTCCCAAGCCAGTGCAGCAAGGGAGCCGCCCCCTGTCGGTCTTGGCGCTTCCGTCGGACAGCCGCAGAAGCCCGAGTACGACTGGTTTCAGTTCTTCCTTTCTTGCGACGTTGCTGTTGGGTTGTGCGAGCGGTACGCCCAGGCTTTTGCCAAGGATTCAATGGATGAAAGCGTTCTCCCGGATGTCGACGCCTCGGTGCTTCGCAACTTGGGTCTGCGTGAGGGAGACGTCCTCAAGGTGATGCGAACTTTGGATCAGAAGTTCGGCAGGACCAAAAATGGCGCTGATAAAACTAATGGCGAAGGCGACGGCGCGTCTGGTGGTCTCTTCTCCGGTCCAGGCGGTGCCCTACGAAATAATACGAGAAAGGGCAGACCGGCGCCCGCGGTTCAAACAAGTGACGTCGTTGATCCCAAGGCATTTACTGCGAAGGGCGTTGGCTCCGGCGACGACGTTGACACAAAGTCACCCGTATCGGCCTCGACAACTCCTGCGACGGCTAAAACAAGCAATGGCTTTGACGACGATGCATGGGACGTAAAGCCTTCGAAGCAGCCTCAAGAGCCACCACGTCGTGCGGCTACATCTGCACCTGCACCTGTGCAACAACCTGCCCAGCCTGCGGCACAGCCAGCGCCGGCTGCACAAGTGCCAACTCTCACCGGCTCTATGCAGGATTTGTCGCTCTTGACAAAACCTTTAGAGCCGCAGCGGACAGCTCAGCCGTCAGGGTCAAGCCCGGCCATCAGCCAACCGCCGGCGCAAGCACCCCAGCCCACGGGGGCTACACCATCATTCTTTGATACGATCCGGCCGAACCCTACCGGTATGCAGACACCACAGCAAGCGATGCAAAGGCAACGACCGGCTCCGCCGCAAACCGCTCCAGGTCCCGGTTCTCTAATGCCCCCTCCCCCAGCGAGGCCTTTGTCAGCGCCCCAGTCTGCCCAGCCGAGTGCATTTGCGCCTCCGCCCTTGATGCCTCAGATGACTGGCATGTCCCCTCAAGCATTTCAGACGCAAGTCGCACCCCCAGGCCAGAGCTTGAACGATATCAACCAGGCGCGTTTCCAGCAACAGTACACCATGCAGCAGCAGATACCCCAACAGCAGATGAACCCTTACCCTGTCCCCCAGCAACAACCGGTTCCTGGGGTCATGGGATTCAACCCTGGCATGCAGCAAACGGGCGGCCAGTTCATGCCGCAAATGCAGCCAATGATGACAGGCGCTCCTGTGCAAAGTCCTTTCGCAGATCCCCAGCGACAAAGCCAATTCCCCCCAATGCAGGCACAGCATACGGGCTTTCAGTTTGGTGCAGTACATGGCTTCAATTCTCAGCCAACTGGTAGTGTCAACTCCTTCTTGCCTCCCGCCCTGGAGCCGCAAAGAACCGGCATGCCTGGATTCCAGCCTCAGCAAACCGGAATGGGCGGCTTCAATAACATGAGTGGCGCTGGCTCCATGCAGCCTGCAGTCCAGCCTTTGCAGCCGCAGAAGACAGGTCCTCCCCCTCCGGTCCGATTTGGCGTCACAGGAGATACGAAGAAGTTGATGCCGCAGGCAACAGGCCGGCGGGCCAATCTCTCTCAAGCAAGTAAGTCAACAGCGTCACGCACACCATGATCAAAATTGCTAGAGACTCGGCTGACAATGGTATAAAGCCCCTAACAATCCATTCGGTTTCTGATTGTACATGTTTTCCACGACCTAGATGGCTCACATGCTCCGAGTGGGAGCGAGCAAACTTCTTGCTGCGTCTTTCTACTTTCCTGGATATTCCAGCATAGCATGCATATGCGTACTGCGGACACGCTCGCCGCCGCCATAACCAGTCTACACGCATTAGATGTACTTAATATCATTCCTTTCTATGTTGCAGCCGATGCATTCTACGTGGGACCTCACAAGAAGACGACCCTTGCTTGAACCCTGATGCAAAAGTAGAACCGGCCTGCTGTGCCTCCCGATTCACACAGTACACAGTGCTGCTTCAGGTGGGAATAGGGATAAATACGTACCTACCTAGGCAAGGGTATATCAGGCATGACGAATAGTCGTCTTGTTGCCTCACCGGCGCAGACATAATTTACAGACCAACCAGAGAAGGTGTTCTTTATCGTGGCGTTTATCCAAGGGACCGACCCAATGGCCTTGTGGCTAAAGACTTGCAGTAGATGCTCAATTAAGTTGATACATGGTGTATTTAAAGAGTGAGGCACGGCAATTTCCAACGTAAGCGCATGCGCTCCCGGTGTATTAACGCATATCCCTTAGTGACTCACGGTACGGCATGCAGAAGGAAACGGCATGATGCAGCCATGAAAGACGAACCTGCGGAACATCGCAACCGCAAGCATGTGCAAATCTATCGAGTATATGAAATTCCGAGCCGCAAGGCAAGAAAATGGAGTATTGTACAGATATTCTGTTGATGAAACCCTTCTGTCCCCAATTACTCGTCATAACCATTCGCTTTTCCCGAGTGGCTATGTTGTCCAAAAACAAGCGCACACCTTCGAGTCAAGCTCAACTAAGGCGGCGTGGTTAGAGGCCGAACGCCCGGATCGTCCTACTGAGCTTTACGTCGATGAACAGTGGCTTGCCCGGGTCGCGCGGTGACTTTCATGGGCGAGGACTCGGTTTGAGCGGCCTTGTCTGTCAGCTTCGCCGGCTGGAACCTCTTGCGAACCGCACGAATCATCATGATGAACCAGTAAAAGTTGAGACTGTTAAGGGTCAGGTTACTGATGAGATACGTCACTGCCAACCAAATCGGAACCGTCGATGCCTCTGTCGCAAATTTCATTACGCCTGTCGGGGCAAGAATAGCGCCCGTTTCGGGAGACACCCCCTTGGGTAAGACAGGGTGGGCATTAATGGCAGCGTAAATGTCGGAAAACACATTTACCGACTGGTATGTTCCGTAGACTAGACGGCAGGAAAAGAAGGTAAAAAGGAGCATCAAGCCGTTGTAGAGTTGCGCGCGAGACCCGGTCATTCCTAGCTTGTCGAAAAACCAGTGGATATTGAGGAAGGGTGTTGATAACTCCCAGAGGATGAAGACGCAGCCGTAGTAGTTGACAAAAGGTCGCTGGAGAACCGCGGTCAGAGGGGAGTCAAGGCTAGGGGGGGTAAAAACGGGGTAGACTTACGAACCCAAGCGAGTAGACGAAGAGGGCGCTGATGGCGTGGGCTAATGTGCCAAATCCAAAGACGTCCATGTTGCAGCTGGTTACAACCAGGTCCCAGAGGAAATAGCCAGCAGCAAGGCCTTGAATCATACCAGCGGCGCCGGTGTAACCCCATATACGACCTTGCCAGTCCATCTGGCTGCGCTCTTCGTCAACGAACATCACCCAGATGGCCAGTGCATTGATGAGCGTGCTCTGGACAAGAGAGACGACGTGGGCGTCCCAGTTGATCCGTCTTTTCCTGGGGAGGTCGAGATATTTGCGGCCAACAATCAATCGGGATAGCAGTGGCGATACCGGATAGTAGATGACAGAGTACAGCAAGGCCGCGGCAAAGACCTCGTGCACATGTATCGGTAGGGTTGGGAGAGAGAAGTAGTCGGCCAAGGGCTGTGTTGCCTTGACGAGCCATGGTAGCGGCTCAATAAAGAAAGGGTCTTTCATGCTACGCTATCGCTCTCGTGTTGCTTTCGTTTAGATCGTGGAGTCAGAAAAGCGGCTCACAGACGGGTGAAAGAGGTCGAAGGCAGGCAGGCGCACAGGGTGCTCGTGGGATGAGTGCAGGAACTTGATCCCTTTTCAATGGGCGTTGATTGGGACGCAGAACGCCTCGTCACTGGGTCATCTGAGACCGTCGGTCTACTGAATCCCTAAAAGCAGATGAGGCTGGACTGAGAAGGCGTGTCAAGTGTCTGGAGGTCTCGTGAGGTAGGGAAGGAGTGGGAAAAGAGTAGAGAGGTAAGATCACCTCGGCGCGGGGAGGATTGTTGGGGGAGCTAAGCTTGATGGAGGAGGACCCTTGGAGACGTTCGTGGTGGGGCTTCGGATACGTACCTACTACCTACCTATGTAGTGGATTCCCAGTTATCCATCCATCCTACATACTCCGTACAAAGTACCTATTACCTACCTGGCACTCCATGACCAGGCGTCGTGTCAAGCAGTTCTCGGGTACATTAGCGACCCCAGCTTGTGTCACTGCCTGCATCAGCTGGGTCGAGTCGGTAACTGGGGACTTTAGCGAGTGTTTCCGGTTTCCTACACGGGAGCAGCTATGACACGGCGTAAGACGCGGGAGCAAGACCACTAGGTAACCCTGTGATGGCGTCAGATGGGCTTGACATGGGAACAGAAAGAAGGAATGTGGGGAAAGGGTTCTAGCCATGGAGAGGCGAGTGCGAATATCCAGTCTGTCGGCATGTGGCCTCGACTGCATTCTGAACAACATGCTCTGGTTTGCATGACAGATAAAATACCGCCATGCGTCAAGCAATAACCCAGTTATGGCATGTGCGTGCGGAGATAATGCGAGGCACAGAATGTATTCGATCCTAAGACGTACACCAGCCCCCGTTTTATCAATATCATTCTTATTCGCATACACACCCCACCGACCTTTCCAGGCGCCTTTGGAGCTGGCGATTGTGTGTCCATGATGACCACCTACCTACCTACCTCACTCACCTTCTTCAGTGAACTCGAATACCCAACGGCGACGTCGCCCAGCCCACAACCCTATCACAGCCTCCAAATGTGAATACCAAGCATCGGCAAGTGCAACCATGGCTGATCTTCTTCTTGAGCTGCTCGACACGCGGCAACCTCCCAGAGCAGAGACCAATCCGGCATTGCGGTCAACCAAGCTAGCTTATCTGTCTCATCTCGCGGACCAAAGTCCAGCAGCCCTGACATCGACAGAGCCTCAATCCCTGGTTCAGTCTTCACAATCGCTCCTTCTCTCACTTCAAGATGTCTCGAAGCGCTCCCACAAGTCCATCATCGACTCGGCCTCCCATCATGCTTGTCTGACCCGCGCTTTACCTACTTTGGTCGCGGATACTACGGACCTACGCAATGCAATTCCCAAGCTTGACTCGGAGGCGTTGCGCTTTTCCACCACCTACAGCAAGACTAGCGATAATGAGGACTTGGCAGAAAGAAAGCGTGCTCTGTTGCTACTCCGCAACGTCGAGCGCCTTGTTGACGTTCTTGAACTTCCAACCCTCCTTTCATCAGCCATCAACACTGTCCCTGCCAACTACGCCTCGGCCCTTGATCTCAATGCCCACATCCGTAGGCTCCATGGCCTGTATCCAGATTCACCGCTGGTTGATCTGGTTTCCCGCCAGGCCGATGATGCCATCGTCAAAATGACGGCCGACCTTATCTCCGCCCTCAGGTCTCCTGGGCTCAAGTTGGCTGCATCGCTACGCACCGTCAGCTGGCTCAGAAGAGTACTGCCTGATTTACCCTCGATGAGCTCCTCAAGTCGCGAGTCCCAGGAGCACACACTGTCTCTACTATTCCTTTGCTGTCGTGTGGCGACCTTGGACGCCACTCTGGGAGCCCTGCAACCCCTCCGCGAACTGGCCGATGAGGAGCGGCACAGGCAACAAGGCCCTAACAACCAGTCCTGGTCCGGCGGGCAGCAGACAGAAAAGTACCTCAAACGCTATGTTGAAATCTTTCGTGAACAGAGTTTCGGGGTCGTTTCTATGTTTAGGAGCATCTTCCCCGATACAAGCCATCAGACTAGCCGATCCCATGCCGACGCCAAGGATCCTCTGCAACCCTTACCATCGACGTTGTCAACTTTCCCGCTTCACCTCGTCGAGATGCTACTCGAGACCTTGGGGAAATATCTCCCTACTATCCGAGATCAGGCAGCACGAGATAGCATTCTCACACAAGTATTGTATTGCTCAGGAAGCTTGGGCAGGCTTGGGGGCGATTTTGGCATGCTGCTAGCTGGGCTTGGCGACGAAGGCGAGGGAGTGACGAAACAGTCTGAATGGGTTGATATAGTCAAGCGGCACCGATTACTGTCGGGGCGTCTTGAGTCGGTCATTGGTGACTACAAGACAGCCGGGGTCAAAGACGGGTGAGGAAGAAACAATGATGCCAACTCTCGGTGCCATTCTTTCCGGTGTGGGCTCAAGGACATAATGTATGGCTTGTCTATTGACTGTCACCCCGAAAGAGACATGAAAATAAAAAAAAGGCCGGGAATAACTAGCCGCGCTGCGAAAACAGAAGGACGATAGCTGGAGAGGGAGCTGTCCCACTCTAGCATCGCGCATGAGCTATGCAATCGTGGCCAAAGATACTCTCGCCATTATATTATCTTTGATTGACGAGGAGAAGAGTGCAGATGCTGCATTATGGTGACCAGGAAATTGGCTGATGGCAGCATTTCAGTAAATGCGATTCGGACAAGCCCGGATTCAATTGGTAGGATAGAAGCATAATATGGCTATACCAGGTACAACTTACCTCCACTTCGAGCTCCGTTACGTACAAGTCCCCAACCACTTTGCAATTGCCAGCTGTTTTGGCTCGTGAATGAACACTCACTACTAATATACCCACCCTATGGTTATCCTATTAAAGTCATCATGATTTCGCGATCCCCCTTCAGGCATTTTGTACGTATCATCGCAACGACACCGAGAACATCCTCTACACGCTCCGAAATCTCATCACAGAGACATAATGGCTCCGATTTGCGACACTCATCTCCACACCTAAGCCCGCTCACAGACTGCGCGCTTCTTTTTTTTTTCTCTTCTTCTTTGATTAGTCTTGCCCGGTACTCTTGACGGTACGACAGACTTCACCTACGGTCCAATGTCTCAACGCACAACCTCTGGCCAGACAAAGTCATGTAAGTGATACAGTCGTACGCCAGTAGGATCAGCCCGAGAATCCGGATGATTGTGGCACTCTGGTGCCTTATATATATGCATTATTTTCTTTGCCATTACCATCATCGTTGCGGCTGCTCAAGCCATCACACCCTTGCCGTTATCCAAGCTGATTCGTTCGTCTCATATCTCCAGCTCGGCACTTCATTGCTGGGCTTGGCTCTGGCATTGCGTCGGCGGTGCTTCTCCAACCGCTTGACCTGCTGAAAACGCGTGTGCAGCAATCGGGTCACCGATCCCTGACATCATATCTCAAAGATGTCGCCGCCGCCCCGAACAAGATCCAGACACTTTGGCGCGGCACAGTTCCGTCGGCCCTCAGGACTGGTTTCGGCTCAGCTCTCTACTTCACATCCCTCAACTCCATCCGCCAACATGTCGCCCGATCACGCCTCTTGGGCCAGGCCACGGCTAGCCAGACCGCCCACTCATCTTCATTGCCGACGCTCACCCCGACGTCTAACCTCGTGGCCGGTGCCGTTGCCCGAACGTTTGCAGGCTTCGTCTTGATGCCACTAACCATCATCAAAGTTCGATACGAGTCAAACCTGTATTCCTACAAGTCTCTTCTCAACGCATCATCCGACATATACAGAAAGAACGGCCCGCGAGGCTTCTTTGCCGGCTTCGGCGCTACGGCTGTTCGCGATGCACCGTATGCAGGCATGTATGTGTTGTTCTATGAGCTGCTTAAGAAGCGGCTCAGCGGGCTGTCTCTTGGCAAAGGGGAGCAGAACTCATCGCACCCCATTGCGATCAAAACATCACATGCGACTTTGGTAAACTTCAGCTCCGCCATCATGGCCGGGGCCGCTTGCTCTGTCGTATCAAATCCGTTCGACGCCATTAAGACGAGGATCCAGTTGCAGCCAACCATTTACCGGAACATGTATCAGGCTTGCCAAAAGATGGTCACGGAAGAGGGTGTGCGTTCACTCCTGGACGGGGTAGCTCTGCGAATGAGCAGGAAAGCAATGAGCTCGGCCTTGGCCTGGACTGTGTATGAAGAATTAATTCGACGAGCTGAGCGTACTTGGTCCTCCGAAATGACAACGACCGGAGCAGCGTCATAGCACCGAGCTTACACAAACCAGACAAACAATCTCGCCTCATCCAATTACAAAATAAGCATCATGTTGCAAATATCCGACCCGCCATTCCTGGTATAATCCAACTTCATCGAGCACCCCTGAACGGGCGGTACCCGGTGTTCTATCATGCCCCTCCACCATGCGAGCGAAGCCAGGCGATCACATTTGACACGGTCGTATTGTCTCAATCCATTCACATATATCACGCCGGTTTGGCGCCCGCAAGGTACATGAGGAGTGCTGGCGACTTGCTTCGCTTACGGTCATTCTTCTTTCTGACCCATTCAAACTCGGGCTGGTGCCTGTGTGACTTCTTGTCCTCGATCTCAAGAACCAGCTTAGATGAGCGCTTCTCGCGGATTGATCTTGTATGCCTCCATAGGGTGTCTTGTTCCCATTCTGGAACCCAGCGTTTGATAAGCACGTAGTCGGGATCCTGGGCCGCATCGAATTAGCAACTACTGACTGGAAGCAATGGTAGGGAAATATTTGCATACGACATCCAGCTCCCACTCGACATGGTATGTTCTCAACGTCTCGATTGACAAATGTTTCCGGGCCATGCGCGTATAGGTCGGGCGGCTGCCCGCAACCAGATCAGTGTTGGCGGGGTTCGGGTTTGGTGTATGTGAGTGAAGCTCGGGGATCTTCTCCTTCTTGAGAATGGCAGCGATGGCTTTTTCGTCAAGACCTGACTTGATGAGATCTTCCTGAAGCCGTCTTTGGTACTCCTTTTCGCGCTCCTCTTTTTCCCTCTTCTCCTTGGCCAAACGGTCCAACTCCTTTCGGCGTTCTTCCTGCAGCCTTCTCTGGAATTCCTTTTCACGCTCCTCCTCCTCTTTCTTCTGCTGGGCGAGGCGCTCCTGCTCCTTCCTCTTGTAACGCTCCACGGCATCGGCGGCCTCCTTCTCTTGCTTCTTGGCCAGCTCTGCTAGACGCATTTCCTCCTGGTACTTTTCCAGTTCAATCTGTGTCTTGAAGCGTTTTTCCTCGGCGGCGCGGGCCTCGCGACTTCGAATATCTTCTAGGTCGCGCTTTGCGCGCTGGAGCTCAGCCTCTTCGCGATACTCCTTTTGAATCCTTCGTTCCTCCTTCTCACGTGCTTGGGTGATCCTCAGTTCAGCCAGCTCCTGCCGAGCCCTTTCCGCCTCATATTCCTCTCTAGTCATGTACGAAGACGATGGCGACCGGGAGCGGGGGAGTGACCACGCGAATGAGAACGGTGACGAGGGTGGTAGGCCTGCATGTGTCGGTCATCCTCTTCATCCGAGTGTTCGTTATAGATGCGGTTGTTGATGATGACAGGAGGCGGGGCTGGCGCTGATGCCGAAGGCGCGCTACTTGGAGGAGAAGAACGACGCTCGCCTGAGCGTTCTCTTGACCGAGTGCGAGTAGTAATGACTGTGCGCTCTGGGGCTAGGAAGGCGGGTTGCTGAGGAGCTGAGGCATAGTAACTTCTGGGCCTCGACCTCGCCTCAACATAGTGAACAGGCCCAGGCGACGGCGCTCGACGCCTTGAGAATTGGATGTCGATGTCATCCGAGTCCGAGTAGTAACTACTCATTGTGAAGGAGGGGAAGTAGTAGTACGACAGGTTTCGTAAGGTGTGGAATGATGACTGTCACAAGCGTCTCGAGTCGCCAGCCGTCAAAAGTGATGCTCGGGAGGTTGACCTCTTCACAGAATAGGCGCAACAAGTGGTACAAACAACGAAATGCTGCAATGGTAACGCAAAAGAGAGGGGATGGAAGGAGGCGTTGAGGAGTGGGAGGGTGAGATCAGGTGGCCCTTTATGCTTTCCCTAGGTAAGTAGATTAGGGCACAAGACGACAGGGGATGGGAGAGGAGGGCGGTAAGATGGTGTCTAGCGCACGACATATGGCAGTCGGAATACAGATAGAGGAATGGTCCGACATGCACATTTGCATGCGAGAGGGGGCAGGGGAGGGAACCAAGGAGGGGGGGCATTGCTTTAGTTCGGAACGAGGAGAGAAACGGTTTAGAAGGGGTGCGCCTCTGGTGTACAAACGGCCTTGATGAAGTGGCTGGCGATCGAAGTGTCAAAGAACAAACTTGACTGATACCAAGCCGTCAATCGTTGCACTTCCTGGAAATGAATACGGCATCAATGGTCTTGAACCCCGAGACTCTGAGCGACAGACGGGAGGAACCATCATCACCGCCCATGTTCGCGGGGAAGGACGCTGACGCCCGTTGTAGCGAGAGTCGGTTTACGTGTGTTGCCGGTCTGAGGCACGTCTTGTACTGAAGGAAGGCGGGTCAGTCAGCATCGGTTAAGTACGTCCTAGGCAAAGGATTAGCAGGTAATTCGTCGGTTCATCCATCAACCTCACGTTCGGGGTTTTGTCTTTTTGCTCCCGCCTGCCTCGTCGGGTGTTTATCAGCCCCCCCCCCCCCCTCCTGTCCTATCCCACCACCCCCTCCTCTTATTGACCGGATTTGGCTTAGTTCTCTACCGTAGACGCTCGTAGGGCTGCACGATGCTGACAAAGTGGGCCTTGGTAACCAGGTTATGGTACCACTGGCTTGAGCTTTCACTCTCAGTTGGGGGCCGGAACGCTCTGTCCCACTTTTTCCGAAGTCGGTGCTCGACGCGACTGGACAAATGGGATGGCAGTGTCAAATGGGACCAACAGCCACCGCTGGCAGTATCTTCAGCTGATCAGGCAGCCATTTTCCGAGCAAGCAATGCCACCCTACACAATTTTACTACTACCTAGGTAGGTAGACTGGTCTTAAGTCAAGATAATATTTGTGTCTGCCTGCGTCACTATACAAGGGAGATTACCAGGGGTGAGGCCGCCGCTTAGGTCTAATGTTCAATTCCTACAGGCACATGTATATCCCGCGAGGCCTTAGACAGCAGCACCGTACTAGCTGTGGTCGGCTGGGGCTGTTGTTGCTGCTGCCCTTGGTTCAGGAGTGCCAGGTACCTTGGGTTCTGGGTCCTCTGCTGCCTTGCTCACAGCCCCTCCATTCCCATCACCCGATTCGATGCAGCTTTCCTATTGTTGACCGCAACATTGTACTCCCCTGGCAGCGTTTGATAAACTGACTCATCACTTCCGGCACGGGTCGCGGCGGCTACTGAAACAACTCTGCCTGGTCGTTCATGGACCAGCACCAAGGTTTCCAGATGGTGGACGGCTATCCGTACCTAGCCTATGAACTTGGTCCGTCTTATTCATCTTTTCCCTCCCTTTTATGTATAACATACGGAGAGAGGCAGGCATCTCACCCGACCAGGTTTGGTACATTCAGCGACATCCAAGGACGTCGGCTTGACCATCCGTGGTACCAACCTATCCGTTGATGCCCGTCATTTGACTATCACAGACGAGTTTCCCGTCTTGCCGCAATGCTTCGTGGATTATACGAGGAAAGGTGCTCTATCCTTCTCCCAGACCTCTTGGTGTACACTCAGGGCTCTGCGTTTGCCCTCCGGCATCGCCCCTTCTCGATACAACTTCGTCTGTCATGACTGGGCCTTGAGCATCTGGTCGATATGTTGCCGGCTGTTCTTATACGTCGTCTCCAAGTAATGCAACTTCTGGCCCAGCTTCTCCACCTCGCCCTCCTTCTCATTGATCTGGCCCTCCAGCTTCTGTTTCAGCTGTGGAATGGGCATCGAAACGAACCTTTTGGCGCCCCGCCCCGCAACCGGAAGGCTAAGTGTCAGCAAAATTCCTTTCGAACTGGGAAGTTTCCCGTCCCGCTCTCTTGCCATCCGCCAAGGGTGAAACATCAGTTGCAGCGGGGCAGAAGAGGACGCAACTGGTCGTCGAGGGCTTCACGTACATTTTGCCAACACCCTCGTAAACACGCGATCTCGTGGGAAGGGCCGCCACCTCGTCCAGTGTCAGACGCACCATCCGCATTTCTCGTTGTTTTGCCGTCATCTGCGTGCGGGCCTGGCCAATCTGCTGTTGGGCCACAATGGCCTGGCTCTCGATCTCACGGATCAACTAGAACGGGAGGCGGAGTGAGCATAACTAGTGTAAATTATTTCAGCCAGGGTGTGACTGAGACTGTCCTCCCCTCTTACCTTTTCGAGCGCCTGGTTTGGGATAGACATCTTGAGAAGCTTGAAATTTTCGTGCGGCAAATGAAGAATAACCTTGTGTCGGTTTTTCTGAAGCGTTTCGGGAGCAGACGAACGGGGCTACGATTTAGTATGAATGAAATGATGATGGTCGTGGTAGTGGGTAGGTAAAACAATCACTCCTATGTGGGCATTCAGGCTGTCGGTTTGAACTGGGTACCTAGGTTAGGTGGTGACAGAGAGGCCTTGCAATATTGGAAGAAGGGCTGTACTGGTTACGTGTTTATAGTGGTTGGGTGCATTTCTATCACAGTGTGGAGCCCCTCTGACCGAAGCATGCCTATTATCTGCCTACCTACTTAAGGAGATCCCTGTGTGTGCGGGGTCCAACACGGGAACGACAATCAGGAAGCACACGCCCTATATCCGAGAGGTAGGTGGGTTGGTGTGTCCTTCAAAGCCAGTTCAATTGAATGAGTACCTCAAGGAGACATAGATACAAGGACTTGAGTATCGTCTTGCCCATGCATGGCCTTGCGTGAACGTCATCTTTCCAGGGGAAGATCAGGCCACCGTATCCAACCATAATTGTATTCAGAGACACATCCACACAAAACCTACAAGGTCATAGTGTCCGTATGTCTTTGGAAAGGTCATCAGTACACCTTGTGCGGTGGCTTTGGTCGTCAGTTTAAAGTTCCGGCTCCACCACGCCGAGCTTTCATTCAGCTTTCTTGCCCTTGACGACGAGTGGTATCGACGACAACAACCTGGGCCAAACAAGCTTGTACTCGTCCTCGAGACCCTCGAGACATCTGCGGAGCCAAATTCCCCAGGTGATGTAGTAGTATGCTAGTGACTTGTTAGCCCAGTGAAATTAAATCCCGCCTTCGGATGCGAGAGGTTGTGTGATTTATACCCCCTAAGACAATGTTAGTGATTGATCGAAGCGGCGGGGAGGACAAATGGAACACCAACGCGCTACATACCGATTCCTGTCATTAGGTGCCACCAGGCGTGACCCTCAAGCACAATTCCCCAAGGCAGCCCGAGCTGCCGTCGCCAACCTCGAATCTGGCTGCAGAAGGCGTTGTCCAGGTTCCAAATGAGAAAACCCAAGAGAAATATGCCGAGACCCGTACCAACCATGATCCACATGGTCTCCAGGATTGCACTAGCCTTTGCTTGGTTTCTCCTGGCGAGGACCGGACGTAGCTGGGTCTCCATCACGTACAAGCTACGCAGGACAACCTGCGTAGCGTCAGCGGCCATGTCAAACAAAATAAAACGATGTGCATCTGCGGGGAGAGTTGGGGTTACCGTTGCTGTGAGCGCCGCATAACAGACTTGATGAAACACGGGATCCTTGGTAAGGTGGTAATAATACTGGCGGGTTTGCAGTCAGTCTTAGCTATCAACTTCACGTCCCATTTCGACGCAAAAAGCACGCACCGTGATGAAACCAGCCAAGAGAGCAAGACCGCTGCCCAACAAGCCAGCGAACTGCGGTGATTTGGAAAACGAGAACGTTGCAAATACCATCAGGCAGGTCGTGTAAATCATGGATAGTTCATCTATCAACTGCATAGGGTCTAGATGGGTTCCGTCAGTAGTGCGCTCGAATCACAAATGAGACCAACGCGCGCCTCTTGGTGCCGGGGTCCGAACATTTTAATGATGTATGGAAGGCCGTGGAGCCAAGACCGACAATTACATAGCCCAGATAGGCAATGAGGAATATGCGCGGGTGCCTCTCAGAGACGCAATTGTGCACGCCTTTGAAGCCGAGCCAGAGGAACAGCAGATTCGTAAGCGTCTTGAAGGGGCCTGTGGTAAGTAACGTTGATGTTCCAGGTAGTTTCGGGGGTATGTTGCTTCTCGCTCACATTACAAACTTCTGCGCAGTAGTACGAAACTGCATAGTCCTAGGGGAAAAGTGAGCGGAAGTCAGGAATAATGTGCCCGCTGGCTTATCCAGTACACAATCCATGTCTCACCTCTTCGCAAAAGTTCAGCGTGGACGTTTTCTCGCCCCAGTATCCGTCTGGAACGTCCTCATTGTAGGCTAAACGTAAGGCCTGGAACAATGGGGACGATGCCATAGCGGCCGGATAGGGCTGGTTGTATATAGGTCAAGCTGAGCAGGGTTGGGCTACTTAGCTGGAACCCAATGACTGTTTGTGGGTTCACTCCGTTCTATATCGGTATAGCACGGTAAGCGAGTGTTCGGAGTGTAATAGGGCGCGCGGGCGGGCGAGAGAGAGTGAGAGATGGGGTGCTTGTGAGGTACCTAGCGGTAATGAAGCCGTTACAACTGGCCTTTCGGGGGGTCCAACGGTAAATTGAGGGCTTCCATGCGCAGAGTCCAAGTACCGGGTTCTCGCGAGCGACTATGGGAAGTGAAAAAGTTGGACAGAGGCGACTAAAGGAAGAGAGAGTGAAGCCCCGTGTGACGATGTTCCGGGTCGTCCGGCAGGAAGTCTGAATAATCCGGGTTGCCCGAGGGTGGCTGATTGGCTCTCAGTTGGGCTTAAGCACTGTGAGATAGAAGCAGATAAGTAGCCTAAGGCAAGTATCTCCAGTAACGTTGGTCACCCGGGCTTGGTAGTAAAGTGTTTAAAGCGGTGGAGGCAGGGAGGAGTATTATTGTGTGAGGTAGGCAGAGAAGCGAGGTAAGGGAGACAATTGGTTCCTCCCGTGGAAACATGACAACAAGTCCTAGGTCAGTAACGTGGCTACTACCTAGCTAGGTAGGTAGCAAGGTAGGTAGGAGAGGATGGGAACCTGGCTGAGCCAGCCGGCAACTTCAACCCGAGACATGTCCGCTCAGGGTGTGGGTTTTCCACGTTGCAAGTTGCAAGTGCACTGGACAGTCCAGTGCCAGGCCGCTGGTCTCAGAACCATTGATAGTAAACCACGGATGTGCTGTGGAAGCCCCGAGCTTTAGTAAGATGACGTACCGCTGATGCGCGCCATGGCTCAGATCATGGGTGTCTTTTTTCTCTTCCTTTTCCCCCCTTTCCGTTATACAGTGAGATGGGATCGCGTGTCAACCTAGCACTCACTATTTTCCAAGGATGGTTCCAGGTTGCAAGGACATCTCAAATTATCTATTGTCAGGCTAGCTAATCTCTTGAGGCCTTAGAAACCAGAATGCAATAAAAAATAAACGTTATTTCTTCCGATGCCAGCTACCTATGTACAGAGGCGCGCAGTCCGGGCAAAGTACCTTACATAGCAGAGGCACAGTTGTATTAACCACCTACCTAGGTACCTGAGGTACCTACCTGCCTTTGGGTGCCTTGGGCGTGCAATGCAAGCAAGCCGCACGTTGGGAAACAGAATGCACCGACCTCGTTTCGCAGGCAGAGCACAGCACTGTGGCTGACACTCATCCATTCCGAACCCGACATTGCTCCGACTCCCTTACATGCCACCTGGACTTTCGTCGTCAGTGTTTTGATGGGAACTACGCATTATCAACACACCCAACCATCAACATACCATGCGGGTCTGCAAACCATCCTAGCACCCATCCTCCACCCGTCTTTCCTTTGCAAGCTGTCAATCGACCCCAGTCTATTATTCATTGACCGGTCAACGCGCACTCTGCCGAGCAGCTGCTCTCAAGGCAATTACGTCCGTGTCCGCGGCCACTCAAGACCTTGTGTGAACCAACAGCCAAGAACTCCAGTTGTTCGGTCCCACTGCTCAACTCCAGGGCCGTACTCGAAATGCGTATGAGCGTTGGATCCCGCAACAGCCACAAGGCATAGCCAGCCTAATTCTACCTCAACTTGGAAGCTGTACTTGTCTAAAGTCACCCGGTCGTCGCTATGGCCGCTCCTGCAAAGTCGACGCGCTGGGGTTCCTTTCTTCAGCAGGCCGTTGCCGGCGTCGAAGCTCGACTCGACAACATACTCGCCGAAGGCGAGAATGGGCCCAACCTGGCTCAATCTACCCAGCCTGCCGCAGCTCCTGCCAAGGATCAGCAACCTAGTTAGTAGCCCTCATTCTTCGCTTTCGTTGTCGTGTCATACCCTTCTGGCAACGCCTTTCTTTCCTAATACTGACTCGCGCTATTTCAGACCAGCCTCGGTCTTCGACCAGCAGCCGTACGAATGACCGCTTACAGGAGCGCCTGGCCAAGGCTATGGCTGCTAAGAATAACCAGACCTCCGACGCTCGCAGTATAACCTCCGACTCCCAGAGTGTCCGGCCGAGCGCGGACGGATGCCGTCCTGAAGCCGGTACGCCACAGAAAGACGGTACTACTATTACAAGTCCATGTCCGAGTCCGTCACTTACCTGCCCACCGCTTGAAGCTGCCGCCCTAGAGACTGCCACGCAATTCCCTCTCCGGCCCAAGCCGACCCTTGCGCAAAGCCATGAAGATGGCCAATGTCTTCAGATCACGGCACAGAGCGAAACAAGACCGGAGGCTACAAGCGCCGCTGATAAAACCAGTTCGTCCGATATAAACATTAGGCCCGAGACAATGCAAGCTACATCAATCGAGGATACGACGGACACGAACAGCGCATGCAAACAATGTTCTGCATTCAGAACGCGTGTCGAGGCCCTGGAAGCTATGATGGAGCAGACAGCAAAAGAGCAGCAGGAGGAGATACATCGCTATATTGAGCAGTTGGAGGCTCTCCAGGCAAAAGTGCAATTTCTGGCACGGGATGCGACTGATGCTGCTCGAAAGTCTGCGATCGCAGCACCGGCAGGCAGCCACGAGCGCAAGCTTGCCGAAAAAGACGAAAAGATTGCTGCGCTTATGGACGAGGGAAGGAGCTTGGCCGCCATTGAACAGAAACACCGGACCATCATCAGGAAACTCAAGTCACAAATAAATGGTGACGAGAAGACAGCAGCAGAATTGCGCGCTCGTCATGACAAGCTGACGGTCGATGTGGACAAGTTTCGTACCCGAGCCAGTCGCGTTGACGAGCTAGAACAATCGAACCAGGATTTGCAGATTAGATCCAACGGCATGCAGGACGAATTGAAAGCGTTGCGAGCCGAGGTGTCGGCCAACAAGACGGTAATTCAAAGATTGCGGGATGATCTTCGAAAGGCTTCGGACCAGGCCCATTCAACCATTGAAAAGGCCACCGAAGAGGCGCTCACGGCTGAGAAACGCCGTATCAAGGACCTTGAAGACACTGTCGCTGCTCTGCAGGTGGAAAAGAGTTTGGTTGTCGACCGGGCAAAGGCCAATGCCGCTGAAGCAGAGGAAAAGGCGGCGCGTGCTGCTGAGCGCACTCGTATGATGGAGATTGAGATGAAGACGGAGCTTCAAGCGATGGAAGGAAAGCTGGAAGCAATGCGTGCGCTCGCGGAGGAGGCGTCTTCGGGAGCCATGAGTGATTCTCAGGCTAAGCTACTGCGTCAAGTGGAAACGTTGCAGACACAACATGCGATTGCCGCGGAGAATTGGCAAGGCATCGAGGCAAGTCTGGTTGCTCGAGTCAGCGACCTTGAGCGTGAGAGGGATGATGCTCTTCGACGAGAGTCGGACATGAGGAAAAAGGCGAGAGAGACCGTAAGACATGGCGAATTGCTTCGGAGCCATAGAACCGAGCTCCAGCTGAAGTCTTTTCATGCTAATTGGTTGGTAGGCGACACGGTGCAAGCGTCAGGACGAGGAGTTACAGGAGTTGACGAGCAAACTCCCCAATTACCAGCGAGATGTTGAGGCATACCAAGCACGTATCGAGGCACTTCAGAAGCGGGCAGATAACGCCGAGGCAGCCTTGTCCCAGGCCAAATCCGAGCTTGAAAAGCACCAGCAAACGGCATGGAGGGCCGAAAGGACAGAACCCGACCGCCGTCCTTGGCTAGAAGACCACTTGTCCGGGCCCGGGTCTAGAGTACATAGTCGCCCAGACTCACCATTGTTGTCTGTGCCCACGCGTACCATGAGCAACGATCTTCTCTTGCTACAGAGTGCGCCGGCAAAGAGTCGCAAGATCCCAGTACCAGCTAACGGAATAGACGGCTTTCAAGAGGGTTCATCTGTCGGAAGGAAAATGTCGAGCCAATCTCCGGCAAGACCACCAATGCTACCTAGTAGCTCAAGCCTGCCCGTAGCACCATCTATCACATCCTTCGAGCTGCCTCCTGACTTGCTGCCAACGCCTACATTGCATGCGGGCGAGAAAGATGATATGTTTGAAGGGGTCGAGACTTATTCGTCTCCGCGACAAATGTTGCAAGATATGGTATCAGTGTCGACGGTTGGCGCAGGTCCTTCGGTCCAGCTAGTGGAGAGGATGAGCGCGGCCATCCGTCGGCTGGAGGCGGAAAAAGTAACTTCTCGTGAGGAGTTGGCGCGAATATCGGGGCAAAGGGACGAAGCAAGGGCCGAGATCGTGTCGTTGATGAAGGAGTTAGAATCCAACAAGACGGCGTCAAGACGTGTTGCTGAGTTGGAAGGTCAGGTTGATGACTTGAATTCGAGATACCAGACGACACTAGAGCTACTTGGGGAGAAAAGCGAGCTAGTAGAGGAGTTGCGTGCCGACGTGCAGGATGTCAAGGCCATGTATCGCGACTTGGTAGAGCGAACGGTGAGGTAATGGGATCATGTGGCACGATCGCCCAGAGTAGAGTCAAAAGCTACCTCCCAGTCCTATACGTGAGCAAGTCCGCGTCCCCCAGATCCAGTTGAGGCCAACGGTCGTCATCCGAGTACTACAGCTTTGGACTAGACTGTTTTAAAGATCTATGCCTTCCTCCTCGGCGGAACGCTCAATGTAGCGGCGAACCTAGGCATGTCACGTTAGTGACGTTGTTGTCAGTATCCGCGTGACGGGCATCAAAAGCCACATAGACCTACCTCTTTGTCGGGAGCCAAATCCAGGGCCAGGTAACCCTCATTGTCCTTCTTATCGACCGCTGCTCCAGCTTTAAGCAGGGCCATTGCTGTGTCACCTGGTGCCGCGTAAGCAGCCGGTCCTTCATGTACAGACAGGGACTGTATGCTAAGCAGTACATACCATGACCTTCAGCAATAGCATGATGAAGCGCCGTGTAGCCTGAAGCGTCAGTAGCGTCGAGGGGGCTCTTGTTCTTGATCAGAAGCATCACCATGGGAACCGAGCCTATGGCCGCAGCTCTGTGAATGGCGTATTGGCCGCGTTTATCGCGAACCCTGGTAGACACCGGAGGATTGTGACTGATGAGCGTCTTCGCAAGATCCAGATTATTCTTTGAAGCCACAAAGTGAAGGACATTCTGGGTCACTCAAGTTAGAACGTCAACATACACTTTTGGTACACATATGGCTTCTCTGACCTGTCCGTTGTGATCTACGCAATCTCAAACGTCAGGCGATTCAAAGACAACCCAGAAAAGGGAGACGGACTGGACTGGACTTACTCTTCAAGTTGACATCGGCTCCCTTCTGGAGCAGCAAACTAACGAGAGCCTCGCCGTCCTTGAGGCTTGCAGCAATCATAAGTGGCGTCCAGCCGCTTCCATCCTGCCAAAGGTTCAGAATCAGTACGCAGGCTGCACAGCTGGCCAGGCCAGGAAAGGATGTTGTGGGCCAGCTTACTTGAACATCTGGATCGAAGCTATGGTATTGTGCGAGCAGAATGACGATGTCAATACAATTGGATGATGCAGCCCAGTGAATTGGTAGCCTGCCATCATCGTCCTCCCGAGTGGCGAGCCTGGGCTCCGTCTAGAAACTTTATCAGCACATGTGCTATTCGGAGCGGCCTCTGTGTCGGGCAGCACCTTGAGAATGTTATCTGCAACCGAAACTACACGGAATTGAGTCAAAACACAGAATAAGAATAGTAGTGGGTTTTCGGGGGTATGGCGGTTTACCTCTTCCTTCTCGGGCAGCGGTGTGGAGGGGGAACCGATCCTGCGACTCGTCCATTACGTCTTGTCAGGAGTAGACAGGGCGAATATTGTAAACTGTAATCTGGTGCTCCTTGTTGTAAATATGTATATATAATTATGCAACAGAGCAACAGAAGGAAATTCCGACTCACAATAGCGGCTTTTGCCTAGTTGGGACAGTCGTCGGAGTGAGTGTGAGAATGAGCACAACACTAGTGGATAAATCGTACAAACGGATGATGGTTAAAAGACTCAAGGGGCACACATAACAATTTCATAAATAAAAAATACACCTGAAGATGACCTGTGTTGCTTTGCAGCTAGTGCGAAGCGTCAAAACTTGAGAGAGACAAAGCCTCGATTGTCAGAAGCCTTTTTAGATGAACTTCAGCTTGTGATGCAATGTACCATCCCTCATCACACTGTGTACTTTAGACTACCTATGCTTGGCGCTTACCCTTAGGACACAGGCAAGCCCAAGAGACTGAGGGGGCAGGGGGGGGGGGGGGGTGGTACTCGGACAGACTTGGTCTGTGCAGACCGGGCATATACGTACCCTTAATGTAATTGATTGGACGCGGAGTTCAAGTCAATGTTTTGCGCGTAGCTAGCCAAACCACCAACACCAACACCACCACCAGAGCCAGCCGCATACTAGTCAACCACATCAGCAGACCGAGTCGTTGCGAACAACGAGTCACCATCATTTGAAGGTTTGCCGGTCTATCCAGAGTGTTTTATTCTTCCGGCCAAGTCTGGCGTTCAGCCTCAGTCGGAATGGACCTCTCAATGTCAAGGTCGACTGGGCCTGCAGCCAACACCGACCTCTTGAATACGCTCATTAATGGCAACCAGAAAACAACCAAATCCATCTACTCTGTCTCGCCCGCTGTCTCCACGAGGAAAAGGCAACGGGTCGAACTGGGTGATCTCGCCGCAGAGAAACCGATTGACAAAGCAGCTGCCGAACGCCGCTTCAGACTTGAGTACGTCGATGTCCAACAGCTTCCGCCAGCCCTTGCTGCCAAACAACCAGCGCCCAGCAAAGCCCGGAAAATCAAGGCGCAGCCCAACACGAAAAATGCTCTCGTTCGACAGCGACCCGCCCAGAAGCTTCTCGAGGGCCCTAATGGCTCCGCCATTGATTTCAAAGACGGACAGATGGCCATGATCGAAAACGGTCCCCATCGGCCGTCGTCCGAGTCTACAACCCTGACTCAGGCCGGTACTTCGACACCACACGGCTCTAGGCCCGAGTGGCACCCTCCTTGGAAACTGATGAGGGTCATTTCGGGTCACCTGGGCTGGGTACGAAGCTTAGCCGTCGAACCTGGAAATAAATGGTTCGCCAGCGGTGCTGGGGATAGGACCATCAAGATATGGGACCTCGCTACGGGCTCCCTACGCCTTACCCTGACTGGGCATATATCGACAGTTCGTGGTCTTGCCATCAGTCCGCGCCACCCCTATCTGTTCTCTTGCGGCGAGGACAAGATGGTGAAGTGTTGGGACCTCGAGACGAACAAGGTCATCCGCCATTACCACGGGCACCTCAGTGGTGTTTACACGCTCGCTCTCCACCCGACACTCGACGTGCTGGTCACTGGTGGTCGAGACGGTGTTGCCAGAGTTTGGGATATGAGAACGAGAAGCAACATCCATGTCTTGTCTGGCCACACCGCGACCGTATCAGACGTCAAATGCCAGGAGGCCGATCCTCAGGTCATCACTGGTTCATTGGACGCAACGGTGAGGCTGTGGGACTTGGCTGCCGGCAAGACGATGGGTGTATTGACGCATCACAAGAAGGGGTCAGGGCCCTGGCGACGCATCCCCAAGAGTTCACATTTGCGTCGGGTAGCACCGGCAGCATCAAGCAATGGAAATGCCCGAGGGGCCTTCATGCAAAACTTCGACGGCCACAACTCCATCATTAACACACTGAGTGTCAATCAGGAGAATGTGCTCTTCTCGGGTGGCGACAACGGCTCCATGAGTTTCTGGGACTGGAAAACAGGCCACCGCTTCCAAGCCCTTGATACTACGGCACAGCCAGGATCCTTGGACGCTGAGGCAGGCATTATGAGTTCGACTTTTGACCGTTCTGGGCTGCGTCTGATCTGCGGAGAGGCCGATAAGACTATCAAAATTTGGAAGCAGGATGAGAAAGCAACGCCCGAATCGCACCCGGTTGTCTGGCAACCAACACTTGCGCGACGCAAATACTAGCTTGCAATATAGGGCAGTGTAGGACGTAATTGACCAACAGAGGCGAGGCAAGGCA